>CM053575.1:100770617-100879738 GCA_028646485.1 Cryptoprocta ferox
GGGGCTGGGGAAGCCCAGGGCATCCGGGGCATCCAGGTTTCTCCGGCAGAAGCCCAACAGGGAAGAAACCCTGGATTAATGCTCGCTGTGGACAAGTAGGAGTGTGGGCCCGAGGAAGTGTGGCTGCGCTCGTGTGCGCTGCGCCCCGGCACCTCCCCGGGTCCGGGGCGCCCCCGCGTCTCACCGGGGCTACTGCAGGGCCCCTTGCTCCCTCCCGTTTCGCAGACACCGTGACCTGTCAGAAATGTCAGTGAAGGCATGCCACCCCTTGGCCTCAGATGTTTCAGTGGCCTCCCACTGCACTCTCAATAAAATGAGTCTCTTGCCACGGCCCGCGGAGGCCACGCACCCTCCTCTCTCGCTCCGACTCCACCTCCTGTCCCTTTCCCCATTGCTCTTGGTGAGACAGTCACACTGGCTGTATTTCCTGGCAGCACACCCCCCCTCCCTGGCTGACCTGGAGGCTCCCCACGCGGCCCGTCTTGCCCGGGGCTTCTGGCCCGCCCGCTCGCACCCCTGCCTCGGGCCGTGTCACTAGGTGCAGCTCTGAGTCAGTCCTTCTGTGAAGTGTGCAGCACGTGGTCACGGGGAGACCACGCAAGGCTGTCCCCTCCCTTCCCGAACCCTCGGTCTCATCCTGCTCTCCCCACAGAGGGATTTTGATCGGCTCCCACGTCCCCTCGGGGAGCGGGTTGTGCTGTTTCGCCTGCATGTTTTCGGTGTAGGTAAAAGGGGCTCTTGCTCTGTTTCCTGCCATCTCTACTCAACACTACGACTGACTCTGGAGCTAACCGGGTCTCTGTGCATCGGGCCCTTAGGGCTCTGTGGCTGTCCTTCCACTAGCGACGCCCCCCCACCCCTGCCCAGCTCCCTCCTGTTATAAACATTAGTATAATCAGCATTCTAGAACACGTTCTCTTATGGACCCGAGCGCTATTATTCAGTGGAACAACATCTGGGAAAGACAATAGCCTCCAGCAATCTGTGTCTACCGGGGCCGACTTGAGTTGAGTGTGCTGAAGAGCCACACAAATGGGGATGAAAATGGGGGGCACTTTCCAAGCTTGTCCGCTGGGCTAAGAAAGCTCTCTCTTGGCCCTGTCACTGCTCACATTTCTAGGACTAGCGGGCCTTCGGTGTTCCCCGCCACAGCCACAATGCCCCCCGCTGCCTATTCACGCCGCTTCCCCCTTCCTGCGCCCTCGCTGTCCATCACTTAGACTCTTCAAGCTCACCTGAGGACGGTCACTTTCCCCTTAGCTGGTGTCCACCCAGCTCCTCATACGCAGGGAACACGAATCGAATCGGGATTTAGCAGTAATTGTGCGGAAGAAGAATATCTAATTGAGATAGTCGTGTCATTTTCTTAAAGGTCACCTCCCTTGTCCAAATCATTGCAGCTTCTTGGGCTGTTTCTGAAGCCTCATTTAATAGGGTTTTTTTTTTTTAATGTTTATTTATTTTTAAGACAGAGAGAGCCAGTGAGTGAGCGGGCGGGGGGGGGGAGGGGGGGAGCAGAGAGAGGGGGAGACACAGAATCCGAAGCAGGCAGACTCCAGGCTCTGAGCTGTCAGCCCAGAGCCTGACTCGGGGCTCGAACTCACAAACCGTGACATCATGACCTGAGCCGAAGTCCGTTGCTTAACCGACTGAGCCACCCAGGCGCCCCCTGAAGCCTCATTTTAATGGCCTGATAGTCCTGAGGTCATGTCCCTCCATGTTCTGCCCTAGCAAGAAGTCAGCGCCGTCCCCTTCCCGCTCCCAACCCTTTGTTTTATTGGTCAGTTCAGAGCCTCCGTCTTGGCTCCAAAGCGCTGTCTGGGAGCCATGCTGCCCCAGCTGCCCTGTGTAAAGTCCCCAAGGGGGGCTCGGGATGTGGTGTCCGCAGCCTCAAGTTCATTTCTTTAGCAGAAGAACAACTAAGCCAACATGAAACAAGGAGGCTTTTTCTGATTTCTGGGACAGCTACCTCACTTCGATTGAATTATATTGAAATAACTTGGGTTTTAGGGGGATCAAATGAAGAATGTTTTCTGAATGGGTTCAAAATCAACTTATGTTTGCTTGAAGATTTACAGGAGGTTCAGCCATCAGCCAATAAGTTCTGGCCTACATTTGGGTCTCCTTTCAAAATGATTTTGAAAGCCCACGGCCCCTCAGCAGATTGGGGGGGAAGTCAGGAGCCCATTCTTTATAACCCCAGCTGCACATCTGAGCTGGTCGTTAGTGAATTTCAAATAGTAGTTACAAAAAGAAACAAGTTTAGCCCAAGTGTTTCTGTGTCCCTGTGTTGTCACGTTCCCCAGGAGAAACCTAAACTTCTTTTCCAAACCCTAAGGTGTCATTTAGATTGTCATCAACGAAACCGTGCTCCCTGGAGATGATTTTACTTCGGATCTTTCTCATATGTGTTTACAGAGGTGCCTGGGTCTGTGACTTTGGTTTTTGAAAACCTAACACCTGGCCCAAGGAAATGCCTTCACAGTCTCACCATATCTGTGTCCGGACATGACTGATATCAGGAAAAGAGGTTCATCATGGTGCTGTGTTCCCGTTTCCAAATGCCAATGAGTCAAAGTGAAGATGGTAATGAATTGTGTGTTTAATAGGTGCCAGATTCTGTGCTGAGCACGTATTATCTCATTTAATAGTCAAGACTGCCCATGGGTGACTTACCTAAAGCTTTGAGACCTTACATAACTTGCCTAAGTTCCAATGACTGGTCAGGGACAGAGCTCAGTGTAAGCTGTAGTCCGATTCCAGAGCTAATTCTCTTGAGTACTACACGTTCTCTCCCCTAAAGTACCATCAGAAGATTCTCAGTGTCCTTAATAAGCCCTTACAAATGGGGACAAGTTTTCTTCATAGCCACCATTTTCCTTAAGTTTTTAAGAAATAGGATCTCTGTTGCTCTTGTGAATTCATCTCAAGACATGGAATGTCAGACATTGCTAATGAAAAAAAACCTCACTAATAAATAAATAACCAAATGGTGTGGTTTTTGCTCTAAATGTGTTTTTAAGATTTTTTTAAACACCTAGAGGACACTTTAGTGGCCATAAACTGTGTGAAGAGTTAAGAATATTGAACCATACAGAAGTAATTATTTTTATATGATATGGCATCCAGGGATGAATTTAGCAGCTAAAATCGTCCCCCATTTGTAAAGGCAGGTTTAAGGAAATAATGGCTTACCAGCTGGTAAGCAAAGGGAAAACAAAATGTCTATTCCCATTAGTATGGGCCAAGTACACAGCTGACTTGTCCTCCACTTCACTGTGTGAGGAAGGAAGAAGCAGAAGAGCCAGAAAATTGGGGTATTTGAGGTCACACGAACCTCACTCCACCATAGTGGGGCCATGTTCTTGCATCCACTCAAAGCTAGTCCTTGATCATCTGCCATGTGCTTGGCTGGATACCACACCCAGTTCTTATGATTACCCCTGGTGTCATTTCACTCCTAAAATGCAGACATGCAGGTATGAAACTTTGTTTCTCTGTAATTCAATCTAATTTAGTTCTCAAAACCTCACATCCTTTTGTCAGTAGGAAACAATCTCGCCAATTCAAGGTAAAACTCACTTCCTTCTGGATTAGAACAGAGGCTCTTTCGGGTGAAGAATTGGTTCAAGTTTTCCTTCCTCTCCTTTCTCTTTCCCTTGGTAAGTGTTTTGAGTTCCAGGGGGACTCCAGGGGGAAGGGAGGTCGCGTTCACAATGCTTTGTGGTCTACACAGACCTACACTGGGTTGAACTTCACCTTAGTTTGTCCTCATCATCAGGTTCTGGGCTTCGCTCCTGGTAGGCGTGCTTTCACAAAGCTCTCTGGACTCTGGGGATAACTACTTGGAATCCTCCTTATCCCAGATCCAGACCACTTTGAGTTAGCCCCACTCTCTCTCAGGATTCCTCTATCGCATGGGTCTAGAGCTCTTTGTTAGCTGTTTCCTTATATTCCCTTAGGCCAGTCCTCCTGTATCCCTCACCCGCCATTGCTCCCTTTTTGTGAGGCTTTCTACAATGGCTTTCTGCTTCTGTGGGTTATCCCTGGGAAAGCAAGACGTAGGTTTCCTCCACTCCGGGACCCCCACACCCTGACTGAGGCAGGGATCATTTACTGGGGGGAGGGATTGCAGACCCCCCTTTTTGTCTTGATTTCTCCTCCCACTCCCCAAACTTCTTCTCTTCAGCCCAGAAAGGACTTTCAATCTCCTCCTGAGCAGTAAGGAAAAACAGCTCTTACATCATCATGAATTCTTTCAGAAATACTGTGTGTGGCATAGACTTTAGATGCTTCTCTTCAGGGCTCAACTTTTTGATGGTCAGGACCCCTTTTCTTAAATAGATAAATTGAACTTTGTCAAAACTAAAAATCTCTTCTCAAAAGATATTGTTGACATAAAAGACGGACCACAGAGTGGAAGAAGATATTCATGATACACATATCTGACCAAGGTCTAACTGCAGAATCTATGAAAAATGCCTACCACTCAACCGTGCAAAGCCAAATGATCTATTGTTTTTTAATGGCCAAAAGCCTGGAATAGTAACTTGATAGAGAAGGTTCTATGAATGGCCAATAAGCTCACGAAAAGATGCTGAATGCCACTGGTCATCAGGCAAATACAGATTAAAATCACCATGAGATACCATTTCACATCCATTAAAATGGCTAGAGTCCAAAGTGCTGATAATCCCAAGTCAGGTAAGGATGTGGAACTCCCATTGGAACTCCCATGCAGTGATGGTGGAAGTATGAAATGGGTCAGCTACTTTGGAAAACAGTTTGGCAATCTCTTATAAAATTAAGCATACTTCTACCCTATGACCCACCAATTGCTAGGTATTAACCTAAGAGAAATGAAAATATATATCCACAAAAATCCTTGTACAATAATATTCATAGCAGTTTTATTCCTAATAGCTAAAAATAGGAAAGTCCAGGGGTGCCTGGGTGGCTCAGTCGGTTAAGCTTTCAACGTCAGCTCAGGTCATGGTCTCACAGTTCATGGGTCTGGGCCTCACATCAGGCCCTTTGCTGACAGCTCAGAGCCCGGAGCCTGCTTTGGATTCTGTCTCCCTCCTTCCCTGCCTCTCCCCCACTTGGGCTCTCTCTCTCTCTCTCTCTCTCTCTCAAAAATAAATAAAACATAAAAAAATAGGAAAATTCAAGTATCCATCAACAGAGGATGGGATAAACAAACTGTGACATATCTGTGCAATGGAACACATCTTTAAGTAAACACACACAGTGCTGCAAGTGTATTTCTCTTCCTTATGACTTTTTAAAAAAAAAACTTTTAATGTTTATTTATTTTTGAGAGAGAGACAGAGAGACAGAGACAGAGACAGAGAGACAGAGTGTGAGAGGGGAAGGGGCAGAGAGAGATGGAGACAAATCAGAAGCAGCCTCCAGGCTCTGAGCTGTCAGCACAGAGCCCAATGCGAGGCTCGAACCCATGAACCGTAAGATCATGACCTGAGCTGAAGTTGGACGCTTAACCTACTGAGCCACCCAGGCACCCCTTCCTTATGATTTTCTTAATAACATTTTCTTTTCTCTAACTTCGTTTATTTTAAGAATACAATATATGATACCCAGACAAAATACAGTGTTCATCCACTGTTTATGTTATCAGTAAGCCTTCTGGTCAACAGGCTATTAGTAGTTAAGTGTTTGGGGTGTCAGAAGTTGCACATAGAATTTTGACTATGTGGGGGTTTGGCACCCCCTAGCCCCCACATTGTTCAAGGGTCGACTGTAATTCCGTGTCTATAAAGTTCAAGCACAAACCATACTATTATGTTAGAAGTCAGAAGAGTGGGTGGCTCTGCTTGGAGGCAGTAGAGAGACTCTGGACCAGAGACACCAGGGAACTTACCGAGGGAAAGACATGTTCTCTCTCTTAAATGCGGTGCTGGCTACCAGGTGTACGCATTTCTCAGACCTTAAAATCTGTACATTTTATTGCATGTAAACGCTGCATCACTTGATACAAAGAAGAAATAGGCTTTTATTTTTCTCTCAAAGTACAACTCTTGCAAACCAGAGCTTTGGCTTTCAAAGCTATTGATTCGTGCTCTGATTTTTAAAAATAAAACATTCAGAAAAGAAGTTGATCTTTGTTGTTGTTGTTCAAGATTGTACATGCCTTCTGAAGGTGGTTGGTTTGAAGAGCTATTACCAGAATGGGCAATAGTCAGGCTGGGGTTAGGCGTACATGGGAGCATGGAGGTCGTGGGAAGTCAGTGTCACCGACGTGGCCAGGGTAATAAGACATTATCTGCTCTCAGCTCAGCAGGTGAGAAAGATCATAAACATGCAAACAATTAAGTAATGTGTAAGTATAACTTCTGCTAAGTGCTATGACTAACATAAATAAGTTGCAATAATAGAGAATAATTTTGGAGGGAAGACTACTTAAACAGAAATACTTCTCCGATGATAGGATAGTGATTTCCTTCTCATTAGGAGGTCATGCTTTCGTGCTTTTTTCGCATGCTTATTAATTTCTTATTGGATGGTAGTTGGGAATTTTATTTTGTTGGGTGCAAGATATTTTTGTATTCCTGCAGCTATTCTTAAGCTTTCTCCTGAGATACAGTAAAGTAACATGGAAACATCTTGATCCTTTCGTTTCTTGCTTTTAAGCTTCCTTAAGTGAGGCCAGAAGAGCATTTCATCTAGGACTAATTGTGCTCCAATTCTGAGGGCAAATGCTTTTGGGTATCCTCCTTACAGCCTCCCCAGTGCCCCCATAGTTATGAGGTTTCCCACTCTGGCTAGTGGGAGAAGCCCAAATGGTCCTGTTTGACCTCCAGTGATTGTGCCCTCAGTATGAATGCTTTGGTGATGCTGTTCCCAGCCTCGGACCATTTCCTCACATGTATGAACTGATGGGTACTTGGCTGAAGACATGAAGACATCCCTACAGGTGGCGAGAGTTGTCTGCCATACACTCTCTCTTCTCCCATCATTTGTTCTAAGATCTCTAGCTCCTCTGGCCTCCCTGGACTTTTCACTGTGTCCACTCAAGTCAACGAGTCCGTGTGCCTCGACATAGAAAGCAGTAAGGGAGTAAGCTGGAGTCTCATAGGGTTTGTTTCTTCTGTTTCCTATTACCCAAGATTCACTGGCCTTCGTTGTTTGAGGTCCAATGTCTTTTTTTTTTTTAATTTTTATGTTTATTTATTTTTGAGAATGAGAGCAAGCATGAGCGGGGGGGGGGGGGCAGAGAGAGGGTGAGACACAGAATCCGAAGCAGGCTCCAGGCTCTGAGCTGTCAGCACAGAGCCCGACGCGGGGCTTGAACTCACAAACTGTGAGATCATGACCTGAGCCGAAGTCGGACATTTAACCCACTGAGCCGCACAGACGGAATCATTTCATGTATTGTCTCCAGTTTTCAAACTGTTTCCAATGGAAAAGGTAAATCTAGTCACTGTTACTGTATCTTAGGTGAAAGCATTCCAATTTATATGTATTTTTTTTGAGAGAGAGACACACACACAGAGACACAGAGACACAAGTGAGGGAAGAGCAGAGAAAGAGGGAGACAGAATCTTTTTTTTTCTTTTATAGTTTAGTGTCAAGTTGGTTTCCATGTAACACCCAGTGCTCATCCCCACAAGTGCCCTCCTCCATGCCCATCACCCCCCTTCCCCTCTGCCCTCCCCCCATCAGCCCTCAGTTTGTTCTCAGTATTCAAGAGTCTCTTATGGTTTACCTCCCTCCCTCTCCCCAACTATTTTTCCCCCTCCCCCTCCCCCAAGGCCCTCTGTTAAGTTTCTCCTGTTCCACTTATGAGTGAAAACATATGGTATCTGTCCTTCTCTGCCTGACTTATTTCACTAAGCATGACACCCTCGAGTTCCATCCACGTTGCTACAAGTGGCCAGATGTCATTCTTTCTCATGGCCACGTAGTATTCCATTGTATAGATGAACCACATCTTCCTGATCCATTCATCAGTTGATGGACATGTAGGCTCTTTCCATGATTTGGCTACTGTTGAAAGTGCTGCTGTGAACATTGGGGTACATGTACCCCTATGCATCAGCACTCCTGTATCCCTTGGGTAAATCCCCAGCAGTGCTATTGCTGGGTCATAGGGGAGTTCTACTGATAGTTTTTCGAGAAAACTCCACACTGTTTTTCAGAGCGGCTGCACCAGTTTACATTCCCACCAACAGTGTAGGAGGGTGCCCGTTTCTCCACATCCTCGCCAGCATCTATAGGAGGGAGACAGAATCTTAAGCAGATTCCACACTCACCCTGACCCGGGGCTCGATCCCGCGATCCTGAGTTCACTACCTGAGCCAAAATAGTCAGATGCTCAACCGACTGGGCCACCCAGCCACTGCCCCCAATTTATATTTTTTAAAGACTGCTTTGTTGTGTGAAGAATAAACCAGAGGGCAAGTTATTTCTCTGAACATCAGGTTTGTTTGTTTCTTAATCAGTAACATTTAGACACTATTGGCAAAGCCTGCCTCATAGTGCTGTTGTGAAAATTAAATGAGATAATACATATGGCGTGCAAAGAAGATTAATTGCACCTTTCCTCCATGGTGTGAAGATGATAATTTAAAGATTATCCATTTTACATCCCCAGTTATAAGCTCTCAATGAATGTTTGTTGTTGCAATTTCAATCTGCTTCTAAGAGGGCAACATACTCTACGCAACAGTGACATCAAGGAGTCAAGTCAAATGGACTCGGCTAAGAGGCAGTGGCAGCTTGGGAGTACCTGTTAGTCTGGTTGACCTGTACATGAGGGGCCCAGAATGGATGGAGCAATCTCAGAGCGTTGTGACAAGGCCAAGAGGATCAAACCGAGAGGGGCCTTTCACAAAAGTTTGCTCGGAGGCTTGAAAGAGCTCTGTGGGACAGAGCAGCCAGCTTGGAGCCACCTATGGTGAAAACATTAGCAGAAACAGTGTTTCCTTATTATGTCTTCAGAGTCTCTAGAACAAAACTTCTCTAAGAGAAATACATTTTAAGGACACAGCTGTCTATTGTCAAGACAGTGGAGGGAAGAGGGAGATTGTCTGAATTTTAAAACCACAGTCTTCGTTTTGACAGTTCCTGAAGGTATGAGCGCCCATGAATCCTCTTCTTTTTTGTGCATGAGACTTGATTCCCGCTGCCCCTTGTCCTTCCTGAACGAATGACTGAAAGAAACCCCCTTCATGTCCAGCTACCCTGCAGGAAATGTTTGCTCTGATCTTAGGCTGTATCATTTCCAACATTAGCAATCTTGAGCCAGCTCTGGGATAAGCAGTTATTAAACAGTTTATCAAGTAGTTTCCAAGAGGCTTCCCTTTGCTGTTTATGTTGGAAAGTTGTTTCTGAGACCTCGGATTACATTTACTTGAAACAGTGTTTGTGGCCAGAATCCTTACTGAGCCAACGTAGTCCTTCCTTACTGCAAGCTTTCACGTAGATGAGAGCTCATTTGGGGTACATTTTCATTTTCTAAGCATAAATCGATGATTAGCAAAGCCCACAATGAGCTCAGTCCCCAGCTCAGTGCCCCCAAATGTTTACTAGCTACTTTTTGGCTGCCGGAATACGTATCATAATAAGGAAAACCTTAATCAAATCAGCAAAGGTTTTCAATGGCAGTGTTCAGTTTCCCTCATTCTGAATTCATTCTGGCTGTCTCCATCAGCACTGGTATCTGGATGCAAAGAACAAGGGAAGGGAATAAAATCCCCGCCCCCCTTTTTTTTTTCGGTGAAAGAGAAAGTTACAAATAATGACAAGTTTTTCTAGCTTTAGAATTCAACAGCTTAGCTAATAAAAATGAACGTATTGTGTCTCTAGCCAAAGTGATCTGATTTCCAGAAAATAGTTGATCATATCTGCTGAACCGGTCCCACTCCTTGCTATATTTTCTATTTCAATCCTCACTTTGTTCATGAAACAGCAATGATGATTTAGAGTGACATGCTGTTGCTATGGAATCTTATTTCTCTCTGCTTTTAGTCTATTGAGGACTTGTGAGCTCTTAAATGTCTTTGCATGAGTTATTGCTCAAACGCACTGATGCACTGATGGGCTGGGCAGCTATTCAAACCCAAACTCAAACCAGGGATGGTTACAGAGTCAAAGGTTGGGGTTAGAGTGTGCAGCACATAAAATAAAAACCAGGCAAATGTGTAAGTCATGGCCTGTTACTTTATCGTGGAGGATTTTGATGATTTGAGCATCACCGCTACGGTTAGGGAAGGTTTTAGCCGCAGCGTTATAGTTGTTCCTTATTTATTCCGTGCATGGCACTCTGCATTATCTCTGCCTGATTTTCATAGGGAGGAGACCGATCTTATCACCCAGAAACTCATACCAGTGCACCCAAAGGAGGTGTTCAGCTCGGTTGCCCTGATTCCTCACCCTCACCTCACTGAGGGATTCGTAGCAGTTCACCAGAATGCAGTCTCCATGAGGATACGGGCACTGTTTTATTTACTGTGGTCTATCTGGCACTCTCAATGGGACTGAATGCATAGTAGATGATCAATAAATATGTGGTTGAATGGCTTGATAGAATAGTAGGAGCCCATTACTGAAAGGGAGCTAAGCACTGCTGATTCTACTTTCTAGCCGCTTCAAGTGTCTGTCCCACAAAATGATGACTGACTGTTGGTCTTCGGTCTTCTGGAACCCATGTAGCCAAGACACTCACTTACAAGGCATTCCATTCCATTCAGAAGTTTTATCTTACATAGAACCACAGTTTATCTCCTTGTGTCTTCCCCTCTTCATTCTTGTCCTTCCTCCTAGAGTGAGTCTCCCCCTTTCCTGACAGTGTTTCTGAGAGCAGGAGATGGCCTCACAATGCCCCATGGAGTCCAAATGGCGTAAAGCAGAGAATGAATGGCTAAATAGGTATAACCCAGAAGCCCGAAAGTTGCTCTCCTCTTAACAGAAGAACTGACTTTTAGGATGATGTTCACACCTCCCAATTTTAAAGGTTGCATGATACTAACGGAGTAAGGATTATAACGGAGGGTTCATTATAATCCCAAGCGGTTACTGGACCTGAGGGGGGAAAATCTCCATTTTAATTTGGTCTGACCCAAAGCTTTGAGGGACCCAGATTCTCAAGGAACTATATGTTAATTTTTGATCAGGTAAAGACCTTCAAATTGAAACTTTAATTAATTAATCATACAGGTCTTTTCTTTAATTGAGTATCTACTCAGTACCATCAAGATTTATTAAGGGCTGAGTGCTCTGCGAATGTTATCACCAAATTCTCATAACAAACCTATGAAGAAGGCTGGATTATTATCCTTGTTCATATCAGAGGAAATTTAGTTTCAGTGAGGGTGAGTAACTTGTTCAAGGTTACCAGCAGGAATACCGAGCGTCAGGCTTCAAACTCAGGGCTGTCTGACACCAGAGTTTTCTCAACTTCCAGCCCATGTATTTCTCATGAGAAATAAATTCTTGTGGAGGAAAAGAAACCTGAGGTTCAATTTGTCTACCTGTCCTTATGTGTCACACAATCAGCGCTCAATAAGTATGTGTTGAATAAATGCACACTTTTGGTGATGGTGGACCATGTGTCAAAGCAGGATCCACAGCTTAACACTTTCACCTCAAACTTCATGTCTGTGAAACGAGGCAATTGGGCTGCATAATCCCCAGGCTTCCTCGTGTCTTGGGATTGCATGTTGCCGGTCCAGGAATGAGGATGAAATGGGGTTTAGCAGCCCAGACAGGAAGGAAGAGTGTGGTGTGAGAAGCAGCCTGAGTTAATGCACTGTTATTTTTTTTTTTATGTTTGTTTATTTTTGAGAGAGAGGGAGACACAGAATCTGAAACAGCCTCACAAAGCATGACACAGGGCTCGAACTCATGAACGAACCGTGAGATCATGTCCTGAGCCGAAGTCAGACGCTTAACCGACTGAGCCACCCAGGTGCCCCAAGAGCAACGATCTTTTAAACAGAATGCTCCCTCTGCCCAAAATACCCCTTCCCCACTTGCTCACTTGGCAAATGTCCAGGGGTCAGCTCGACCAGTCTGCGCTCTGTGTAACTGTCTTTGACTTCTCCCTCCACACCCCCTGCCCCTGAGCACCCACAGTTATTTCCTCCTCAGGGCCCCCAAGTACACGGCATGTGATTTGTCATTATTTGATTGTGGGTCTGCCTCTCCATCCTCACTCCTTAGATGGTGATCTCCTTGAAAACCAAAACTACCCTCCTGTTCATCTCCAGGCCCCATCACAGAGCCTGGTATGTAAGGCAAGCCTTCAAAAAATGTTTTTTGAGCAGCTGAATGAATTAGCAGGCTGTGTGTAGAGGGAGAAGGGAAGCCTTTTGACCTTAATAGAGAATTCATGCCAGAAAATAGAAATTAAGTTAGTAATATAGCGGAAGGCTGGGCTAGAAGTCCAGGAAGGAGTGTTGAGGCTTGGCACCCCAGGCAATGCCCCTGTATCATTCTTACGTAGGGAAGTGATAGTGAAAAGCAGAATTCTATTAGGGATATTAGCGTAGACGCGGTTTCTTATTTAAAAAAAATGAGTAAAGGTAATGAACCTACTTTTTTCTTTAGCATGCTCTAAAGAAACTCATATCTCATTTATTATATCTGACGTTTATGTGCTCAAACGACAAAGAACAGTCTCATTTAGAAGTGTCTTTCTTATTTGAAGCATATAAATTTTTAACAAATTACTAATGCAGTAAACAAACATCTTACCTAGAATAAACCACGATTGTGTAAGTCTAAATTGTTGTGCATAGCATATGTAGCCCCTAGTGCAGTGCCTGGCACATATTAAATGTTCAGTTAATATTCATCGAACGTCAGGTTGATATTGCACGGTAGTTGTGTTCATTCTGGTTATTCGCACAAACAGAAGATAGCAGCAAGTCCCCAGATGTAAATACAGTGATTATTTTAGAAGATTAAAAGATTGAAAAAATAATTAAAGATCGAAAGGTCTTTAGTGCTTGTGTTTGGAATATAGAGCATCTATGTATATTTATATCAATATGTTTGTCTTTTTAATTCTCCAAGATGTAAAATTGTATTACAAGAAGTAGATAGGAGGGGGCCCGTGTGAAATGCCTACAGTAGGTAGTAGCTCAGAAATGCATTCGTCACCAGACAGCCTGCCCCCAGGACAAGCAAATGAATGGGGGACGTTTCTTTAAAAGTGCAACAAGCCCCTTTATTCTGCTGCGACTCCGAGAAGCTGGAACTGGAAACCAAAGCTGTCGGTTCAGGCCCTTTGGTGATGGTGGGTTAGCCATCGCCATGTTTCCCCAGCTGGTAGGCCATATTACCATATAATTGCATCATTTTGCAATCTTGGGATTTAAACTCAAAAGCAATTTCAGAATGCAAAAATGTCTCCCACACTTAAGAGCAGAAAGGTGTGCATGTGCGTGTGTGTGTGTGTGTGTGTGTGTATGTGTGTGTATGTTTCAAACTAATGAGGGCTCATGAAGGCTCTTCTGTGATATTTGGGATCTGATTTCCTCGGTGACTAAGCATGATGCTATTAGACAAACAATATGCGATGTTGCCTAATGTAGTGCATAATGATCTCATTTGGACCACCTATGAATCAACATTTATGCCTAGGAAAGGTTGAGGTTTTTTCTGGAGTCCCAGAGTTTTATAAGGATTTCCTTAATTGTATAGCTCGGCTGATGGCTTATCTATCTCTGGTGGGGGCGGGGGCGGGCTATTCAGTCCTTCAAAGTTTGGCTTTCTTATGTATATGTATCACTTTTAAATTTGTAGCTAATTGCTAGGATATTATTTCAGAAATAAATGGAAATCAACCCCCGTTTCCCGTGTTCTTATCTATAGCAATGTGCACAGGAATGGACAAAGGAGGGGTGGCAGGCTCTTTCCTTACATTCGGAAACCTTGTCATAATATAAATTTTAGCCAGAAATTGGGTGTTACACAACAGGACTTTGGACCAAGTCCTAGTTATGAAAATCCTAAAAGATCTCATGATAGCAGTGCCTTATTCTCTAAGTGCTTGTAAATTTGGTAGGTGTATCTGAATTGTGTCAAAAGGATCCCATTCCTCACTGATGTTCATGTATATTTCAGGGATAACTTATCTTCATTCCTGATTTTGATCTTCCATTGGTAGTGGCTTCTACCTCTCTGGATTTATGTTCCCCTGCCCTTCGCCCCTTCAAAAGTAGTTAATCTTCTGGGCTAGTTTCGAGTGGAGTGAAAGAGAACTCAGGCTCTGGAGCCTGTGAATGCTCACCAGGATGCTTATTAAGTACTTGATTCTCATATGAAGTGGAGCAGATTTTCGCCTCTCTGCCCCCTGAGGGTAGAGATGTCCGTATGACTAGTTTTTTTTTTTTTTTTTTCCAAGGAAATGAACAGAAGTGGCCCCTTCTGGATGGAAAAGTCAGCAGCCTGAATATGATTTGCCTCAGCCCTCTTTCCCTTCCCGTCTCCTTCCATGATTATGGAAGATGGAGGCACCTTCAAATGTGGTCTCCAGGGAGGACGACACAGTGTCCTCTGTGTCTCTGGTGAAGACAATGAGAATCTGTAATTCATATGACATAACCTTTGTTATTTTTAAGCCACTGAGACTTGGGGGTTGGCTGTAATCTCCTGCAGAAATGAGCTTATCCTGACAGGTGTTGGGCTGGGCATGCCCGGGCTCAGGCTCCTGAACAAATTATAGAATGTCTTCCACCACCTCAGAGGGTCATGTAAGAATTATGTGAGCAAAGCGGTTGGCCCCGAGAATGTGTGTGACAATGTTTACCTCCTTGGTCTTTCCCCATCTTCCTTTACCTGTGAGGAGAGAGCTAGTACCTTAGTTATCACCTGATTGTGCCACGAATAAGAATATGGAATGGAATATAGGGGGTGCTTGAATAAAATGTATAGAAACAGATGTATTTGGAGAGTGACTTATTTAAAAGACCCTTTAGCAATGACTTTGCAATATGAACATTCTTTTATTCTGCATGCTTCCTCACAGCACACTTTCCAAGGTACAGACAAGGAGGCAGGTAGATGAGGAAGGGAGCACACAGTTCTGGGATTTTGACTGTAGCTCAGCCAGTTGCTAGCCCAAGTGACTCTGGACTGAATGGGACCATTTGTAGCATCCTGAGCGGAGGTGACAGTGGCCCCGTTGACCTCCGCATCATCCAAACCTCTTCTGGAGTCCTGAGCTCTGTTCTGAGCATCACATTGGAGAGAGGAATGTTCATGCACTGCAATGAGCACAAGTGGCAGGTGATGGGGGCAAGAAGGAGGTCAGATCACGATGCTGAGAAGTCGGGAAGTGACTGTTTCCTGCTCTCGAGTCCCGGTGCTGCACATAGAAACTATTTTGCTCTCGGTACTTTAGGGGACAAAGTGAATAAAAATGTTGCCATCGGATAAACCAGAGACCGTACTATGACCCAGAGACATAGCACATGGCATTTTTCATAAGAGCAGTAACATCCTCACTCACTTGCTTAGAAATCATAGAGGGAAAAGCAACCTGAAACCATCTAGCAAACAGAAAGATGGAAAATCAGGGGTATGGAATTTTGTCCCCCCTTGTCATCATAGGCAAAGCCAGAAGGAAACAAGCTTTAGGAAGGAGGCACAGAAGACCACCGGGAAGAAAGGAGGGAGTTATGAGCCATGGACCAGGGACCAGGACGTACCTCTTCCAAAGACATCTGCTGTGGCAGAGCCTGGAGAGGCACTGAGATACCAGAGGAAGCTACCATAGACGTGGGCTTGCTGCCAGTAAACAGGATAGAACCGATGAGAAAACAGAATCTTCTCAATTAATTAAGGATAGAAGGATCAGAACAAGAAGGATTGGTTTCAAAGCCTGGCCTGAGGTATCGAGACCAATGGCTCTGTGTAAGAGAGCTTCAGATGAAATGTGACTTGACTCGTTAGGCCTGTAATTGTCTCCACTGTATACTTTGTTCTCTGAGTAACTCTCACATGATGGAAAGGTAGCTTTTACCACATTCAAGACAAGTGATCCAGAAAGAAGTTACTAATGACATTTATTCGTTAATTCCACCATAAACATTGAACACCTGTTATGTGCCAGGTGACAAGCTAGGTGCTGGTGATACAGAAATTAAAATGAAAGTCTGTGTCCTAAAGGAAGTCCCAGGCTAGTGAGGGAGATGGATTCAGAAATAGGTAATTACACTGTAATGTAGCATGTCAGTAGCAAGGATGGAGGTGGGCCCAAGGGATTCTGGAAGCATCTGGGAAGAGCACGAGCCCAGGAGAAATGAGGAGCAAGAGGTAGGAAGCTCAGGGAGGAGATGACCTTATGAGCAAGTCTTAGAGGACGAGTGAAAGTCAGCCAGGCAACCAGCAGGAGCCCAGGTGGGATGGTGTGTGCGGTGACTCAAGTATGCAAGAGGGCAGAGGAAGAGGCAGGAGGGGAGAATGGGAAAGGGGCCCAGTGGGGTGTAGACTTCAACTGAGGAAAACAGGGAGCCATTCAAGGCTTTTCTGTGGGGAGATGACACTTTCAGCTTTTCACAAATACACTTTTTAGGACCATGGCTCTGGAGGTTGGGGAAGGTGGATATGAAGGTGGGGGGGGGGGCGGTGAAGGCAGGAAGATCAGCCGGAAGCTGGGACTGCAGCCCCGGGGAGATATGGTGGTGCCCAGACTGCAGCCACGGAGCTGGGAAGAGCCCTGGACCAAAGTCTCAGAATGAAGTGAGCCTCAAGCCCTTTCTTGGTTTGTTTATTGATCCCATTCTTTCGACAAACATCTGGAGTGACATTTATGGTGGGATGGGGAGGGCGGGGGAGGGGCAGCTCCGATCAGAGGTCTGGTGTTTGTCACATTTCTCTCCCCTGGTCAGAGAGGCATTGAGTGGAATCTTCCTTTGTGATTGCTCCTTTACTGATGCAAGGATAGATGGTAGCTGGGGGGAGCACCACGTCCTGGAACATGCCTCCCTCACTCCACGGTTCTTGCTGATGCAACAGGAAGTTTCTCTTTCAAAGACAGTGGCTGGAATGAGTGTTGTGTCTCCTTGAAGCTCCCAGGAGCTCCCAGGCCCTCAGGCACCCAAGGGGTAGAGGAGCAAGGACAAACATGGCTGCTGGTCTTCTGAAGGTGAGCTTGAGGGTCATTTAGACCCATGCTGACTTCAAATTCAGGGTTCCTTGGGATACTGTAACTAGTGTAAAGCCAGAAACACCACCCTTTTGGGGACTCTGTTTCTTCAGGATGGACCTAGAGGATTCTCAAGACAGATGGAATGCAGTGGCTATGTCAAAGACGGGAACACTTTGGTTCCTCTGGCAAAGAGGTGGTGTGGCAGTGGTGGTGGTGGTAACAGTGCCTTTGCCTTCTATCATGAATGCTTGCCATCTGTTCCTCCCTTTTCCTCACTCCTCTCTCACTCCCAACATGCTTGTGCTCAGGAGAGAAGGTGCCACCAGTGGGCACAGGTGCCGTGGACGGGGCCCCTCTCTGGCTCCAATGATACACATGAGCCTAGAGGGACCTAAATTTAGTGTTGGCTCTGCCCATCAGGCTCCTTTCTGTGGTGCTGGGGTTGATGCCTCATGGCCTTTTGGGGTGTGACCAAGGGAAGCAGTACAACCAGAGAACAGAACCCACAGAGGTCTGGGTGGGGGGCGGGAGGAGGATGGACAGAATTAGGCTGGAGAAGTGCAGACAATGGGAGGAATAGGAAAATATTTCTGCCCTCTTATCCAAGTGTCTATGCCACCAAGTCTTCTGGAGCCTTAGTTGTCCACAACTACTTTGGCGGTTACTCAGGAAGGGCAGTGATGGCCTAGCTCACACCTTAAAATAAGACCAGTTTCTACTTTGAATAGCTAATCATTGAGTGCTGCACTTCTGTGCCCTGGTTGGTCCCCCAATGTCTTTCTGTTATCACAGAACCTCCAAGAAGGGGTGACCACAGAGTCTCTTATTATTGTTAGCGCTACCATTCATTAGGTCCTCACTTGGAGCCCAGCGTGTGGATCTGTTTTGGGCAGTGTTGCTAACGACTCTCTTATCCCCAGATCTGGTGAACACTCTTCTCTGTCCTCATGTTACTTAGCTTCTCAGCACCGCTCATCAGGGACACATCCTTCCTTTTGACAGGTCTCTCCTGTCTTGGTCCTGAGACTCGCTCTCTTCCGGATGGCCTCCTGCCTCCCGTGCCTCCTCTCGGTCTTTTTGCTGCTTCTGCTTTCAATGACACGAATGCTCATGGCCTCAAAATTCGGATCTCCTGCTAAGCTCTCCTGCTAAGGCTTGACATTTCCACTTGGGAGTCCTACAGGTGGATGTAACTTGTCCAGGATCCCCTCCTGTCCGAACACATTCTCCCAGCGTGTTCGGTGTCCTGACTCCTCTCTCCTCCTAACTTCCTTCAGCAATCTCTGCTCGTCTCCATCTCCTGCCACCCCTCCCTGACCTCCATCATCTCTTCCCGGGATTTCTGCTGTGGTTTCTAACTGGGCGCCCCGCACCCTCTCCTGTCTCCCTATAAGCCATTCTCACCCAGCAGTCAAAGTGGTTATTAAAACGTGTAAAACAACTCCTGTCATTCTGCTGCTGAAAGTCCTCCAGGGGCTTTCTTTGAACTTTGAATAAAATACAAACTCCTCACTTGAGCCTTCAAGGTGGCTCCTGTATGTTGCTTATCTCCAGTCCCTCCTCTCCTAGCTCTTTCCATCCCAGCCACTCGCAGGCTATTAGTTTCTAGACCCAGCTGGTTTTTCTGACCTCAGGGTCTTTGCACATTCCTGGAATGCACCTCCTCTTGTTCCTTCCATGGCTGGGCACTTCTCAGTCTTTAGGTGGAAACTTACCTGTCACCTGTCCTCAGGGAAGCCTGCCTTGATGTCACACAGATCTCTGCTGTCATTCTTTATTCAGACATCCTGGTTATTTCTTTCAGGTTTCTAATTACCATTTATAATGGTTTTCGTCTCTTTGTTTGGCTGTTGGTCTTCTTGATAAGCCTTGTAAACATGTGTGCTCTGTTCATCGTCTTTTTATCCCCCGATGCTAACACAATGTATGTCATAGGCGTTCAGTGTATACCCGTCGAATGAAAGAGTGTCAGGCCTGCACTAAGCCCTCTGTGTACGTTATTGTAAATAACGTTCATAAGAATTCTAAAAGACAGATACTGCTCTAATCCCATTTTATAAGCAAGAAAAACAAGGTTTGCAGGTATGAAATAATTTGCCCAGATCCACAGAGCCTACAGGTGGAGAAGCTAGGATTTGAACTTGGAATGTCACGTTGCAGGACGCGAGCACTCACCCACTTCACTTTTTGCCACTGGGGTGTGTAGGAGGTTGTGTAAGAGAGAGAAAGGAAGTTATTATGTCTCCAACATTAGCTCAGTCATACTCTGTGATCTCTTATGACATGGAGATCTTGGCTCCTTTCTACAGTCTGCTAAATCAACTGTTTCAGAGGATTAAAAAAATTTTTTTTAATGTTTGTTTATTTTTGAGAGAGAGAGAGAGAGAGAGAGAGAGAGAGCGCACCCGTGAGCAGGGGAGGGGCAGAGAGAGAGGGAGACACAGAATCCGAAGCAGGCTCCAGGCTCTGAGCTGTCAGCACAGAGTCCGATGCGGGACTCGAACCCATGAACCGTGAGATCATGACCTGAGCTGAATACTGGCATTTAACACACTGAGCCACCCAGGTAGGTGCCCCTCAGAGGATTTTTTTTTTTGAAAGGACAAAACAGGGAATTAAGGCAGCCCAGGGTCTGGGTTCAATTCGGAGCCAAGAAACCATTTAAACCCATCTTTCCTTTGCTAGCTCCCTGTAATTTCTCTACATTGGCCACACATTTGACGGCCTGATTCTTGTGATTGGATCCCGCTTCATCTCTCCATATATATACATTGAAAAGAACAGCTCATCCAAGTGGGCACGTTGTGATAGATAATTCCTGGTGACTCAGTTTCCCATAGCTGTGCGGAGAGATGTCTAAAGCATATTCATCTCCAAGATGTCCATAAAGCTCTAATACTGGCCCAGGTATCAACTCTTTACCAAAATGCCAATGACCTTTATATTGCAGAAAGAGAAAAAGTCATCCTAAAATTCATATGGATTCTCATGGGGTCCTGAAAAGCCAAGTTAATCTTGAAAAAGAAGAACAACGTTGGACGTCTCACATTTCCTGATTTAAAAGTTTTCTGCAAAGCTATGGTAATCATACAATGTGGTATCAGTGTAAAGAGAGACTATAGACCAGTAGAATAGACTAGAGGGTTCAGAAGATAGAAGAGTTCTTGGGTATATGATCAAGCGATTTTTGGCTGGATTTTTTTCCCCAAGATGCATTTTGCCCACGCCAAATGAGAAAGACAGTTCCTGGGATATCTATGAGCCCTATGATCATGGGTAGGGTCTCCTTTTCAGCACCAACAGGAAAGGAACCCTAAGTGAAGAAGAGTACCAGGGGGAGCACCTTGCTCTAGACTGATTCAGTTCTCAAGTAATCAAACTTAGACCCTTAGGTTGTGGTGGTGGTGAGGGGTTCAGCAACGGATGGAATGTACTTTAGAACACAATACAAATATCCCCATATTAAAAAAGAAGAACAGAAGATCTCCCTTCAAGCCTCCTTTCCCCTCAAGCTTGCTTTCCTGTCCTTGTCCCATTACCATACTGTTCCTCAAAAGAGTGGTCTACACTCCCTGCTTCTCCTTCCTGGACAAGCCACCCTTTCGTTCCTGGGACAGTGATGTCTTCCTTCCCCAACCCTTCTGTAAGGCTCTCTCTGCTAATGACTTTCCAATGGTCAAATCCAGGGAACTTCTAATTTGTCATCTTATTTGTTTCAATTCTCTTTCCATCCCTCTGACCACATTGTCACCACTTCTTTGGCAATTCCTTCTGCCCACCGCTTAAACATTGATGCTTTCTGGTATACTCTCTGTCTCTCAGAACTCTCTGAGATGGGGACGTCTTCCCGAGCCCCCCACCCCAGAACTCCCTGTCCCCCGTGCCCCTCTTTATAGTTCTCCTTAACACACGTCACCATAAGCATACTAGATATTTATCAATTTATTTCTATCTTCCCCATAAGAATGGAAGCCCATGGAGGCAAAGATTCTATTTTGTCCACAGCTATGTCCCCAGTGACAGGCACTCAGCTGATACTTAATAAGTATTTGTTGAAGAAATGAATGGAACTTTGATGTCTTATTCTGCCTCAGATGGATCCCAATCATCAAGAAGTTCTTCAGTTCTGCTGGTTTGTCTTAGAAATCTTTCTCAAATCTGTGCTCCTATTGACCTTCTTCCCCATTCACTGCCTTAGATTAGGACCTGTCACCCCTTGCTGGGGCTGCCTTGATAGCCCATTTTCTGTTTTACCGAGAAAGCTTCTTCTCTAAAGCACAGTTCCCAGTGGCTCCTTCTTTCGCCTCCCCCCCCCCTCCGTCCCCGCCCCGTTCACAGGATAGATGCTCATTAATGTGCGTCTGACAGCCCGGGACTCCCTCTGGGAAGAGACATCGGGAGTTGTCCCATTTCAAAGTGAGATTCAGGGAGGGACCGACTCGCAGAGCTCACAGAGGTAGGCATTGATGAGTGGAGAAAGAACGAATTGGAGACAAATGATGGATCCTGTTGAAAGAACATGGGAGAGACCCATTCCATGTGGACTGGATTCACGTGGGGCAGAATTCTAGAATGAGTCATTACAACAGAGATCAACAGATACACAGGGCAGGGAGGGGCTGGAGAGAGAGAGAGAAAAAAAAAAGAAATTCAATCATGCTGAAGTCAGATAGGATTTCTACACCTGCCTACGTTAAAAAGCTAAAAATAGGGACATTTGGGGAGAAAAAATAGAAATCTTTTAATTGTACTGACAAGGGCTATAAGGAGGGAGGTTTTCAGAGAAGGGTGTGTCTCTCACTCTTGGTAAAATTAGAAATAGGAAAATTTTATTTTGGGCATTCCAACCTTCCCTTTTCCCCTTTTTCCCTCAGGCTTATTCTCTCCATCTTTCCTTGCTATCAAAATCTCTTTGATAGGAAGAGTCTAATACATGAGACTTAATGTTATATGTTAGTAGAAGTAATTTTACATGTTAGGAGAAGCTTATACGTGAAGCTAAATATGCTTAAATATAGCCACCATTAGAAACATCTATATAGCCCACTGTATCCAGCACAGGATGAAAACAACAAATATTGGTTTTATTTGAAATAAATACATATTGAAATACATTAAAAAAGCATCATTTATATGATCAAACTTTGGAAACCATATAAATATCCAACAAGGGGAAACCATTGAAGAACCATTGGTATATAAAAATATTGCATAGCTATAAAAACATTTAGAAAGCCTTTTTAATGGCCTTGGAAAATGCTTATAATGAAATGTTAGGGAAAATAAACAAGATTCCAATTGCTACTCTACTATACTATGTTAATTCTAAAAATCATATGCATATACAAAGACAAAATCTGTGGGTATCTGGAATCTGGGATTTGGGGGTGTATTTCTAGTTCCTTCTTTCTACCTTTCTGTATTTTTGAATTACTTAGAATTGGTATGAGATAAATATTTAGACAATAACGTTGGAAAGATTTGGGAGAGGAACTATTTTGTAGGGGGTCCCAGAAATCATAGCGTGTTGGTGTGGCTCTCCTGATCTAACACGTGGGAGGAGACAGGGAGGAGATACCAGCCTCTCTGGTAATGGAGATTGGCTGTTTGGCCGGGAGAGGATGGGGTTTTAAAGAGTGGTACAACTGTGGAGGGCCTGACCTTTAAAGAAAAAGGGAGTACTTGGTAATATTAGTGCCTTGGGGCTTTGAACGTGGCAGCCCTTCCCCTGGGAGGGTCACTCTGCTGGGCTAATAGGCTATTCCAGCATCTAGAACATTTCGTGCTCCTGATTCTTCCTCAGCTTTTGTTCCTTTAACACTCAAGCCTTGCTCAGGTTCTGGGACATGTTTATTTCCCCCCTGCTCCCCCTCCCCCCAGCCTTTCAGTATAAAATACAATTGTAAGGTTAACTGACACCCTTTGTGCGTACCTCAGTGATATCCTACGTGCATAGGTTTAAGAATTGAGGTTCTGTGCTAATGAGAAAAAATTAATATCGAATATCTCGCCTGTACCATAAAACCTACGTGAAAGGCTCAGTGATCTTCCTAAAGAGACCAGAGACTTCAGCATTCATAAACAAGAAAACACTGCCTTCGTTTATTTCAGGAAATTCCTTCCAAACATCTGTGTTTTCTTCGAACTTAAGTAGCTTCCCACCTCCTTCCCCTGAGATCTGTTGCCCCTCTGTGGGAGAGTAAACTTCATAGCCAGTTGAAAACAAACAAACAAACAAACAAACAAACCAAGCAAGCAAGCAAAACCAAAGCAAAACCCTGCACCAGCCGTCTACCTCCATCCCTCTCCAAATTTCTAATTTCCTGCACTTAAAAAAAAAAAAAAAAAAAAAAAGCCCTAGGCTACCCTGTGTTTCAAGGATCCTAGGATCTAAATGGGGAGCTGGGACAACTTCGAAAACCCAACCAAACCTAATATTTTGTATTTATTATTTACTAGTTATTAAAATATCCGCCTCCCCGCCTAAGGGAGGCTAGGTGGCAGGAGGGACCGCGGAGGCGTGGGGGAGAAGTGTGAACAGAAGAAATCCCAGCTCCGCCTGAAGACTGCGTGAGAAAGAGCCCGACTCCTCCGGCGGCTCCAGGCCGCGTTTTGCAGGCGGCCGCATCTGCCTCCCCGGTCTCTCTTACCTCCTTGATGTTCGGCACTATTTGTGGCCGGCGTGGTGGAAGGACACAGTGAGGTTCTCACCCCCGCCCCCCGCCCCCCGCTCCCATCCCCAGTTCCATCAAAGCGAACCCCGGCCAGCGCAAGGATCTCCGAGTTGCGAGTGTGCTGAGGCTGGGACTGTCACTCATTCTCCGATCAGCGCGTGAACGCAGCTCGGCAAGCCGCTGGCAGGAAACAATTCTGCAAAAATAATCATACTCAGCCTGGCGATTGTCTGCCCCTAGGTCTGTGGCTCTGCCGCCGTCCACACGCTCTGCAAGGGGGGGGGGCACAGAATTTACCGCGGCAAGAACGTCCCTCCCAGCCAGCAGATTACAATGCTGCAAACTAAGGATCTCATCTGGACTTTGTTTTTCCTGGGAACTGCAGGTACATTTTGAAATTATGGTTATTCTCAGTCTGATGGACTGATTGCCCCCTCCCTCCTCCCCCTCCTCCCCCCACCCCCACGAGGACACTGGTATTTGGGGGTGGCTTTGCGTGGAATGCGAAGGGTGGTCATTGTCGTCGAGCCGGGGAGGGAGCGCGTCGCCCCGGCTGCCCCGCCGAGCCCCGCGCTCTCCCGGGCTGCGCCGGATCCGGCTGCCGCCGGCGCGCCCGCCCTTCCCACTTTGTGTGCCAGCGGCGCGGGGAGCGGAGCCGCCGGCTCCCGGGGACGCTCCCGGGGACGCTCCCGGGGACGCTGTGGCCGCGCCGGTGCAGGGCAGCGCTCCTTCCCGAAGCGGGCGGCGGGGCGGGGTTGCCAGGGCTCGGCGGGGCAGCCGCGCGGGCTCGGGGGCCGCGGGGCAGGCGCTCGTGAGCCCCGGCCCCGGGAGGAGTGAACAATAAGGCCGGGGCGGCCGCCCCACCGTTATTTCCCCGGGTCTAATAAAGTGGGGCTCGTCGCCGTCGCGCCCAGGTTCTCCCTCCACCCCCCCACCTCCCACCTCCCACCTCCCGCCCGGGGTTGGATAACGGTTTGCAAAATGGGGCGAAAATGGGCAGAATCGCAGGGCCGTGCGGCCGTTCTTGCACCCCCGACGATATGACGTTAGTTTTTCATTTGCCAAATTGCCGGTTACTTGCAAAGCCTGCTCTCGGCCCGGAGCACGGAGGGATGGGAGGGCCGAGCGCCGCGTTTTGACAGGAGGAAGTGCGGAGGGGCGGAGGGCGAGGAGGGCGTGATCGGGCTGCCGGGTGTGTGTGCGCGTGTGTGCGCGCGCGTGTGCCTTCACACGCACCGCGAGCCCCGTGTTGCACGGTGCGCGAGAAGAATGGCAGGTAGCCGCCCGCAACACCTCGCCCCAGCCTCCCCTCCTTGGGCGAGGTTCCTGATCCTTGCAAAGTGCGAACAATAGGGAGCTGAGGGGGAGACAGTGGAGGGGTGCTGCCGCGGGTGGCGGGGGCTGCGCCGCCGCCCAAAACACCTCGGCGGCCGGCAGGGAGGGAGGTTCATCTCATCTAGGGTATTTCCACCCCGGCCTCCCTGGGAGATTCTTCTGTGCGCGCCCAACCTCCCCTCCAGCTGCTCTCCCCACCCCACCCCACCCCACCCCACCCAGGGATTTGCACTCTGGTGTGGACGGTCGGGGAGGGGCAAGAAACGGAGCAGGGGCCTCAGAGAGCTGGGTGGGGTGGGCGCCCAGGCCCGGCGGGGGGCGTGTGCCGGGAAGCGCCTGGCGAAAGCAGGGCGGAGGGCACGGTGAGTGCCGGCGGCCGCGGCCAGGTGTCGCCGCTGCCGCCCTAGGCGGGCGACCGCGGGTGGGGGAGCGCGCGGGGCGGGCCCTCCCCGGGCGGCACGGGAGCAGCCCCGGCCGCTGCCTCCAGCCAACTCGGGTCCCTCTCCCATGGCGACCAATCAGAGCGAGGCTGGCTGGGCGGGAAGCCGCGAGAGGCTTTTATTGCGGCGCGGGTGGCGGCCCGGAGCTGCCAGGACCGTCTCCCGGTGTTCCAGCCTAACGGTCTCGCTCGCCCCCTGCCAGGAGAAACCCCGCCCCGCGGCCGGCCCCGCGGCCCGGCGGCAAGAAGATGGAGCTCAGGTGTCCCCGGGCGGTCCGGCCCGCCCGTGCTCGCCCACTCGCGCCTCTGTCACGCAGCCCCGGGCCGTCCCTGCCGCGCCCCCCTAGTGCGCACACTCTGCCCGCGTCTTCCCGGCCGGAGCGCGTCGCCTGGGAGGGCGCCTTGGCTGGGCGCACCGACGCGCGTGCGCCGACCGGCCTGCTGCGGGCCGGGGGCGAGGCTGGGGGCGGGGCCGAGGGGGGCCCCCCCCTGCTGCGGGGCAGCCCCGGGCTGTAGGTCGCCGGGTCCCTGCGCCACCTGGCCGGGGCGGCACGGGGCTTGCCCTTTTCTGTGGTGCCGGCCGGTCTCCGCGCGCGCCCTCCTCCCCTCGAGGTGGGGGCGTGGCCACGGAGACCCGCTCTTTGGGGGGCCTTTGGGAGGGGTCGCCGGCCAACCTTTCCGCCACCGTGATGGGTGTAACCTTCGGTGTTGGGATCTGCGGGCAGGCGCAGGCTGGTACCCGCCCAGGGAGTCCCGGATTGGGATGCGGTGGCTGCCCAGGCCGGGGTGGCGTTCTGATCAGTGTTCCCTGGAGGGAAAGCGGCCTCAGTCCGGCCTAGGACCGTGGGGACGGGGACAAGGCAGAACAAGAAACGCATACAAGGTTGCCTAACAAAAGAAAGAAGTTGAACGGTTTGCCAAAGAGAAATAATTTTCCATTAAACTATTGATAATTCCACAGTTAAAAAAAAATCGAAGCCTTCAAGTCAGAGGGTCAGGGCGAAAATAAAAACAGTGTTATATATACACGTACGCACATATATGTAAATGTGTATACATAGTGATAATAATTATTATAAGTATAATAGTAAAATAATTATTATAATTATTTTGGCCTCAAATGTATCCTCTTCAGGGACAATGGTAGTTCAGTCTCCGCACTCCACACAGTGCATATGAAAATTTAAATACCACGTATTCTACCCTTAACACCAAAGGAAATCAGGGCTCGGCCCCTCTCGTTTTGTTGGTTTTTGCTCTTTTGGAATAAAGTGAAAGGTTGAGGAATTACACAGCAAATTTGAGTTTATTCTAACAGCAATTTTAGACGTTTTGTGGAAAAATTGTTTTAATGATTTGGATTGGGTAAGTCATGTCTATTTGACAGTTTTAGTCCTGTTGCAATTTTACTTGCTAGAGTAGAGGAATGAATAGAACTGGTTTTCTAACAAGATAGCACTGGATTAAGAACAAAGGGCACCTTTGCTACTTCACAGGGGTCAGCCAGCATGTCTATGAGTATAGATAACATCCCTCACTAAATGAATCATCAAACAGCCACGTTTGCTGTTAGTACAGTTATGTCAAGCTATATTATTTTTGTTGATTTTTATTTGAAGGTCAGAAATGTGCGTTTCTGAGCAAAATGTAACTGAATATAAGGTAGTTGTATCGAAGAATGTGGAAGAACTTGAGTGACTCTATCCCAAAACCAAAAAGTTAATTTTTCTTTCCACAAATATTAGCATAGATAAAAATAGTGGAAAGAACTTAGAATTTGTTTAAAATTCAACAGAGTTAGACACAAAAGGAATATAATGCAGACAGTGTGGAAGTGTGGCCTGTCCTTTTTTTAATAGTTTTTGAGTTACTATTCCTGCTGTGAAGCTTCTAAAGATCTACCAATCATGTTGTTTTCATTAGTCCAAAAATTGACACTTTTTTAGTCAGTTTTTCAAGAAGCTCCCCCATTCTTCCCCCAACAGATTGAACTTGATGACTTTTTTTTTTTTCCCCAGATATGTTTCCCCAGGATCTACTTTTTAAAAAATAATAGTGGAATAGCAGAGAATAGCAGGGCATAATCTTGTTCAATAAAGGAGGTTTATCCAAGTCTCTATGCTAATTGATTAAACTAAGGATTTGTTGATGTAACTGGTGGACTGTTTCTTGAGCTTGATAGTACATGAATTACGGCAGTAATTGTTTGCAAACCCCCCCACCAAAGCCAAAAATTATGGTATGGGTGTGGTCTTTGCAAGGGCTGTGGACGCTTACTCAAGGTGATGATAAGAGGAAGCAGTTAGGCACATGGAAACCTGCAATTCTAAGAGTTTTGCATAGTGCTTCTCTTTGGAGTACATTCATCATTAATGGAGCTCCTCAGATGGGTACTGTGTAATTTAATGTAGGTAATCTGTATCTATATTTTTCTGTCACAGGGAACAAGGTCTTAATTGCCTTTCAAAATAAATAGCACCATTTTCTCATTCAGAACCTAATCTTTAGACACAACAGATGTTTTTGTTTGCTACAGAACTCAGTTTCTTAAATTATAGACAGCGTCTTGTAAACTTTACACTGCCTGAAATATGGACTTTGGAATTTCCGATCCAACCACTTAATTTCTTAAGGTGACAAAGCCTCTATTTAATAGGAGTTTGATGAATTCTCCATATTTACGTCTTCGGTGTTAAAGAACCGTGGCTGTCCTCCAGACAGAATGTGACTTCAGTGCTACTGGCAGACAGCCAAAGATATTTTACAGACAGTCCTTCCTGTCTTCGTGCGAACTAAGTGATTGACTACCTGTTGCTGAAGAACGGTTTGAACTTTGCCTGCCAATCTTGGGTTTGTGGTGATGGAGAGCAGAGGCAGCCGGCCGGGTGGGGAGAGAAGGGACCGCACCTGCCACTGCCAGTCTTCTGGGATCAGTCAGCCTGAGAGGAGACCAAGGCATGTGAACAAGGCTCTCCGGTACTGTTTAAGTATTGAGTTTTAGAGCCCGCGGTATTTCATGGTGTCAGTATAAATAGTTTAATGCCACTTCCATAACTGATAATTCCTCACTTTAGCGTTCTGACAAACGTAGAGGCTAAGAAACATCTGGATCTTTAAAAGAAATGGCAACAAATTACAAATAGCATTTTACTAGTCTTAAAAACGGGTTACAAATCAGACAAAATTGGAACCCTGAATCAACTGGCTATGTAGTAATAATGAGTACTTGAGTTTTGAGTTAAAAAAAGACTAAGGTTAAGATTCCTTGAGTTAAAGAGAGGAGAAATGAGTAAAATTCAGAAGAGAGTTTCATATGTGTCTTGAAAGAGAAGGTCTCTGAACAATACCGTAAGAGACGGCCTCTTAGGAAGAGGGGGATGCTCAGGGACCCCTCTGAATCCTAAGGAGTAGGTGTCTACGAGGCCTGGAGTTTTTTACTACAAGGAAACAACTCTAGTGAAACGGTCATCCATAATACAAGAAGATGTGCTTACTACGGTAGGGCAACCACATCCAGAAGTCTATCTGAAGGTCCAGTCATGTCACGTTCAGCCCTTTTCGTTATTAGTATTAACTCTTGGTGCCAACCCTTAAAACCTCTCGCTGATGTAAAGGGATGTAAATTATTTGGCGTTGCCCGTGGTGTCATTATGCCCTTTCATTTCGCGGTGTTGAAACGCTGTCTCTCTGCTGAAGATGCTCATTAGGGGCATTGCCTTTTGATGTTGGTCTGTGTGCCAAATGGCAGCCTTTCAGGCAGTTTCAATACATTACAGTTAAGGCGCTTTTAGGCCGCGTCTCCACGTAGCCGCTGAGTTAACTGTTTTCAGCTAGGGTGACACACTTCTCCCTTCCTGCCCTATTAATTTAGCTTCCAAGCACAGTTGGAAACTCAAACACGACTACACGGAAAAGATAAGCCCTCTGCTCTGTCTCGGGCATGCCTGTTTTTTTTTTTTTTTTTTTTTTTTTTGTGGGGGGAGGCTTTAATAAACCTATTGTGCATTCTGTTCCTGCCAGATATATGTAAATATATTTTCCTTTGAATTCAAAGACCACATCGCTGATAACGACTTGAAAGGCTTCTGCATAACCTATATTGCATTCTATATTCTCACCCATATAGAATGGGTGGCTGCAAACGCTGGCCTGTATTCTGTCGGTGTCATCCCTGAGATAACGTGTGACAGGCCTTTGGTATCTGATTACCTCATCCTTTAGGAATATCCATAGTAATGTCATAGTGTTTTGAGATTGTGTTACATTAGGTATTCCCTTAAACAGTTGATCAAATATATTTATTGAATGCCAGCTCTGTGGGGAATTACAAAGGATCGAGATGGCATACTTTCTGCTGTCGAGGAACCTGGAGGGTAGGAGGGTAGGATCGCACAGAGTTTAAGGGCCAGTGGCCCACAACCCCGGGTCGAAAGCCCAGCTGTACATATCCCTTATTTGCCATCTGATTTGGGACAAGTCCTTAGCTTCCCCAAGCTTCAGTTTCCTCTTCTGCAAAATGGCAAAATCAGCAGTGCCCCCGTGTTAGAGTGGTGAATATATTAGAGAGTACAGGACTTCAGTATGTGCGGGCCGTGTTTATTGATGAGAAAGAGAGGTGTATATGGAGCTAGAAAAAACTAATATTCAAACATAGTGCTCCTTCCAGGACTCAAAGAAGGATATTCTGAGAACATGACTTCTTCAGTGACTAGAACTTGACTTTAAAAAATCTTGTTGACTATGCCTGCATTGGGTCATGTTGCTTGTGAATATGTTAGAAAAGTGATCTCCTGTTAAGGCTGAAAGCCATCAGCACAAGGGTTGATGTGGGTTTCATGGGGCCTGAAGGATGTACCATTTTGAGGGCCCTTTTAAGGAAAATGCAAAACTCTTCTGCAAAATTTAGGAGAGAAGTGACCATGAGAACATGTCGTCAGGTCCCCATGCCACAGAGCCTTGGAAGGAGCCCATGCGATGTGGGGGCCCTGCAGACATCTGCCCCAGTACCAGCAACTGTGTTTTGATCTGCTTGAGTCCACTTGCTTCAGAATATAGGCTGACCGTTCTGGTTTGTCGAGCACGTATCTCTCTCCTGAAGGTTGTTTGTGTGGTGCTTTGAAGATCAGACTCGTACATCAAAATCAAAATTATTTTTGGAAAGAAGAAGCCATTTGACCTTTATTTTACAGAAAATCTTACGTGAGACCTGAGTTGATTTAATATTTCTCCCTGCTTATATTTTTGTAAATTACTCTCTGGAATAAAATAAAGTAATTGCTATTATTATTCAAATGAGTCAGACATAAGTGCCCTACTGGCAGGGCAGGGAGTGTTTTTGCCAACTAAAGGCAGATGCCGTGTTGGAGAAGAGACTCAGATTCTGTGTTAGCTATCTACAAGGAGAGAAACTGCATCGATAATCCCCATAATTATGTCTTAATCATCATCGTTCAGTCCCAGACTTTTGCTCTGTGTTATATCATCTAATCTTGAGATCATTTGTTCACTAAATATTTCTTGAGTCCGGTGTGCTGGGAATCCAGCAGTTAACATACGTCATCTGTGTCTTCACGGAACTTCCAGTCTTAAGTGTGGAGAAACACGGACCTCAAACAAGTAACACACACGTAATATTTCTAGTCCCATATTCTGATAAAAACTAAGGAAAGGAACAGGATACTCCGCGAGATTATTGCGGGGATCCCACCTTTGTGTGGTTGGGGTGGGGTGAGGAGGTGACATTTATAAAACTCTGTGAAATAAGAACAGATGGTATTCTCATTGAAGGCCTGGTTGATTGACTGCTTAATTCAGCAAACACTGAATCACAACACACATTCCTGAATTCCATTTAATTCAGCACACTTTCCTGAAATCTTGACAAGGCCAGGTTGCTTCTGGAATTGTTCTGGATTTCAGATTATAAAGTCGAGGGAGCTATGCCTCTGCCTCTGAAGTTCACCATGTAGTGTGGGAGAGAGACATACCATCCTTATAAAGAGAGACATGAATTAAATGCCATTGGAGCACAAGGAAGGAAGCCATTAACTCTGCTTGGGATCCCCTTGAGCTGGGCACGGGCCTCCACTCCTTGGAGCAGGAAGAAGACGTGATTCAGATGGTGGAGAGATGAATGCACAGGGCGATGCTGAGGGAACAGCGTCGGGGGGCTTGGGGAGAAGTGGCCAGATATTAGGGGGGAGAAAGCTCCAGAAGGCCAGACTGTGTTAGGTCTTGAAATAGAAGCTGAGGCCGAGAAAGTCTAAGTGGCTTATGGGGGAAGGAGGAAGCTGGGACTATACTTGCATAGTTGACTGCATCTTAATCATGTTCTGAAGTGAGGACCATTTGAATACACATTTGCTTGGCATCTGCTGGAAGCAAGGGAGGGGTGACTGGAGGGAGGGGCAAACCAAGAGCTTTGGGGTCTGACAAGTCTAGGTTGAGTCCACTCACTCTAAGTGACATTCTGCACCTTGTTGCACTTCTGGGCCTGCCTCCCCCTGTCTGTAGATTGGGGATAATGACACCTCCCTTGTGGGTTTTGGTGATCTTAAATAAAATCTCATATGTAAAACAAGTAATACATTGTAGGCACTCAATGTGTGCTTTTCAAAAGCTCGTCTTGAACGGAGGTTTTCTTTGAAATGTTTAGGGAATAGGTGTACTGTGAATATGATGTGCAAAGTTCTGTGCTGGAGGCTGAGGGGGAAAACAAGGTAAGAATACTATACCAGGCCTACAGAGGCTTTCAGAGACGGTTGGGGAGGAAACACTTAGTTCAGACAGTTAGGAAATCATGAACGGTACTCTATGAATCATTGCCTAAAAGAAGGAGGCAGATATTAATTGTGAGAATTGTTAAGAAAGACAAAAATCATCTCATCATCTCGGTTCGTTTTAATGTCTGGAAGAAGGTGTGGACGAGCTAGTATTTGATGTGGACCCTCACAAGTGTAAGGACAGATAAGGAGAGGGAGGACCCATTTTTTTCTCTGAAGGACAGGATGGGTCTAGCTAGAAAATTGGTCTTGAAGATCATTGACAGCAGACTGGAGATTGGGCCAGGTCTTATTCAAATCTTAAATGCTCGACAAAGGAGAAGGACGTTGGAGAAATCATTTTCTAAAATATTTAAGGGTATATTCCATGATAACACTTGAACATCTGCTGTGCTAGGCTCTGTGTTTGATGCTATCTCTGAATTCGCAGGGAGGGAAACAGGAGCAAACTGGTGGGGATCACTGCAGTGCTTAGAGGGGATGTTAGTTTCTGTGGCTGGACCAAATAGTGGGTTAGGAGAAGGATTTTTGCTACTCCAAAATCAAGTTTTATAAAATTTTGTAAAAATCAAATTTTTATGTTCCAGAGGGGCTTGTTAAAGGAATCCAACCGTGATATAGTTTGTAAAACAGATAATCTTAGAAAGTACACTTGTAGTGGTTTTGGATAAGGATAAAAAAGGCACACAGCTGAGAGGTTAGAGATGGCAAATGACCCAGCTGGGGTAGATGATAGATCCAAAATGGTAGGCGACTGGGAGAGAGAAAACTTTTTAAGTTGCAAACCAGAGGGAATGAACTCCTGGAGCTGTCAGCATGATGGGGAAATTGAGAACAGGCATTACCTTGAATGAATGATAGACCTCAGTTTTACATACATTAGGTTTTAGAAAAAAAATTGGGCATCCTGGTATCTTAACTTCTAGGTCAGTATTTTTCAGTCGTGGGTGGTAAAATCTACTTAGTAGACTTCCACCCACATTGAAAAAGAAGGAAAGGAAGGACGGAGGGAGGGGAAAAATAGAGGAAAGAGGGAATGGAATGGAATGGAATGGAATGGAATGGAATGGAGAGTATGTATCTTTGTAGCAAGGATAAGTATTTTGTGAAAGTTTTGTTGACCCAGTTGTGATGGAAAACATATCTAATTATGGCTCAGATAAAAATAATGTCATAGATAGAGAAATATAGGATTAGACAGAGGCTAAGCCAATCCGTAGGGCAGAGACCTAATGGTCTGGGGACATAGGGAGTAGCAATGACAGCAGACATACTTGCTGGGCATCTACACAGTCTCTTAGCTGCAGGTGTAAAACAGGGCCCCCAAAACTAAACAGTACAATACTTTGTTAGAAAGCCTACTTTCTAGTGGAGAATGAAAAGGCAACTGGGAGTACCAGGTAGCTTCTAAAGCCAGATATGTGGCTAAGATTTCAGAGAGAGAGGGAAAATTACCTGGGCACTAGGGCGGTTGGAGAATTCTTCCCAGTGTAGTGATAGCTGTGGGCTTTGTAGTCAGGATTTCACTTTATATGTAGGAAGCATGAATGAGGTAGGTGATGTGTTGCATGTTTGGGAGGAAGCTTCAGGGAGCCCAGCTATGCGGGGGCAGTGGGGGGGGACCAAGAAGACTGAGGGGTCATAGTAGTCTATCTTTTTATTCCTTTTCAGTGGAGAGAAAATGCCATGGATTACAATCAGCGCATTGTGCAATCTTTATCACACCCGGAAATATTTATGTTGTAGTATTTATGTAGCATTTAGAATGGCATCTTGTCCATAATTTGGAATGCGGTATTGAACAAAAAAAAGGGGGGGAACCAGAGCCTAGTGGTGTGAATGCCCAGGTTAGAGAAGAATAAAGTTAAGTGGACAAAAGTTGGAAACAAACGGTGTATATAATACTGACTTTGTGTTTTAAAAAAATTTCTGTCGCTCCTTAAGACTGGAAGAAGACACTTTTTTTTAATACTGCGTTTTCTCTAACGAGCATACGTCGCTTTGTATTTGGATTGTAAAGCAAATACTATATTAAAAAGTGGGCAGTAGTACTTAACGTGCGTTATGCGTGTAAGGAAGATGAAGAACAAGTAGAAAACCTGGGATTTGTTTTACAGGAGAGTGAGGATCTTAGCGAAGTTTAGTTGGGTAGTGAATTTCACATTCTCAGAGCCAAAGACAGAGGAGGGTACTTGACCCCTGTGATCCAGGGTACTTGACCACAAAGAAGGAAGAATGGGGTGTTGAGGTGGGGAAGGCTTCAGACTGGGGGGCCATCTGGGCACAAGGGAAAAGAGCCAGGCCGTGAACAAACCTTGCAAAGGACAATGGGATGGGGTCACCGGAGAAGAGGTTAATGTTAGAGGGTTTTCTCCCCAGGGGTTTCATTTATCATGGCGGGTCATAATTTTTAGACACAGTTTTATTTTCTCGCACCATTGCCCATGATATTCGCCCCTTTATTCTACACCTTTAAAAAAGGTTTGTTGATAGCAAAATCTTTTGAAGTTAGTTCAGTTTGTCACAGATTGGCTGCATTGTCTTTATGAGATTGGCACAAGAGGGGACATGGGTGTGACTGCCTCCTGATGTTCCTTTATTCATACTACCATACTACGTCTGCCAGTGTCCGTTCTGTCTGCGTGAGATGCTGCCAGTCCCTAGTTAAGCTGCAGTTGCTGTATGAGAATCAGATTCAGGGTACAACAGGGTACAGCAGGGTACAACAGGCCTAAAGATCTGCTGTCAGGAGCAGGAGGAGATGCAAATCCAGTGCAAGCTCTTTGATCTGAGTTAGAATTACAAATGATCTTCCTTTCTTAATTTAGCATTTCCTTTTAGTGTTACGGAGTGGTGCATACTGTAGGGGGCGTCCCGGGGGCCTTTGATCGAACTTGGCATTTTGCACCCTGGCTCTCCTGCTTCCTGTGACCTTGAGCCAGTTATTTAATCTCTCCAATGCTCAGTTTATTTCTCTGTGAAACAGGAATAATAATACCTCCCTAATAGGGTTATTGTGAGGACAAAATGAGGTAATTTATGCAACTGTCTGGCACAGAGTAAGCTCAGTAATTTTTTCCCATTTTCCTTCTTTCTGTTAAAGTTCACAGTGAAGGGGTGCACAATTAGTGTTGGATTTAAGTATTGATTATAATTAGAATCACATTTTTTTCCATTTAGTTTTCATTCTCTGAGGGTTTAGGATCACCATGAATTGCAACTGAGTTAGAAACACCATGGCTGATTGCTTAGCCATCTCAACTCCTTTGGAAGCAAAGTATGGTAGATCTTGGTTTTGAAAGAAGTAGAATTTTAAAAAATAAATTGGTTTATATAGATTGTCCTTTCTATTTGCATAGGGTTAATATTAAACCTGTCAACTCACCATAATAGTAGAGCCATAAAATTTAGTGTACTTAAATAATGGTTGCTGCTAAAGATCATATTGGTGACACTTCATTAATCTGGAAGTCATTTGTCTGGCAACCTTAAATCTTTAGAACATGAAGCATGAAGAATAAGGGGAAAGGTGAAGAAGTAAGAGAAAGACACCTCTGGATAGCCAAAATCGATGGACTCCCAAAGTCCATGCATTTAACTGTAGGCACTTGACCTATAGGGGAAGCCTTTTGGCCTTTTAAAATTTTTCCCCAGAAAGAGTGCATATATTCTAATTAATTTCCCAGCTTCTACCACATTTAGAAGGGCTTCTAGACTCAGACTAGAACCAAGGAAACATGACTACTAGGTATAGGTACACTGATAGTAAGAAGATGTAGTAACTTGGATGGAAAAATAGGAAAAGCAGATTCAAGAACACAAAAAACATATCAGTCTTAGCCATTTAGTATTTGATTGTAAAGAAAACTCTGATATATCACAAAATGCCCAGGGAATGTCTGTAACACAGTGCAGCATAAATAATGGGTGTTCATAATTAAGCCTCATTTGGAAGATCCAACTATTGGCCTATTCAAGCAGCAGGCAACACTTATATGAATTAGTTTATGGAGCATGTGTCTTTCATGTTCAGCTCTGTGCTAGGTACTGAAGGAGGTATGATTTCAAGGAGTCTCCATGTAGTTGCAAACATAAAACAGACGTAAACGTAGGTACCTTTGTCTTCACCAGTGGTAAGTTGGGATGAAAGAGGTAATATAATTAGTGTTAGTCATATGGAAACATCAGTCATGAGACATTCTAATCCCCAATGATTTAGGACAAAGGAGATTTCATATTTCATTCTTATAGAGTGACCTTGTTATATATACCTTCTCATCTCAGTTTGAATTCCATAGCTATTTACTTACCATTAAGAGAAGTTGTGTCAGCCAGTGTCTCTCTCTCTCTCTTCTCTACTACGTTATAGTAAGTATATATTGAGATTAAAGATCCTAACTATTCAAGCATTCATTGGAATTCATTGGTCGTCATTCCTCCCTCTCTTAAATTTAATTTTTATACTTAGCAAAATGATATGTCTACATTGTTTAAAAAGTTAAATCATTTTATAAAACTTGAAACATTAGTCCCCTGCCTCAACCCTTACTACCCTTTCTTATCCCTCCCTTATCCTTCCTACTTCTGATTTTGACTTTCCTGAAGCAACCACTTCCTTTCATTTAGTTGTTTCTGCCTTTTTTAATGTCCATATTTATACTTTCTTACTTTTTCAGTTTCAGGCATTATTTATTGGCTTTTTCCTCTGGGGGTTTAGTATTCTTACAATAGTCCCTACCCCCTTACTTCCTTTACCCTAACCTCCCAATATAACAATTTTCCATTTTTTATTTAAACAGGATTTAATGTTTATATTATTATGCCCATGTAAGTATTATTCACTGCTGAGCCTTGAACAATTATATGATTTTATTACCTTTCTATATAACTTTCTGTCTTTCCTGAAGTTTATGATGGCATTAGTTTTTCTTTGCTTAATTTTCCACATACCTATCACCAATTCATTTTCCAGTTCTCAGACTGACATGTAAATTCCCTCTCAATATGTTCAAATGTGGCTATTTTCTTTCAGCTTCAGAAGACATATAGCCTAGACCTTACTTTAATTCTTCAGTTTTGATTTGGTTTTCTAGGCTTGCAGCAGTTAATTTATATTTGCCTGGTATACAATTCTCTAGATTGGAAATTGTTGTTCTCAAGAATTTTGAAGGTATTGCCCCATGTTTTCTAGCTTTCATTGTTGCATTTGTGAAGTCTAGTGCCTTCTGATTTCTGACATTTTGTAAAAAAACTTCCTTATTTTTCATCTAGAAGATCTTAGGATCTTCCCTTTGTCTACAGTGTTCTATGCTGTGCCTTGTTGTAAGTCTGCTTTTATTTATGGGGGGAGGTAGGTTCTCAGTGGGCTATTTTGGTCTGGGAATTCATGTTTCTCTGTGCTAGGAAATGTTCCTGCACTATTTATTTGATATTTTCATATCTCTGCTTTTTCTCCCTTTTTTCTAGAGCTCTCATTCAGAAGTTAGATTGCTCATCTAAGTTTTTTTTTTTTTTTTTTTGTTTTGTCTTCTTCTCTCTCCTACATTTATTTCTTTGTCCCTGCAACTCTCCACCCTTTACTTTCTGGGAGGTTTTGTCAACTTCTTGACAATTTTTATATTGGATTTTCTATTTTGCTAATGTATTCTTAATTTCTAAAAATTCTGTTTTATTGTCTGAGTGTCTTTTTGGTAGTTTCCTCTTCTTGTTCCTTGATACAACATCTTTTATATCTCGAGTATTTTAGAAAAAAATTTTGGTGGTGCTTGGGCGGCTCAGTCAGATAGGCCACCAACTCACCAACTATTCTTTTTGGCTCAGGTCATGATCTCACAGTTTCGTGAGTGCAAGCCCCACGTTGGGCTCTGCACTGGCAGCATGGAACATGCTTGGGATTCTCTGTCTCCTTTCTCTCTGCCCCTCCCCCACTCGTGCTGTCTCTCTCTCTCTCTCTCTCTCAATATGAATAAACTTAGAAAAATATTCTTGTGTCCTGTATTGTCTCTTTATCCTCTGAATTCCCCTTTATTATCTGTTTTAGTATCTCCTCTTGTGTTTCATATTGTTTCATTTTATTTCTCAAATTATAATGGTCCTTAGCTACCAATTAGTAATTGAGAGTGAGACACTCAAAAGCTGGGGAATGTCTGGGAAGCTGGGATGTGGTGGGGAATGTCCACATCCACTCATTAGTACCTGCATTTTTTCTGGGGCTGGTCAGTTTAAGAGAGTCCAGTATTTTGCAGCCTGTTAGGTGTAGATCTAACTTGTTTTTCTCTGAGCTGAATGGTTTGAGAGTATTTTATCCACTAGTGGAGATTTCACTGAATCTATTTTTAGTGGGGGCACTTTGCCCTCACCAATGTCTGGCATACCCCAAGAACAAATTCCCTGGGATTTAACCTCTTCAGCTAATAAACATTTCGTCTTCCTGGAATGAAGAAGAATTTAGCATGGGAGACTAGAAACAGGGCCCTCACCCTCCTGTGGCATACAGTTGTGTCCATGTGTGTTGGGTTGACTTTAGTGTTATGAGAAGGGTTGTTGGCTTTCATTTTGAAGCAGCGCCTGCGAGAACCTTCTGATTACCTGTCTCTTTCAGGGGTCACAGTTGGTACAAGGCAGAGCACACGTTTGAAATCTTTCATCTCGCATGTTTCGCATGTTTTAACATGGCATTTTTGAGATTTAAGGAAGCTGGCAGAATTCCTTTTTTTTTTTTTAACATTTATTTATTTATTTGTAAACTTTTTTTTTTTAACATTTATTCATTTTTGAGAGATAGAGACAGAGCATGATTGGGGGAGGGGCAGAGAGAGAGGGAGACACAGAATCCGAAGCAGGCTCCAGGCTTTGAGCTATCAGCACAGAGCCCGACAAGGGGCTCAAACTCACAAACCGTGAGATCATGACTTGAGCTGAAGTCAGATGCTCAACGGACTGAGCCACCCAGGTGCCCCAGTGTTTATTTATTTTTGAGAGACAGAGAGATGGAGAATGAGCAGGAGGGGGCCAGAGAGAGAGGGAGACACAGAATCCGAAGCAGGCTCCAGGCTCTGAGCTGTCTGCACAGAGCCTGACATGGGGCTCGAACCCAGAACCATGAGATCATGACCTGGTGGAAGTCAGATGCTTAACTGACTGAGCCACCCAGGCGCCCCGAAGCTTGCAGAATTCTTAAAGGAAAAGGTTAAGGGTCCAGGGGTGCATCAAAACCAAAGACCTAAGAAGATGTATGTTAAGGGAACTTAGAGGGAATTGACAATTCAGGGAGTAGGGCCAGTTGTGAGGAGGCTGTTCTGTTTTGAAGAACCTTTCCTCGACTAAGAAGTCCTCAGAAGATTCCAGGGTGGCCTGAGACTCCACATCTCTTAGATATAAAGACAGGCCTTGGCAGTGATGCTGTGAACCAGAAGAAGAGCAGTTTCATGAACATATTTGCAAATGGCTGTGTCTCAGCCTTGTTGGGTAGCGGGAACATTGATTAGAAACATGCACTTAATCCAATATTTATGGAGTGACTCCAGTGTTCCATGTAGTTGGTGGCTGCGAGTTGGAGATACAAGATGAATGTATTCGGTAGCTTTGTAAAAAATTCTAGACCACTTTCTAAATTGTTTTTGGTTACATTTGTAATATTTATTCCTTTGGAATGACACCAGAGACAACCTTGAAATGTCAGAAGAAGATAACTAAGAATTATTTATTCCTTTCTCCGATTTTCCCCTTTTTGTGTATGTAAGTTAAAGTTATGCATGGCATGTTTAAAATTTAAAATTTTCATTAAAGAAAACCATCTGTCATAATGAAGCAAAAAAAGGGACACCGTGTGGTATTCTTTGAAAAAAAGAGATTGAAAATTAGTCCGTTAACTGCCCTAGAATACAATTTGAGGCCATTTTGAGCTAAATTGGCTCTGGAATCAGGATTTAAATTATCGGTCAGACTCAATTAAGATAACTGGTCATGCACACAGTTCATTCCCCTCCTCCCTTCTCATAAAAAGAATGTTTTTATTGTTCTAAATACTTCTTTTCAGGTAAGTGAGATATGGGGATTTTTTTTAAGAAGATAAATATTTTGCACATTAATTGATTTGGGTATCTATGTGTAACTTTGTGTCTAAACCAGAAATCCAGATGATCATTTATTAGTTGGTCTTCTAGAGATATTCATGACAGATCCTTTTGAAGTCACTGGGGGGTAGATCAATACATTATTTTGCGTTATATTTCTGCTGCCCTGTGCAATATTAAGAGAATAACTATCACAAAGTCAGTTAAATTACTTTATTTAAATACAATATCAACAAATGTTTGGTGGGGAGGATATTTTAAGGAAACATAATTTATAAATATGTATAATTATTTCAACAGCCCATGTATGTGTTTCTAAATATTAAGCTTTTTGTTTGTGATAAGCGAGTTTTAAATTACATTCTCTTTTAACGAACTCAGCGTGAGAGATTTAATATGATGAGTTCTATTGTTAAGTTAGTCTTCACTTTCATCTGCTTTGCTTATTTTATAGACCAGAACAAATAAATCAGTTCTTTTTCTTTTTTGTAACAAATTTCTTCATTTAGAATTTGAAAGTTTTTACAAAAGAAAACAGTGTAAACCTCCAGTGAATGTGGTTGGGGGGCTGGTTACGTATCTGATGCTGTCGGGAGAATCCAGGTGTGTTAGTGATTTGCACGGGTTGGACCCTGGAACTTCACAAGGAAACACAAATACCTCGAGTGATTTACAGATGTCCCTGAAATGATGGGGGACTGATGGCATGCAGATGTCACGATCAGCTCCTTATTAGCAGATAGAGTCACTTCTCCTGGGGCTTGGGGCTTTTGGCAAGAAGATATTGGGGCATCTGGGTGGTTCAGTCAGTTAAGCATCTGACTCTTGATTTTGGCTCAGATCATGATCTCACGGTTCATGAGATCGAGCCCCGCCTCAGGCTCTGGACTAACAAGGTGGAACCTGCTTATGATTCTCTTTCTCCCTCTCTCTCTGCCCCTCCCCCCTGTCAAAATAAACAAATAAACTTTTTTTTAAATGCCATAATCACTGCTGACCTACATCTATTCTTGAAATATTTTCACTGAAATTAAATTTGAAGTCGTCTCATCTGTATCTGACATCAGACCTTAAAAAGTATCCCTATATCCTGGGTGGGGGGGGGGTGCCTGGGTGACTCAGTCAGTTAAGCGTCCGACTCTTGATTTGGGCTCAGGTCATGATCTCATGGTTTTGTGGGTTCAAGCCCTGCCATCAGGCTCTCTGCTGTCTGCATGGAACCTGCTTAGGATTCTCCCTCTCTCTCTCTCTGCCCCTCCCCCGCTTGAATGTGCAAGAGCAGTCTTTCTCTCTCTCAAGATAAATAAATAAAAATTTTAAAAAAGGATCGCTATAGAGGATTTTTTTTAAAAGAACATAAAAAGCAAACTTACATTTTAACATTTAAAACATGGATTAAAAAAATTCAGAGCAAAACGATTGAGTCATTGATGATTGTTGTTGTTATTTAACACCGTAGGTGGAAATGTCTGGTAGTTGTATGATTAGAATCTCTTCATGAGTCTTTGTAGGTAGAGATAGACAAAAACACAAATAATGTGACAAATGAGGTATTTCTTAAGGAAGGTTCAGCGTCATAACCAGTAGGTTTGCATTTTCTTGGAAACTTCGATAAAAAATCACCAAGGAACCATGCAATTGGAAATGCTTCTAAAATTGTTTTCTTGAGATTAAATGTCATTTGGACATAATTTGTAGTGCAAAGATTCCATTTCTTTTTTTTTATTTAAAAAAATTACTTATTTATTTTTCAGGGGGGGAGCGGCAGAGAGAGCAGTAGAGAGAATACCAACACAGGACTTAGGGCCTCGGACTCAGAAACCCTGAGATCATGACCTGAGCCAAAATCAAGAGTCAGATGCTTAACTGACTGAGCCACCCAGGGGCCCCAGATTCCATTTTCTTTTGCTAAACAAATTTCATTTAATTTTCTCTGAAAACACAGCCTTATGTTGAATTTAACAATAATTTGGAAAAGCCACAAGGTTTATTATAAAGGTACATGTGATCGGGTGGAGTACCATAACAATGTAATTTCTTAGTCTTATTCTGGAATTGATAGTAAATCTTAAAAAATGACGAGCTTTCTAAAGGTACATACCAGACAGATCATTCTCTGTTGAAAAATGAAGAGCAGTTTCTTAAAAAGAAAGTAGAGCTTGAATCCTGTTTCATACAAGTTGAGTTTGGGGAAAAAATTAATGTATTAGAATCAGTAGTTGACCATAGCTTTAAATATGACACAAAGGGTTTAAAAATCTAACTTGTCATTGTTTACAAAATATTGGCAAACTAGAGCTAACGCCTTTGGTGTTATTGTGTAATCTTCTGTTGAAAAATAAACAGTGGAAATAATTGTAGAAACCTCTGGGTTTAGCAAAGCTTGTTGCTGGTTCTTCACATCCTACTAAAAAAGCAGGCTGTGTTTGCATACTAATCACTCTGTGAAAGGAAGCCTGCCTTATTTGCATTGTGCGGGCCCTGAGAAGTCCAATAGTGCGCCTGAGAAAAAAAATGGGGGGATTGTAATTGTTGTTCTCAAAAGGGTTTTTATTCCATTCAAGTGGAAACGCTGAATGCTGGAGAATTAGTGCAGTGTTTGGTGGAAGAAGAGTCCCTTTTGGCCACTGTAATTCGTGTGGTGCGATCCCAGTGAGTCAGGATCCTGACCACTGGGGTGAGGAAGAAAGTGCCTGGTCTCCCTCAGAGGCATCCGAGTCCCCGAGTCCCCGTAGAGATCTCTAATTTTGTAAGACCTCTGCTGGTTTTGCATCCAAAAGAGTGAAGTTGCAATTCTGGCAATATGCTCAGTGTTGGAAGTCAGGAGAACTCAACATGAACCAAAAAAATCTGTATCTTAGTAGGTTGTCTTAGGGTTAAGGTGGGAAAAACACAGTACACAACTAAGTAGATGATGTGGTAGTATTTTTTTTTTTTTTGAGATAGTCTGTGATTTAGTTAACACCTTGCAGGTAGCATTTCTGCCCCCCCCATTGATTTTAAATGATATATTTGAAATAATCTTAATAATAATGGCCTTTTTTTTGCTTCGTTGTATTTTAAGACTCATTGGTTGAATATGAACATTAAGAATAAACAGTAGAAGTGTTCTTAATGTTATTGAGGCTTTCTTTTCCTAAGATCTCTCAGGATGAGAGAGCCACTGTCAGCATGTGTGTCTTCTACCCCAGGAGGACACATGTTCACGAAGCCTTTTTCTGATCTTGCAGTCCTAGCCACTTCCCTACCTGTCACAGCCTTGTGAGCCAGTATAGTTTCCAGACCCCCAACATGTACATTAGTTGGATTGGAGGCGTGTTACGTGGTACTGCTCTAATATCCTTTCTGTGTTTTTAGCATCTTTCACAAATTTCTGCACAGTATACGGTGTTTGCAGTTAGACTTCGAATTTTACAAAGGAGGGAATGTGCCATTATCTGTGTACACATGTTTTGACAAAATGATTGTGCATAATCATGGAGACAAAGCCCATTGTTCTAAATGATTTTGTTAGAAATTTGAATGTAGTTAACTGATTTAAAAGGTTGTACACAGATTTTACTAAAAACCACTTGGCTCAGGTAGATACGGATTTGGTTATTTGAGGGTTGAACACAGATCCTTGGATTGATCACCATTTATGTTTTATTTGAATTGCTTCTGAAATAATCGTGTGTAGAAAATTGTGTTTGATTTCGGCTTATGCGAGTATTCCATAGGCAGAGTGTGTATTTGGGTTGTTGCTTTAAAGAATAGAAGTAGCCAAGATATAGTTTGAAAAACTAGGACCACAGAAGTTAGGCTAATAGAAAAAACAAAAACACACCACGGTTTCTGCCATTCAGAAAAGACCCTACATAAATTTCATAGAAAATTTTCTTCCAAAATAAATATATTAATGAAATGCTTCCCCATAATTTTTGTTGTAGACATAATTTTTAGAGTTGATAGTTAATAATTTAAATTTGAACCCCTTAATAAAATATGAAGTGCATCACACACTTATAGGATTGCATAGATTTCATAAGTATGAAAAATTATTTACCAACAAAAACAGCTGGTATCAAAAACTGCATGATCATCTCAATAAAGGCGGAAAAGCATTTGATAAAATGCAGTGTTCTTTCATGATAAAAACACTCAACAAACTAGGAATAGGGAGGACTTCTTCAATCTGACAAAGGGTATCTATGAAAAACCCAGAGCTAGGATATACAAATGGCCAATAAGCACAGGAAAAGATGCTCCACATTATTACCTGTTGGGGAAATATAAATCAAAACCACAGTGACACATTGGTCGGTCATATAGCACTGCACACTCGCTACAATGGCTATAATCAAAGAGACAGATAATAACAAGTGTTGCCAATGATGCGAAAATATTGAACCCTCATACACTACTGGTGGGAATGGAAATGGTTCAGCTTCTCTGGAAAAGAGTCTGGCAGATCTTAAACAGCATTATCGTATGAACCATCAGTTTCATCCCTCCACGTGTGAAAGCATACATCTGTATAAAAACTTGTACATGAATGTTCATAGCAGCATTAAGAATAGTCAGAACATAGAACCAACCCAAGCGTCCATTGACTGATGAATGGATGAACAAAATGTGGTACGTCCATACAATGAAATATTGTTCAGAAGTAAAAAGGATGGAGTACCAATATGTGCCACAACATGGGTGAACCTTGAAAACATTATGTGACAGGAGCTAGTCACAAAAGACCACATATCATATGACTCCATCTATATGAAATTTGCAGAATAGAAAAATCCATAGAGACAGAAGGTGGATTGGTGTTTACCTAAGACTAGGGGATTGGTGGGAGATGGAAAATGACTGCTAACGGGTAAGGGATTTCTTTTTGGGGTGTTGAAATGTATCAAAATAGGTTGTGGTGATGGTTGTGTTACTCTGAGCATCTACTAGAAATCATTGAATTGTGTACTTTAAATGGGTTATTTGTATGGTATGTGAATTATATTTTGATAAAGCCCCCTCCCCCCTACAGCTGGTATATGCTGTCATTTGGAAAGAAATAAGCAAACCATAGAGTTTTTTTCCAGTGGAATCTCTGAAAGCCAAAGTGAAATTACCAAAGACTCAAACTATGCCATTTTATTAAAATTAATTGTAATTATTTTAAAAGACAAAACAGAAGATGGTGTAAAATGCAGATCTGTGACACTAACACCAACTATCACCCAACACATCTGTCGATGATATACCACGAGGTCCCATGTATAACAGCCAGAACTGAGCTTTATTCTTTCATAAACTTTTAGTTGCCTAACTAGGATTGAACTCTTTATTTTTCAAAGAAATAGACTCTCTTAAAGATAGCTGCCTGAAAAGGAAGAAGGGGAAGGGTTATGAGGGGCTTCTGGGGAACTGACAATATGTTAGTTCTTGAATTAGAAGGTGGATACTTGGCTTTTCTCATATTAATCCATTAAGCCATGTATTTCATCTTATGCATTTTTCCATATGTGTTAATTTCATAATGAAAAGATTTAAATTCGATGTGATTTCTTTCCTTGAGACATTTGGAGTTAAAAGAAAATGTTGAATATGGTATTTAGTAGTGTTTTAATGATGAAAAGCACATGTTTACACTATAATTTTGTTCCATTAAATAGATGAAACTTCCTGTGGATAACCCACTGTAGTCTCACCTTGAAATTTTATGTCAGTGAAGTTTTGTTTTTAGACTTTTCTTGAGCTTTTATACAGTGTAGGCTTGGTTGATTGCAGGGTGTGTGAGCTGAGAGCTGCCAGACTAGATTTTATCCTTTTGAACAATTCAGAATTGTGGTCATTTTTGCCTTCTTGGTAGCAGGTGCGGCGGGAGACTTGAGAGTGTTCAGAAGGGCTCGGACAGTGACTTCCAGAAAGAGTAGGTGAAGGAGAGCGAGAAAGGGCAGAGTTGGCATGTACAGAGGCGAAGCCATCAGTAAATCGCAGGGGGTCACCATAGTCAGGACATAGGAGAGGGGGGAGGGGAGGTAGGAATGGAAGACAGAGGGGCCAGACCACGGACAGACAGTCTTAGTAGCTGGGCTAAGGCTTTGAACCATTCTCAAGGGAGAGAGTCCACGGCAAGAGGGTGAGAGGAAGCAACACATCAGGGTCTTAAAGTTAGCGGGAGATTTTTATATTTATCAAAAGGGGCACAGGGGCTTCTTAAAAGTCTAAACATAGAATTATGGTATGACCCAGCAATTCCACAACTAGGCATACACCGTATACCCCAAAGAGTTGAAAAGAGAAACTCAAACAGATACATGTACACCTGTGTTCACAGCAGCCAACGGTCCTGTTGGCTGAAAGGTCCAATTGCTGAAAGGTAGAAACAACCCAAGTGTCCATCAGCAGATGGGTGGATAAACGAAACGTGGCATGTATGTACGGTGGGATGCTAGCCCCGAAAGAGGTGAAATAGCACGCGCTATCCATCAACGTGGACGAACTTTGAAAACATTATGCTGAGGGAGACAAGTCCGACACAAAAGGACAAATGCCGTACAATTCCACCAATTCCACTGTATGACATTTCTAGAATAGGCAGTGTCATAAAGACAGACACTAGTCCCTGCCCTTGACAGACAGCCGAATGAAGAAGCCTGGGGTCAAGGGATTTGTTGCGTAAGTGGATAAAGAACCTCTGTCTGGGGTGATGAAAACGTTTTGGAAATAGATAGTGGTGTTGGTTGCACAACACTGAATATAATTAATGCAACCGAGTCATTCACTTAAAATGGTGGAAACAGCAAGTTTTAGGTTATATATTTACCGCAGTTTAAAGAAAAAGGAAAAGAAAGGAAGGAAAGGGGCACGTGCTAGTGAAAGCGGCACTGGGAGGTCCTTGGAGGAGTCTAAGCCAGGAAGGGTGAGTGACAAGTGCATGGAGCAGGGGAGGCTCTGGAAGCTGGAAGGAAGGTGGGGAGGGCCAGGAGGAGCAGGCAGGGTGGGCAGGGACCTGCCGAGAGGGAAGGAATGGGTCAGGGTGGGAGGGGCTGGAAGCAGGGCGGGCCCACGGGTGTGGGTCAGGAGTGTTATGATGAGTGAACGGCATTGCATCATGTATTGTATCCTCAAGGCAAGGAGATGGGACTTAAGGAAAGGAGATGCCATGATTCATTTCTTTAAATACTCCTATCCTTCAAACCTATCTTAGGGAACAAATCCCCCTGTTCCACAAAATCAACAAAGAGTAGGAAAGCCACTGTCTGATAAGTAACTACCATAGTCTCATTGGTGAAAATACATAGTCTCCTTCTGTCTACACTCATGTTCATTCATTTTTCCATTTGTTCAGTCATCATTCAATGACTATGAGTGCTCATTCTATTCAAAGTATTCTGCTATAAGAGCAAAATAATTACAACAGCTACCATTTGCTCTGTGCTTCTGTAAGTAGCAGACTCGCTCTTTGGATGTGTTTTCCCATCAGCCGTCCCAGCGGCTGTATGCGAAGGAGGTAATATTATCCCCTTTCACTGATAAGGATGCCTGCTCGCCGTCTCGGTGAACAGGCACCTTCCACCCTTCTTCTACACCCTGTCTAGACCAATCCTCCACAGCTAGACACATTCCTCCTATTTCCTGTAATGAACCCATCAACAACCTCCTTAATATGTCCGTAGTTTGTACCTTTCCTTCTGTCTCCACCGCCGCTGTCTGACTGGTTGTGTCCCATTGTATCTCCTGTAGACCAGGGACTCACTCACTGTCCCAGCTCATTTGCCAGCTTTCAGTGTCACCCCCTCTGATCGGAGCCACGTCTGGACTCTGAGCACTCCCTCCATCACCCGGTCTCAGCAAATGACCTGTCCTCTTGTTTGACAGAGGAAAGAGAAGCCCTCCGAGGAGAATGCTCTCCCCAGCACACCTGTGCCCACATCCGTCTTTGCCCTTCTTATGTGATGGTGCCTGAGGTGGCTCTGGTTTTGTCCAGGGCTGATCCTGTGTAGCCCGTTCCTGGGTCACGTCCCCTTCCACTTCCTTAGAGAGTTCACCCTGCCAACTCTCCCCTCTACTGGCTCCTTTTCTCTGCCATCTGAACATGGCCTAGTCTTCCTCAACCTAAAAATACCCTCCCTCGCTGCTTGCCCTCTTAAACTACTCTCCAGTCTCTTACCTCGCCACAGTCAGGCTTCAAGCCCCACCCACTAAGACTGTTCTTGCCAGAGTCACCGATGACCTTACCATTGCTGAATCCACGAGAGATGCTTCTCAGTCCCTGACTTACGCAACTTCTTCACACACTTGACCCAACCTGCACCTGCGTTTGGCTTCCATAGCCCCGTATTCTTCTGATTTCCTCTGCTATCTCTTAAACATTAGTGTTCCCCCAGGGCTCTCCTTGGCCCTCTTCTCTGTGACGCCTTCTCTGGGTTATCTTGTCTACTCTTCAGTTCCCGTCTCTGTCCTATGCATCAGAATCATCTGGAAGGTTTGTTAAAATACAGATTTCTGGGCTCCACCCCCAGAGTTTCTGATTCTGTTGGTTTGCAGTGGGGCCCAAGAACGTATATTTCTAACATATTCCGAGGGTACACCTCTAACATATTCAGAGGCTGCGCATCTGGGCACCGTGCTCTGGTGTAATGCAGTCAGGATGGTGATAGAATGGGTGTGATCTGATGAAGTGATGTCTCCTACCCAGGCCTCAGACAGAGTAGCTGCATACTGCTCTTAGACTAAAATCCCAACTCCTTAACGTAGCCTATGAGGTCCTTCATCATCAGGCTTCTCTTCCTCTTCCCAGTCTTCCCAGTCCCCACCCATCACCTCCAGCCCGAGCTCCCATGGGCTCCGGGTAGCCGTGCTTCTTCTACCTCTGTACCTTGACTCCGGGCTGTTACCTCTGCAGGGAATCTTCGCTTTGCCTGGCAAATTCTTACTGATCTCTTTGGTTTCCTATTATACATGCGGTTTCTTCTAGGAAAGTCTCCTCTGACCTGTTAAGTCTGCATTTTGGTGCTGCCTCTTTCTGTCTGTTTCCATAACCTCTCCGGACTCCTCCTATCATATTTCTTATTGTCCTCACCAATTCTACTGTAATTGTTTGTTTGCATAATTGTTAACCTCAGCCACCAGGCTGTTCTGAGAAGGCAGATACCACACAATTCTTGGTCATCATTATCTTCTCATAGTAGCAGAGGGCCCCATACATAGTAGGTGCTCAATAAATATTTTTTGAATGAACGAATGAAGGAGGATTAAGAATGTTTTCAACCGTCTTAAAAGACTACATTGGACTATCTGCATGGTTCATATGATGTTTTAAAATTATCAGAGTGCTGTTATGTAATATTTATTAAAAGGCAGCATGTATAATACTTTGATGATTCAGTGATTTTGTGATATAATACTTTCACAGTATTTCATAGATTTATTACTATTTTATTTATTCAGAAGAAAATTAGATTGTCTATTCTTCTACTCAATGCAGTCACCATGCCAGGAAATGGGGATCAAATATGAGGAAGAGGGCTCTGTCCTCAAGGAGCTCACAGCCTGATGGAGGAGTCAGACATTTTCCATATCTTTATTATTTCTTCCTCTTTTGTTATTTTTCACTGATCTCTAAGGTACCAGCCTAAAAATAAAGATGTTCATCGTGGTTATTGATAACTCCAGTGTGAACACTCTACTTTTTAGTCCTGTAGGATCCTTAATTGCACTACTCATTTGTTTGCTTGTAACCATGAAAGTTTATTTTAATCCTAGTAAATCCTAGTACTTGTTACTCCTTATCCTTTCTTCCTGTGAACGTTTAGGTTGTGTGCGTTACATCGTCATGAGTATAGTTGAAATAGTCTTATTTGGATGTTTTTTTTAAATTTTTTAACATTTATTTATTTTTGAGAGACAGAAAGAGACAGTGTGATCAGGGGAGGGGCAGAGAAAGAGAGAGGGAGACACAGAATCCGAAGTAGGCTCCAGGCTCTGAGCTGTCAGCACAGAGCGCGACGTGGAGCTCGAACCCACGGAACTGTGAGATCATGACCTGAGCTGAAGTCGGATGCTTAACCGACTGAGCCACCCAGGCGCCCCTGAATATTCTTGAAAGGACTACTGAGTAAGAGCATGCCAGGATTACCCCTGGCACAATAAAAAATACCTAGCCCCTGAAAATGGCGCTCTGTCCTCTAGGAGAGGAGAAACGTTCATGTCTTCTGTTTACACCTTCCTTGATGAGGGTAGATTTTTCCTTTCACTTTGTGAACTGTTACTCAGGGTAGCAGAAGACAGAGAGTCACCCCTCCCCTGTAACTAATAGCTAGCTTCACCATGGTACTATGGTACTATCTGACACTCTCCCCCCTCCCCCATGCACCATTTTGACAGGTTAAAGTTTATTATCCATTCTTTGTGTATAGAGAAAAATGGAACTGGTATGTTTTTCGGGATTTCATAATCTTTCATTCACGAGTTGCTGAGAAAGGTGTTCGTTTGTTTTTAGCCCGGTTAATCATACAGCAGCGCACGGTACATATTGTTGCATTTCAGAGCCAGGCTCGGATGAATGTAAGATGTATTTCCTGGCATGTGACACTTACTCATCGATCTTAAATAAAATGTTAGTTACAGAATGCTGTGGCGATTAATATGCAGATGGTTAAATAATTCTTAGATGGCATGTATCCTGTTTGGCAAACATTGCCCTGCTTTTCTAGGACAGTGGTGAGAATTTGGTAGGATAGCTCTTTCACTAGAAGAAGAAATCTTCACTGGAGATCTTGAGCAACCTGGAACTGCCCTAAGGAGCTTGTGGATTTTCTCTGCTTTGCAAAGAGATGTCTTTGACCCTATCCTTCCCATAATTACTTAGGGAGCCATGCGGGATGGTTAATTCCCCCCTGGGGAATTAAGGAACTTGAAGGATCTTTGAAAGTTCATCTTATTTAAGTTATTTCTTTACAGCAAAATTCCCAAGCATTTCCGAGAAGAATCTGTCTTTAAAAATGGGACATCTTAGACATGCAGATGAAGGTCAAAGATCAAAGGTTATTTGAATTGTAATGAAATTAGTTGACTCCCATTGGGTGGTCCTTATGTTTTTAGCGTGAGCTTAATATTTAATGAAAAAAACAATGAAGTTTTATGTGCCTTTTCAGAGATGCTTATTTAATGATATGGGCTGCATTCAGCCTATAATAGGATATTCCTCCCAGAGAGGTGCTGAACTTATTTTGATTGGAAATCGGGATGCGTTTTGTTTCAGATGTTTGGACATGATACAACCCTTCACATCCTCTGCAGTGCCCAGTAAGCTCCCACTCAACTCCATTCCATTCCAGTCTCCCTCATAAGAGGCACACATTCATTCCTGCAAACTGTGTGTATTTATACCTTCAACTGAGAGGCAAGCTGCAAAGGATTTAAAGATTTAAATAGATGCTACTGAATTGAATTGTAGAAAGCATTCCAGCTGGGAGTGCGTGTGCAAAGGTTTGGTGGCAGGGAGTAAACAAGAATGGACGGTCTTGAAGGTTAAACTGTGGGTGGTCCCGTTCATCTGCTGGGGAAGCTGGGAGGTCACTGCCGGAGGGAGAGGCTGGGAATGCAGTGATGGGGGCGCGTTTCAGAGAGGTGGATCTGTGGCCCTTCTGGAAGTTGGCAGAGATGACGGCCGAGTAGGGAGAGGTAGAATGAGGGGATAGGAGGTTGATAGGGTTTTTTTTTTTTTTACATTGTTTATTTATTTATTAAAGTATAGTTGACATATGATGTTACGTTAGTTTCAGGTGTGCAACATAGTGATTGGACACATTTATACCTGATGCTGCGTTCACAAGAGAACTACCATCTGTCACCACACAACGCTGTTACAGCGCCATCCACTGTATTCCCTACCCAGTACCTTTTATCTTCCTGACTAAGTCATTCCATAACTGGAAGCTTGTATCTCTCTCTCCCCTTCACCCGTTTTCCCACCTCCCCCCCTAACAACGATCACCTCTTTGACAGCCATCGGTTTGTTCTCTGTATTTATTGGTCTCTTTCTGCTTTTTCTTTGCTTATTTGTTTGTTTTGTTAGATTCCACGTATAAATAAAATCATATGACATTTGTCTTTCTCTGTCTGACTTATTTCACTTAGCATGATACTCTCTAGGTCCATCCATGTCAGGAATGGCAAGACTTCATTTTTTTATGGCTAATATTCCATTATATGTATACCTTTATCCATTCTTTATCCGTTCATCTATGGAGGGACACTTGGGTCGCTTCCATATCTTGGCTACTGTAAGCAACACTTTAGATATAGGGGTACATATATCTTTTCAAATTAGTGTTTTTGTTTTCTTTGGGTAAATACCCAGTAGTGGAATTAACTAGATCACATGGTATTTCTGTTTTTAATTTTTTGAGGAAATCCCATCCACAGTGGGATGTTTTCCGCAGTGGCTGCATCAACTTGTATTTCTACCCACAGAGCAGAGGATTCCTATTTCTCCACATCCTCACCAACATGTGTTGTTTCTTGATTTGTTTCTTTGCTTTGCTTTGACTCTAACCATCTGACAAAGGTGAGGTGATACCTCATTGTGGTTTTGATTTGCGTTTCCCTGACAATTAATGATATTGAACATCTTTTCATGCTGTTTTTGGTCTGTTGGCCGTCTGTATGTCTACATTGGAAAAATGCCTATTCATGTCCTCTGTCCATTTATAATTGCATTATTTGTTTGTTTTTCTCATGTTGAGTTGTTGAATTTGAGTTTTGGTTGTGTGAATTAAAGGAAAGGATTGTGTAAGAGACACTGCAATGGGAAGATCGATGAACTTGGGCACTGACTTGGACATGGACAAGAGGAAGGGTGGCCATGATTTAGGTTTCAGTGGTAATTGATGTGGGGAACAAAGGCAAATGACAAGTTAATTTTCCTTACTGCCTACAGCACATTGACAAGTCCTTGAAACAGGCAGAGTGACCTTCCTTTGGGAGCTCAGTTGCCTCAATGTTGACACTTTGCTAAGGTCAAAAGGCAATCTTAGCCAGACCCTTCCCTCCCCCCACCAACCCCAGGATCCTGTAAGTCTACTTTTAACATATAAAAATTCCTTTGGAAACTTCTCTTAGCTTTACCTCACCTCCCACCCCACACCGAGGTATAGGTTGGCAATCATCTTCCAAGCATATGGTGCCCTAATAAACATCTGAAGGGTCTCATGACTGAGTTTTTGTTATACGGTAATAAAAGACCTTTTCCTAATAGCAGCTAGCCCCTCAAGGTCCTGGAAACCTTGTTTCCAAAATACCTTAGCGACTTACAGTATCCCTCACCCCCTCTCAAACTGAAGGTATATAATCAGTCACTCTTCCCAACCCCAGCGCAGCTCTTTCTGCCTAGGGTCCTGTCCCCATGTTTTAACAGAACCACCTTTCTGCACCGAAGGTGTCTCAAGAATTCTTTCTTGGTCATTGGCTCTGAACCCTAACCCTTTAAAGCACATCAGTGATGATTTAGGGTAACAGGAAAAACTAATGGCACTAGCAACAGAAGGGAGGAGAGGAAGAGGGAGACTGTATTTTTTCAGAAAGAGATGTTTGGCTTGAAGCAAGGTGACCCAGAGGTTCAAGTGGACTGTCTAGGGAGAAAAGCCAAACAGACAGATGGACATACAGGCCTGGGATTCTTGTGAAGTCAGAGACACAGATCTGCAGTCTTTTAAATAGTAGATGAGTTTCCGAGGGTGAGCCCCCTTAGAGAGAGAAGCATAGAGGACCAAGGACAGAGCCTAGCCACACACCCACATTCTGGGGATGGACGCATTTTATATGTAATGTTTACTAAAAATGGTTACTGAGTCACTTACGCAAATCATATGTTTTGTGTATAATTCCAAAAAAGTAAAACGATGTACACGTTTTTCATATGTTTTGTATATTTCCAAAAAAAAGTAAAACCACAGAGCTGTCATTTTAATATCATGCTCCTGCCTTAGAGTTTTAGTCTCTTTTTTATCCATTCACTTTGGCTTCATTTTAATGAAGAAATTTGTTTCCAGTCCAAACCAATTTCTTCTTGGGATTTTTATATTTTAGTGCTGGTGATGAATACCATCTGATGGATGAGAGATTTTTTAGCTTTACTAGATTTCAAGTACCCTGGCATTAATGAAATTATTTTCCAGGATACTGAAAGGGTGCTGCAAATAAGATTTTTAGATAGCTACAGAAATGATCTTGAGAAATAATGAAAATGAGGAAAAATTCTGATTTTTTCCCCTAAATGTAAAGAAGATAGAGTCTATATACTGCTTCAGACTGGTGAACTTAATGTCCACCTTAGACAAGTTTTAAAAATATTTTAAGAATTAAGAAAGTTTAAAAATTTTTAAAATGTTTATTTATTTATTTTTGAGAGAGAGACAGAGAGAGACAGAGACAGAGACAGTGTGTGAGCAGGGGAGGGGCAGAGAGAGAGGGAGACACAGAATGTGAGGCAGGCTCCAGGCTCTGAGCTGTCAGCACAGAGCCTCACGTGGGGCTCGAACTCATGAACTGCGAGATCATGACCTGAGCCGAAGTCCAATGCTTCACTGACTGAGTCACCAGGTGCCCTAAATTAAGGAAGTTTTAAAAAATCAAGCATGCAGGGGTGCCTGGGTGGATCAGTCAGTTAAACATCAGACTCTTGGTTTAGGCTCAGATCATAGTTTCATAGTTTGTGGGTTCGAGCCCTGTATTGGGCTCTATGCTGACAGTGGGGAGCCTTCTTGGGATTCTCTCTCTCTCTCTGTTTGTCTCTCTCTCTGCCCTTCCTCCACTCACTCTGTCTCTCTCTCTCTCAAAATAAATAAATGAACTAAAAAAGCAAAATCAAGTGTTCGTATGTGAGCCCTGAGAAGAGGGCCAGCATCTCCTGGAGGTTTGCTATGAACAGATTGTGTCAGACCTCGGATCTTTCTTCTGCGGGATTTCTAGACTGCACATGGAGACTGTATTGGGTTGTCGTGATAGTCACAGGGAGGAGTGGAAGGTAGGTGCGAGGAATTAGTCCAATGACCACACCCTTCAGCAGGTTGGAGGGGATGTCCCGCTTAGTCCTGCACTGGCAGGATTGTCTTATTCATCTTTTTAATCAGCATCTGACACGGCTGTGCTGCGCGGGTAGCACGGACTGTGACCCGGAGTTCAATGATGGCTAAGAGGATCAGGATCCAGTAGCTCAATGGGCTAAAGAGCCAGATTTAGGGTGATGAACTTTAAGGAGTCTCTTATTCACACTTGGATCCCAGAAGGTGTTTCTCTTTTCTCCTTCCCTACCTGCTTTTTAACAACCTTTAGCAGAGCTGATTATCCTGTTCCGTTAGCAGCTTAGACTTAATTCTGTCCGAGTAGTTTTCACCTTGTTTACTGGTCAGTTTCCCTTCTATGGCGTGAACCATCTGAGGACAGGGACCGTCATATGGTATCTCCTTACTACCAGTGGAGCACACCAGATAACTGATTGAATACGTAAGCCAGAACTTAGTGGCAGCGCTTTGCAAAAGCCTTCGTCACTTCCCTCGGGGTCCACAATGCAATGCGGTCAATGGAACGTTACACTTGATCAGACTCTTACCAGCCCTGGACGTTAATGGTTATGAACCATTAACTGCATTCACTAGGCTGCATTCACTAGGCCACCCTTTGTTATTAAATTTTCACTAGTGGGTGACCTGAAATGTAAAACCAACAAAATGAGCAGGGATCTTAGGGATTATGAGTTTATCTAACTTTTTTTTACAGATGAAGAAGTGAGGATAAGTGACTTGGCCACATTGGCACAGCTCTTGAGGCTAGAGTAGACTCTGGGACTTTTAACTTGCAATTTCACTCTCAGTATGAGTAGTTTTTTAGTTCGTGATTTCCTTTGCTGCTGTTCTCTGGGTTGATCACCCCCAGTTTGGCTGCAGAGCTGTCCCCCCCAGGACGACCCTTCATTGCTCTTCTTGTCTGAATCTAGGTTTTGGAACTTCATACCTTTTTTGGTTCTTCTTTGTTTACCATCTAGCTTTGCTTGATAAAATTTCAAGTAATTTCCTCAGAAAGGGTGCATGAAAGGTAAACTTTCTGTATTGTCAGCCCATGCGTTTCTAACAACGTCTGGATTCTGCCCGTGCATGTCTCATAATGTCTTTCTTCTGTCCCGTGGGTTACAGAGTTGACCAGACAGGACTTCTATAGACTGAACATCATTTCCCCATAAGAACCAGAAGGCATTTCTCACTGTCTTTTAGGCTGCGTGATTCTCATGAGAAGTCTCATGCAAGTCTAAATTTCATTCTCCATAAATGTCTTCATGTTTTTCCTCCGGAAACTTCTGGCATCTTCTCTTCGTCCGTGTTGTTCTGAACATTCTGACACAACGTATCTAAGTGTGGACCTTTGGAATTCATGTTCCATGATTACTCCATGGGTCATTGCAATGAGAAGACTTACATCCTTTATTTTTGGGAAATTTTCTTGTATTAGGATTATTAGGTCCAGAAAGTTAGCCCTCAGAGATAGGGTGGTGGGGAAGAGAAGGCGTCCAGTCTGTGATTCCTCATTAGTCCCCACTGACATCAGCATCTCAGGCTCCCTTCTCCCAGAGTTCGTGGCAGTCCTGTACGTGGTGTCTGCAGGCAAGTCCACTCCTTCCTAGTCTGTGAGTCCCTCAAAATTGTATCTTTTGCTGGACTTTCTTTGCCCTGCTTCTTTAGGCACCATTTTCTACCTGCTTTTATAGGAAGCTGCTCTAACCCTTGTTTGTTGATGGCTCCCTTCCCATTCTCTGTTCTTGTGCTTTCATGTTCCCGCTATCCCTTTATTTTCATGTTCTCCCTTTTTTACAAGGGATACTATAATGTCCCTTTGCAAAAGTGTAGACCTGAGTGGGAGGAGAAATGGTTTTCTTCTACATTTCTTCACTGGAGAGGCTGGGCATTTTCTCCTACGATGATCTACCATTTCTCTTTATTTGGGAAGGGGAGGGGGGCTCGTAGTTCTGTACTTGTGTCTTCTCTCATCCCAGAGTTAGAAGGGTTCAGACATGGAGCTGGAGCTCAAGCTTCATAGGGCTGTCCTGTGGCCCTTCCTCAGTCCCCAAAGTTGGGGACCTTGTCTTATTCATCTTTTTATACAGTCTGGAGCTTGGTGCATATAGCCAACACTGCGTTGAAGTCTGCTGAATTATAACAGGTGTGAGAGTTGAATTGCTCTATTCAGGAATGATAAAGTAACCTCTTTTTGCTCAACTTTGGTCTGACCTTTAATGGAATGAATAGTAAATTGTGCCCCCACCCCTAACCCCTAGACTCCATAAGCATTAAAAGGATGCATGAAAAATAATATGATTTTATGGTGAATTTGATACCCACCGACCTAATTTTGGATTAGAAGAATTGCTGGCTTTAGTGATTTCATTTTCCATATCATAGCTAAGAAGTAGCTTCTCCAAGTATACTTCTTTTAATTGCCTGGTTTTTCCTTGCAATTAGAAAGCTGCTAGAACTTGACACTCCATTTTAATGGAAGCTAAGCTGAATTTTAACTAACATAAGGATCTTGTGGTGGCACAAACTAATGTTTACAACAGCATTTTATATACTGTAAAGTCCCATACACGTTTGAGTTTTTGTTGATATTATAATGTGAGAACTGCTAGAATTACTTTTTAAGCTGTGCTATTTTGAGCAAGGATTAAGGCACTAGTTAGCACACTGCTGACATCTATTTTTGTGCTTTACATGGAGAAAGGGTGATTTTGTAACATGTAGTTGTGAACCTTAAGTTGCAATGGTGGAGATGGAACAGATCTGCATAGTGTGTGATTGTTTCCTGATTTATTTGGCGAGTGTAGACCTATCCGTAGGGAAATGCAGAGGCCTGAAGCTGCGGAGAAGGTCTTTGGACATCTCTCAAATATAAATGTAATATGGCTCCAGAGGCAAACATCTACTGACCCCTATCTGGTTCTGTTTGGCTAGTTCTATTGAAGTAATCAATCAGCCTTTGCCTGACTGGGTGGGAGCGTGGTGGAGCCTGACCGCCAGAAGGGCCCAGACACTGAGTTATCATTGAACATGAGACCCATGCTTTCTTTGTGCATGTCAAGACTCCTGGTGGCATTTGTACTTGACAACCTACCAATCCTCTTCTAAACTCTCTCTACTCTTTTGATATTAAAAAAAAATCATTATACACTAAATCAACTTGGTAGACCAAAAGGGAATATAATTAATTATAATCTCTGTTTATAACTTTAAATTTTCTCCCAATTTTTTATCTATGTTTGCACACTTTGCATGGTTGTAAGAAGTTAGCTCATAATATTCTACGTTTCCTACTGAACGTTCTATTGTATATAAACTCTGTGCTTACAGATGTACTTTTTTTTAATGTAGTAAGAACACTTAATATGAGATCTACTCTCAACAAATTTTTAAGTGTATGATGCACATTGTTAATGACAGGCACAGTGTTGGACAGCAGATCTCTGGAATTTACTCTTCTTGCACAACTGAAACTTCACCGGTCATAGTTTTAACAATAATAAAGAATTCAGAGCATTGATGTGCCATGACATACTCAACCTTTCCCTCATTGTTATGTATCAGTGTTTCTGATTTCTTATTGTCATAGGCAGTATTGACATAGGTGTCCTCATACAAAAGGCCTTTATGCTTTTGGTTTGTTGCCTTAGAATGTATTCTTAAAGTAGGAGCATCAGGTTTTATGCTTTATACGTCATCTTTATGCAGACGTTTTGGTCTCCAGAAAGACAGGGCCATGTAATTGTTTTCTTCTACATTTCTTCACTGGGAAGCCTGGACATCGTCTCCTATAATGATTTACCACTTCTCTTTATTTTTCTGGAAGGGAGGGCTCATAGTTCTGTACTTGTAGATGAATTTGTTAATTGTATGGAAAGAGTTTGAATGTGAGAGATGAGTGTCTTGATGATTTGATATACAGGTAGATTGTGAAATACATACCACAATCAAGCTAATTCGTAGATCCATCACCTCACGTGGTTGCCTTTCTTTCTTTCTTTCTTTCTTTCTTTGGTGGTGAAAACACTTAAGAGCTATCCTTTTAGCAGGGCACCTGGGTAGCTCAGTCAGTTAAGCAACCAACTTCAGCCCAGGTCATGATCTCGCGGCTCATGGGTTCAAGCCCCGCATCGGGCTCTGTGCTGACAGCTCAGAGCCTGGAAACTGCTTTGTATTCTGTGTCTCCCTCTCCCTCTCTCTCTCCCTCTCTCTCTCTCTCTGCCCCGCCCCTGGTTGTGCTTGCTTTATCTCTCTCTCGCTCTCTCTCTCGAAAATGAATAAATAAACTTAAAAAGCAAAGATCTACCCCCTTAGCAAATTTCAACTACACAGCATCTTTTAAGTACAGCCTCTCATTTCTAGCCCTCATTATCACACAGTGCATCTCTAGAATACATTCCTCCAACCAGATTGCAGACATTACTGGTAAGGGTAACACAGATCAAGTTTTTAGCAGCAAACCCCTATGGTCAGGATTATTTTATCCACCCAATTTCCAATCCTAAAATGTAGCTGAGGGCATTCTCTCTCAAGGGAAAGACACAGGACAGGTTCCGCCGGGGAGTAAGTGGGCGCAGAGGCTTGAGTCGAATATCAGAAGGAGAGGTGAGGGCAGCACATTAGTCACGTTCCACACCTTTCTTGGGTCTTCTCCCGTTTATGCAGAACTTAATCAGAAGAAAAAGGGTAATTACCGTATTGGGCTGTGGGTGGTAAAGAACAATGTCTTGGTCGAGGAAATGATTATTTTGAGAAAATAGCTATTCAGAATTAAAAGGCTACTTTATTTCCACCAAAGTCAAACATAAAAACCAGTGATAATTAAAACGAAGGACCGTTAATTAATTGCATAGTGTATTAATTCACCGCAAAAATAGATTTATAGGTGTTGTCGTGTCTTCTTGGTTTTTTATGGGGTGGATTTTCAAAAGAGAGGTTAATGAGGCCATGGAAAATGATCATATGAAGACTGGTTTTGCATTCTTTGGTAAAATTGCTGTTGGAACATCGCCCATTATTTCCAGTTTTCTTTCTATAAAGATCCAAGTGATAAAGTCATCAGAGTTCAGGGCTAGGAAAAAGTTTACTTTTTTCCCCTGAAAAATATGATTTATTTTATTAAATAATAAGATATATGTAAACATATATAAGCCTCTCTCTCTCTCTCTCTCTCTCTCTCTCTTTCTTTGTGGCTAGAAGATAAATGGCAAATGAATGAGTCAAAAGGGAGTTAAGACATAAAGGAATTATTTAGGGCTGCTCATTCCTGGAATGTTTCTCATAAGAACCATAATTAAATTAAGTAATAAAGAAGTTATCCCATCAAAGATTACTTTCACGTCTAAAGCAATATATTTTGGTTGTAGCTAACTGAGGATTCAGTTTTAAACAGTGTAGCTTTGTGGATATTCGGTTGTGTTCTTATGAAGACTTGAACAAATAATCTTTTCTTGTGAAGACTCTTTGCTCCTTCTAGATCCTTTCCAGTGTTTCGCTAAGAGGTGGGTGGGCCTGCCTAACCTTGGCCCACTTGTCACAGAGAAGGAAGGGCCGGTTTGGGCGCCCCGCAAAGGGCGGAGGTGGACTCAGATTTCCTCCTGAGGCCCTGGGGGGCCATTCGGTGCTGAGCTGAGAGGGCTCCATGAGGAGCTGGAGGCTTAGGGAGGAGCATGTTTGCATCGATGTACACAGTTTATTAGTGGCACGACCAATTCAGTATCTGATTTGCCATCTGATTCAACATCCAGGCTCTTTTCACCGAGCCACGTGATGTTTTCATCATGAAAGAGATTGAAATTACAGCGTAATATCTCCTGAGCCTTGGCTCCTTCACCAAGACGCATCCCTGTGGGACCGGAAACTGACAGAAGGGTATCTGACTCCTTTACGGATGGATGGACGGGAGAGAAACGGGGATTCCTCCTCAGTTCATCTTATTTTTATCTTCTTTCGTTATTGACTTAATACCATAAATATTTAACCTTTATGCTCTAATAAATTGTGGCAAATCCCAGGTAGGAGAAGAGGGGGAAAAAATCCCAGATGCAAAGTTAGCACTGGATCTCTAATTCTCCAAATATTTGCTCCACCTCCCTCTGCAGTCCTAACTCCTGGACCCTGGTCTTTTCTCACTGCCATTTTAGAGCACAGGTGTTTCCTACTTGCCACACACTTGTCTACACTAAGGTGCTTTCCTTTCCTCCCTGTTACAAGTTACCACATTTTAGCCAAAAGCTCAAAACAAGTATCTACGCTTTTCTTACAGGTGACTCTTGAATGCCTTTCATGCACACATAATAGGCGTGCCCCAGTCTGTTCTCTGTCTCCTCATTGAGGCCTCCCCTTTCCGCGGGGTGATCCCACATCAATTAAAATGCCTCTGAGGGGCGACTGGCTGGCTCAGTCAGTTATGTTTCTGGACTCTCCGTTTCGGCTCAGGTCATGATCTCATGGTTCATGAGTTCAAGCCCCTCATTGGGGCTATGGTAGGGAGTCTACTTGGGATTCTCTCTCTCCCTCCCTCTCTTCCCCTTCCTCTCTCTCTCTCTCTCACTCTCTCTCTCTCTCTTTCTCTCTCAAAATAAAGAAATAAAAACATTTAAACATGTCTTTGAGTATTTGGAGTCTGCCAAATAAAGTACCAAGTCTGAAAAACCATGCTAAACTGGTTTCTCTCCTTCTCAACAACACACAGCATCAGGATTTCCTTCTTGGTGGGCTGAGCCAAAAATTAAAACAAAAATAAACTCCCTTCATTTTAGATCCTAACTGAACTATAGATGAGATCCCACACCCTCTGGTCCTTCCTTCAAAGGATACGTTTTGGGTAAACCATCAGGTTGGTAACCTGATTGGTTGAAACTTATTCAGAATTGAGGCAGGGATGGAAAATTACACAGTGTGAATAATTGGCCTTTTCCTCTGATAATTTGGAGCACCTATTATGTTGTGTTAGTAATTGTACTAGAAAAGATCTGTCAAAGGCCTTGCCTCCTCCGAGTGAAAACTGCACTGCTGCAAATAAAACCAGAGTCGCTTTCTTTTGAGGCTAATGGTCATTTTCATGGTCATTTTTATTCCATAATGTTCAAAAGGAAAAAAGCGCCACCAAAAATGTGACAGTAAAGTTTAAAAAAATACATCGTGTTTTCTGGAATATTTTATAAGATCGATATATCATACATTGTAGAGAACCTTTTTTAAAAACCGAAGTAAAGGGGCACCTGGGTGGCTTAGTCCATTGAGCATCCAACTTCAGCTCAGGTCATGATCTCCTGGTGTGTGGGTTCAAGCCCCGCGTCGGGCTCTGTGCTGACAGCTTGGAGCCTGGAGCCTACTTCGGATTGCTGAGTCTCCTTCCCTCTCTGCTCTCCCCCGTTCACGCTCTTTCTCTCCTTCAAGAATAAATAAACAATAAAAACAATGTTAAAAAAATAAAAATAAAAAATAAAAAAATTTAAAAACCTAGGTGAAATACTATTCTTTCTTGTTTTTCTTTTTTAACTCTCTACACATTCATTATTAAATTACCAAGCCTTTGAGTTGGTTTGCATTTCATGTGTTGGAGGAGAGTTGTTTTTTTTTTTTTTAATAAAAAATTAGGAGAAAGTGGATAATGGAGATAACCCAATTAAGAGGAAACTAGGTCCCATATGGATATTGTCTGATTCATTATAAATCACAGCTTCAGAATGTAGAAAATTGTGTTATAAATCATGATGTCATTTCCAGGTAATCACATTCGGGGCAACGTTTCCCCTGAGAGACTGTCCCTGTCGCAGGCAGCTGTGTCATCAGTGAGGCCGTAGGAGGGCTTTGGGGGGCCTTAGAAGTGTGGTTTATGGAGCGGGTGTTTATTTAGTCCTTTTTACCTTTGCCATTATTTGCTCACTGTAAGGAGTAAAGAAAGTATATTTAAATTAAAACGCCAACATATGAACAAAGGGAGCTTCTTTTTAAATTAAAACACCATTCTTTACTATGGTAGTTGATACACTTTCTATTATAAAACATACTCAAGTTCCTGAAGAATCAGGTAAATAGGAAGCATTCTTACACAGATCCTGATCTGGCCTGATACCCTGCCACTAATTAAATAGACGTGGCCTCCTCTATTTTACTTTATGTTTTTAGAAAAACTTAATAGCACTATCTGCACATTCTTTTATTTATTCATTCGCCATGTGCCAGGCACTTTGCTAGGTGCTGGGGATAAAGTGGAGAGGAAAAAAGAAATAGTTCTTGACCTCATGAGCTTACGGTTTTGTGGGAGAGCCCGGCATTAACCGGATATGGTGCAAATGATACGCCTACTTTGGTGGTAGGTGCTAGCCACAGAAAGGACACGGAGCTCCGTTGTAAAATTGGGATAATATTGTCTCCTCTCTCAAGCTCTGGCACATAACAAGCACAGCGAATGGCTGTAGGAGTGGTGGGAGTGTTATTGGTATTGTTAGCACGTCATCCCAACCAAAACACGATGGGGGGTTGGACAGTGCAGATGAGTAGTTGCAGGTTGTGTGCTGGGGTAACGAAATGTGCTGGATTCAGGTTGGGGAGGTTTAAGGCGTGACCATGTGAATTAAAATGCAGGCTTCCCACACCAGACTTGTCCTCAAGGTGTCAGAGGGAGCATTACCCTGAAGGATCCTGGATGTTGCCTGGTAAATTCTCTGTTCCTGGAAAAGGGTGGTGGGTCAGAGTTGCTGCAAGAAGGTTGTGTTCTAGTGGTTGCCTTTTATTTATTTATTTATTTATTTATTTATTTATTTATTTATTTTTCATTTAAAATTTTTTATTTATTTTTGAGAGACAGAGAGAGACAGCCTGAGGAGGGGAGGGTCAGAGAGAGAGGGAGACACAGAATCCGAAGCAGGCTCCAGGCTCTGAGCTAGCTGTCAGCACACAGCCCGACGCAGGGCTAGAACCCACGAACCGTGAGATCATGACCTGAGCCGAAGCCGGACGCTCAACCGACTGAGCCACTCAGGTGCCCCGGTTACCTTTTAAAAACCGCTCTTATTTTAAGCTCTTCACTGTTTTGGGGACCTACCTCACAGAATTCCATATACATCCATGTACATGTGTATACAGGTGCCCATACACACGCACATTTATTTGTGTGTATGTCTCTGGGTATATGTGTATGTATATGTGGATAGTGGTGCCTCCCTCCACGGGATCTAGATATTTAGCTTGTAATCGTAGGAACGAAGGAATCCTCATAGGTCTGTAACCAGAAGTTGGGAAGCAGGCTGTCCTAAATCCCAAAATAGAAATTCTCTAAAGAGGTCATGTAGAGGTGAGAGAATTTGTGATTCCCTGGTTCCTTTTTACAACAGCCATTCTGGGGTGGGGGGACGTGTGCATATGTGCACGCGCATGCACATTCTTGATATGGCAGGGTGATGGGAGGGAACGGTGCCCCTGATGTTCTCCTAGGCCCACGTGATAACCTCATTATGATGGGGTATGCCCCATACACACACTGTGGACAGCAAGCATGCGGACTTTCGCGCTGATGAATAGCAGTGTTTCCTGGAGTATAGACATTCCTGGGAATGCTCGCCCCAGTGCGAGGAAGAATTGCATGCAAGAGAACTGAATTATCTGCTCAAATGACATGGAATGGCAGGTGCAGAATTCAGTCGTTTCCCCCTTACTAACAATAGCCATGCTACGGGGCATTCTAGTATGCGCTAGTAGCTGAGCGAGGTGATTTATATCCAGAACCTCAAGTAATTCTTAAGACAAGCCTGTGAGGTAGTTCTAGTTGCGCCCATTTTGTAGATGGGGACAATCCCAGGCGACGAGTCCAGTAAGTCGCACAGCTAAGCCCTGAACCTGGGTCTGTCTGATGGTGAAGTCCGCTCTCTTAACTAGATACTTGTTTCCTCGTGGTGGAAGCTACACAGATGCCCACTGACTTGTCACGGTCTCTGTCACAGCCCCACACACTGGCGGGGTGCCCGACCCTGGTTTAGGTATAGTAGTACTGTTTCGGTTGCAAGCACCAGAAACGTAACCCGCTGGCTTTTTTATGGGCTCATAGAAATACAAGTCCAGTGGTGAGGTACGGCTCTTCAGCCGCGGCTGGACACAGGTGGACCCCTCCTCTTCCTGCTCTTTTGGCTTTGCTTTCCTCTGTGTTGGCTTCGTTCCCAGGCAGACTGTCCATGGGGAGGCAATTAGAGCAGCCAGCCGCTCTAGACTACCGAGCCCAGAAAGAAGGGGTTGTCTCCTCTGGCTGTCCTAACAAAAGCCCTAGGGGTGACTCTAATTGGCTTGGTTTGGGTCAAATGCCCATTTCTGAGACAGTTACTAGGCTAGGGAGCTGGCGTTCCTAACCCTGGGGCTGGGATTTGGAGGGTCAGCCTCCCCAAACCCCATGAATTGATGACGGGGGAGCGGTTGTTCCCTCGGAGATGGTGGGCAAGCAAAAACCTATGTTCGTGGCTAAATGTATTTAGTAACTATTTGTGGGGAAGAAAATGCATGAGTGAAGGAATGAACTTAACCTGCCTTGATCTAGGGAGACTTTAGAGGGTACAAGACTATCTAAAAATAAGATGTCACAAATTGAAAATGGTACTAAGCCTGCAGTATGTGTTTGTTCAATGAATATAGGACTGAAGAAAAAATTGTAAAGGAAGATATAATTTAGATGTATTGCAGAGGAAGCCAGTAAAGTACGTGCCCCCGTTTAGAGTCATGAGAGTTGGAAGGGGCTTCCGTCAAGTCACGTCTGTTTCACGTTCCGCCGTGCCCCCCTCCGAGTTCGGATAATGGAGGAAGAGGAAGGTAAGTACAGAGGGAATTGCATTTTCCAAGCGTCTTCCGGCATAGTCCCCTGTGGCAGAGGGAGTAAACTTAGATACCTTGAGGGACCCTGGAGAGAGGAAAGCCAAGTGCGATGTTTTTGAAGTCTTGTGTTTTATCTCAAAGGTTTATGCACATTTATTACATGATTTTTTAAATAATAACTTAATATTTAAACTCAATTATCTTCAGAAGAAAACAAAATATTTCATAGTTAAATAGAAAGATGCTATGTAATTGAATCTTACCAATTTTGGAAAATTGGGTTGATTGTGGAGAGGTGATGTCACAAATCGGTTTCGTGGTCCATGGCTTTCCTTTAGTTTTGCTTTCTGATCCCAGGGCCATATACACAGAGGCTCATACTCACGTAGGAGAAATGTTTAAAATACTATTGAAGGAGGATGGTGGGATGCAGTGTTGAGGACCATGTCTTCTTGTTAAGGGAGCAAGTCACAGCTCTCTCTTTTTCCTCTCTCCATCTTTCTCTTATTTTCTAACTGTCTTCGGGAGACATGGTCAAAGGACTCTCGATGTCAAGAGATGATTGATGACCATATTTTAAATTTCACCTCTAATGTTTTAAATTTCATCACCTGTAAATCAACTAAGTGACCCAAATAATTCATCGTCTCCATGATCTATCCTTTTCATATAACATCAAACATCATTTTTTTTCCCTTCCTGCTGCCCTCTCTTATGTGGCAAAAGCTTTGTTGCTATTCATTTTTACGTTTCAGTTGTTGCTTGAGTGTAAGTCTGTTATAGTAGTCAGCTCTGTGAACCACTGTGAAGGTGAAGAGTGAAGAGTGCATTCATTCAGCTTATCCAGATTTTTTATGAGTCCAGGTTTGTTTTATATGAGGAAAAATAAGAATTAGATCCCACATTCAAAAATTCTGATTAGTGCCTTCCTCCTAAGCCAACATAAAAGCCATTTACCTATGCATTTCAGATTTGCTATTAAAGTATTCAATCTACAATACATATATATTATAAATAATTTTAACTGTCCATTGGAACGTTGCTGAGCTAATTGGGTGGCGTATTCATTGAGGAGGAGTATTCCCAATGAGTGATGCAGTGACTGGTATTTAGAAAAAAGTTCTTTTCATAAGTTTTTCCAAATGTGCTTACATGTTGATATGTAATCAGCCTTGGTAAAAACTCATACATCTCATTTAAGATTTCTTCCTCTGACGGTTTGCCTTAAGAATTTTAAAGATAAATGTCTTTGAGACATGCCCATTGTAAATACACCAAAGAGAAACGAAGATGACCAAAAATCATTGACCAAAAATCATTGAGCATGCGTTCTATCAATCAGGAGAGAAACAATGAAATACATTTTAAGATCTAGCTACTTTAAAAAATATTTTCTCTCTCTCTAACATTTTTGTTTGTGTTATTCCTGTCTTTTCCTTTTTTTTTCTTTTTGCTTGCCTTCATATACATGCTTTTCTTTCTCCTCCTCCTTCTAATTCTTCTACAATGAAGATCATTTGAGAATTGTGGGTTGAGAATTTTCACTTTGTTCTTGGGCCTTCGGTATTGATGTCAACAAGTCCAGTGGTTTTTCTGAGTTCTGCTCTTTTGTGTGTGTCCAGTTTTCCATTTTAAGTGGGTTTAAGATCTTGTTTCTATTTCCAGTATTCTGAAATTCCACAGTTCTGTGGCTTGCGATGGGTTCTTTGCATTCACTGTTAAACTCTTAGTGGGGCCCTTTATGGTCTGAAGCTCAAGACCAATTTTTTGAAATTCTCTTTGCGCTCATTCTTGGATAATGTTCTTCTTGTTTTTTTTCGCTCCTCTCTCTCCCTTTCTATGTCTGTCTTTCTCTTTTTATTTATTTATTTTATTCTTGTTAATCAGGTTTTGGGCCTTTTGTATAGAACCTTTAATTTTCTTATATTTTCTTATTATCTTTTTGCCACTCAGTTCGATCTACATTCAAAGAGATTTCTTTCAACTCCACTATTGATTTGTCTTAATTTTTGCTATTGTACTTTTTAATTCCCAAGAGCTCTTTCTTGATGTTGCCTCCCCTAAGGTTATTATTTTGTGAATTTACTATCTTTTCTTATTTCTGGGGGTTCTAATTATTTTTTCCTTTTCTGCTTTGCTCTGCTCGCTACATGTTCTCCGTTTATCAGACATCTCTTCTGCTGTTCGCGGGGATTGGTTTATCTCTTTCATGTTGGAGGCTTTCTCCACATTTCCGGTGATCCTTGACTCTCCATTCATAATCATACAAGATGCCAAAAAGCCGTGGGGTGTGGGTGGCTGTGAATGCTGGGCTTTACCATAGGGTTATGAGTTGCCACCTGACTTTGAAGAAAACTCTGTAGATCTTTTCTCTGGGTGGTTCAGTTTCTCCTGAGTCTAGCCTGAATTCTTCTTTAGGGGTTGGGGAAGGGAGTTGTTTAACTGAATTGTTAGGCTGGGGACCTGAAGGCCTAACTGCTCAGGTACAGACTCTCCTCTTCAATGTGGAAGTTAAGTGTCTTTCTAGCACATTAAAATGTATCCTTTAACAGTGCCATTCAATAACGATAGCTTTTTTCAAGCTGGTTGTTCTTTTTTTTATTGCTGTTGTTTTGTTTTTTCCTATTTTTTGTCCTGGAAACTGTTTTGAGCACATCTCCAGTCTAGAGCTTCAACAAATTTTCTCTCAAATAAGGCAGCTTCGAGCAGTCTTTTATTTGTTTGCTAGGCCTGAGATTTATGTTGTATTGTTCCTGGCTAATTCATGTCCCTTTTTTGGTTTCAAAAAATTCTGTCCATTTTCCTTCTGACTTTGCAGGATTGGTTGATAAAATGTCATTCTAAAATAGATGGCATTCTTGCCTGTGCTTTCATGGGAAGTTATCAAATTGAGCCTCATTTGCATCTCCACATAATAAAACCCATATTTTAAAGAAACAGCCTATGCTTTCTTGATTACCTATTGCTACTCACTGTGGAGTCATGAATTGTGGCCAGGGGAATCCTGCCACCATCAGCACATTGTGGGGATGCTCAGGAACAATGAATTCCATGTCTGTTTCAATCCTCAATTATTTCAGGTAGTTATTAATTTTAATCATTATCTTGGCACATTTGCATGGCTTTAAAACCTCTGTTTCTCATTTCCTGTTTTAAATCCATATTTGGCATTCCCAATAGCAAATCTAATTTTTAAATCATTGTATTTTAGACAGGCAAATAAATAATTATCACAGAGGAACAGGCACCATGATTTTTGTTACTCTTGGATCGGAGAGTAGTTGTCTGTTTGTAAACAGAGCTTTTGATCAAATGCAGTTACGGCAGAAACTTGAATCAGGGGGTTGTTACAGGATCAAAAGTGAAACAAACAGAAGCAGACAAAGGTGATAAGACAAACATCATTTTCAAAATATTGGTCCTACAGGGGCCACTGTGAGCTTTCACAGGTCCTCTCCGTAGGACAGCTGGTGGCGCGGCGCTGGCTTTGGTGATTTCTTGCATAATGTAATCTTTTACCAGCGTGCCATTTGCAGTATACGGGGACTGCAGCTGTGATATTCAGAGGGTACTAAATTTTCCAATCTTTTATGACTTCCATGAAAAAACCAAAAAAGATCTCAAACGAATTAGCTGCTGTAAAGGAAGGGATTCTGCTTATCTTCATGAGCGCGACAAACATTTTTAAGACTACAAAAATTCCCCTTCCTTTCGGTCATTGAGTAGGAAGCAAGGCACCAATCCAGGGAACTTTCAAACAATTCTGCTTCAGGTTGGGGCCTGGGACTTAGGGACGAATCTAGCAGAATGCATGCCGTTGAGGGGAACGTTTATTGAGTGTATGTATGCTAGGTTGCTAGATGCTCTACCATGTGTGTTTCTTGAAATAAACGGAGGCAGGAATGATCTTCTGCTTTTGAGGGAGTCTTGGAGACATTTCGTAATTGTCTGAACCCATGGAGCTGGGAAGTGGCAGACCTACGACAGGAACCCAGTCAGTTTGGAAAAGTATGAAGGACATACTTTTCCAGCTGATGGATGACTCCTCATCCTTCTGGTGCCTCTGGCCTTCCCCTCCAGGTGCAGTGCTTTCTTAGACACCACGTAAGTTGATACCCTTAAGCAAAAATCTCTGCAGTGCAGCCTAGGTCTGGGTCAAGGTATCTAGAAGTAATCTGTAGGTCTGTTTCAGGAGCAGGAGCCTCTATGATCTCTCTGTATTCTCAAATTGTTATCAAATAATCTAAAAGCATCATGTGACTGTTTGGAATTCATCTGCCTAAGCAAAACGGTGCAAAGAAAGTCATAGAATCTTCAAGCCCAAGGAGCCTTTCCTGGTTATCTAGGATACTCTTTGCAATTAGTGAATGGGATCTGGGCTAAGGGACTTGCACAAGGTCACAAAGCTACAATATGTTATTGGTTCTGAGATGCACAGGTTTCCGCTTTACCAGTTCTGGTAACAGGATTGCTTCTGACGGTCCGTGAAGTCTTGTGAGTGCCTTTGCCAGGCATCAGATGTGATGTACGTGTGACTGCCTGCGCACGCGCGAACGGCCAAAGCGCCAGCAGCATAATTTATGGCATATGGGTATCCGTGGCTTGGAAGGAAACCCCACAGACGATAGTGCAGCCCTGTTACGGAATGTTGAGCCATCAGTGCTTGGAGATTGCATTGTGTGGAAGAACGCGGGACCTGAATGGCTTGGAATCAAAACATACATTCAGAGTTGGATTCTGAATGTGGAGAAGGGTTAGGCATACTTAACTCATTCATTTTCTGGTGTTTTCCTTTGTACTTAAGGGCAAAGGTGATACATGATTAATTAAAACCTGTATGTAATAGGTGCAAAATAAAAATCTGAAGTGATAAGGCATTATTATGTCATAATTTGACAGCTTTTCTTTCTTGCTTGGTAAATGAAATAATGGAGATTTAGAGTTCATGAATATTGTGAAAGTCTCTCTTCTTCATACTCTTGTTTCAGTATGCTTTCATCACCGTGTGTTCTGAATGTAAATAATGACATTTTTCTTTTTTTTTTAATGTTTATTTAATTTTGAGAGAGAGAGAGAGAGAAGGAGCACAAGCTGGGGAGGGGCCAAGAGAGAGGGAGACACAGAATCTGAAGCAGGCTCCAGGCTCCGAGCTGCACAGCACAGAGCACAGAGCCTAATGCGGGGCTCGTACTCATAACCACAAGATCATGACCTGAGCCGAAGTCAGATGCTCAACTGACTGAGCCACCCAGGCGCCCCAATAATGACATTTTTCAGTGGAGGGTCAGTACACTTCTCCTCAAAGTTAGGCTTTCGTATTATGATGTTCTAATACTGGCTTTATGAATAATCACTTACGGCCTAAGTTTTAATTAAAAAAATTTTTTAATGTTTAATTTTCAGAGAGACAGAGTTGAGTGGGGGAGGGGCACAGAGAGAGGGAGACACAGAATCCAAAGCAGGATCCGGGCTCCGAACTGTCAGCACAGAGTCAGATGCAGGGCTTGAACCTACGAACCGTGAGATCATGTCCTGAGCCGAAGTTAGACATGTAACTGACTGAGCTACACAGGCGCCCCCGGAATAAGTTTTATATGGCCATTTCTTATAGGTTCCTTCAGTATAAGCTGAGGAGATTTCTCTGAAGCGCACACCTCAGTAAAAGCAGTTTCACTGGGGCGTGAAAACGTGGTGATGAATTTAGCCAGGACAGTTTCAGAACAGGATTAATGACTCACTTCAACCGTTGAAAAAGTTATTGGTTCACATGTGCAATTTTAGTTGCTGCAAAACCCTCCCCATAAATTAGCTGCAAAATGTACCCCTAAATGAATTGCTGGTTCTAAGCCAGTTAATATAGGAGGACTACTTCCCCAAATTATGATTCTGAGTCTAGAGTTCAGACCGAAGCCGTTCTTCCCAGTGGTAGTGCCATGAGACACCGATTGTCTGCGTGAGCAGCGAATGACAAACATACCATCTGGAGACTACTTCCTTCTCTGTTCTCCATAGTGATTTTAAATCAGTTAAGTTAAAGTTAGAGAGAGAACAAGAACACATTCTGATTTTACATGCTGAAACGTTTTCGGATCCTCTGGGAGATCGTTCTTGAGGATCTATCTTCGATAACGGTGTTAGGCTGCAGACTGCGTAACAAGCCTATCCAGGGTCCTTATGGGTCCCCTGAGCCTGGAGCAGAGCCGAGCCCTGTGCGCAGGGCCGTGGACCAATGAAAGGTCACCACGTGCTTCAGACCGTCTTACGTTGTCCTGCTGGGTGTCTCGATGTAGGGATATCGTAGTGGAAGAGTGATATAACCCGCTCGAAAGGCTTTGGTTGCTCATGAACAGCCTGGGTTAGACTGACACACTTAGCCTTGAACTTCCTAGAGGAGGAAAGTGGTAGACCTTATGTGTGACATGCTAGTCCTCTCCATTTGCTTTTTCTTTTGAAGGTAAGAGAGACTCATGCAGGGCCACACCCACAGCATTATTAAAACATTGGCAAACGTTGTACCTGCTCAGTCAGAGTAGATCTTGAAATTGTGGAGACAGGAAGTCTTCACTGGGCTGATTTAATTGGAAGGTTGTAAACAACGGTCACTGAAGGTGAAGGTATGCGTAAGTAGACATACAAGAGGATAGAGGCTCAATAATTATGTAACTGCATGTGACTTCGTGTTTATTCCTCTGAAGGACTCATTACTGAAATCTGTTCACAGATCAGAAAGAACTGTTTCGTCGGCCATGTATCCATGTTTCGGAAATAAGATCAGGGTCCTGGAGATGCTTTGGGATCGTAGAAGAAAAAAAACGATCCAAACCAGGTCGGAAGACTGAGTTATTTGTGCTAATTTAAAAAGGGCAGTGGTGATGCTTACTTTTGTATATTGATGAAGAAGGGCCCGAAGAGGTAGGAATAGAGTGAGCAGAAGCAGAAGGGGAGCAAGATGACTTGTCCTCCAGCCCATGACGCTCAGTCACAGAGTCTGCAGTGGCAGCACAGGCTGAGGCCAGGGCCCAGGCTATGCTGCTGAAGCTTTCTCTGACCTTAGGAATTGAACCATGTTTTGAAATAAAATTGAACTATTAATTCACTTTAAAAAGGAAAACCAAAACCATCTAATGAACTGGTTTCATATTTTCTGGAAGAATGAAATTGGAAAGAAGCTAGGATGTCAGTGCATTCTCAGGTTTGGTCCTGCACTAAATTACGTTTCTGTTTGATTCATGTCTCTGGCTGTGATGTGCTAATTACAGACCCTTCTTATATACTCAGAAAAGCAGGATCTCATTTGAGCAATCCATTATGAATTGGTTTTAAAAAATAACTCTTTATACTTGAAGGAATTAAACTGCATTTCCTCAAACATTCTATAAATCGGATTTTCTCTATTTTGGTCAGATGGGCTTTTAGTAATGTAAATACGAATTAGTGAGGCTTGATTCTAATTGCTTCATTTTCCTTGTTCTGATGAACAACAGGATCATATCGCTTTTCAATACAATAGCTGATAATAAAACCACCTTAGCTATTATTTATGAGTCATATTCTATTCTCTGGAGTGCATTTTCCTAATGAGCAAACATCAGCTGTATACCTGAAAGAATAATTGTTCTTATGGAAATAACTACTGATTTATAATTACTGACTTTTCTGAGATGGAAAGGTCCACTTTTTATTACTTTCTTCCACATTCTCTCCAAGATGAGCAGGAAAAGTCAGTGAGTGAGAGTTCCAGGTGCTTAATTGTATAGTAAGCTACTGAAAATGTTAACTTAATTAAATTCAAGCAATGGGTGTATTAAGGACAGAGTTTTAGCCATAAGGAGGATTTCGGTAAGATAGGACACATAGGTATGAAAAGTCAAATGACACTAAAGTCATTAGTTGTCAAATGAACTCTGGAGACAGTAACTGTGATAGAATTCTAGAACCTGGGGCAATGCCCTGACCAGGAGCAGGTAAAGATTTCATGGTGGGAGTAGGCCTTAGTTCAGGTTTTTATTTAGGGGTAGGATTTTTTTTAAGGTTTATTTATTTTCGAGAGAGAGAGAGAGAGAGAGAGAGAGAGAGAGAGAGAGAGAAAGTCTGAGTGAGGGTGGCGCAGAGAGAGAGGGAGACACAGAATCCGAAGATAGGCTCCAGGCTCTGAGCTGTCAGCACAGAGCCCAACGTGGGGCTTGAACCCATGAACTGTGAGATCATGGCCTGAGCTGAAGTCGGACGCTGAACCAACTGAGCCACCTAGGTGTAGGATTTTTAAAGGAGTAAGGAGATGCGTGGAAAAACAGAGAGGATGGTAGCGGTGGCACCATGCATAGCAAAACGGCAATACAAGAAAACGCTGTGTGTGATGGGGACCTTACACTGTGCCCTTTGGTCTGCCAACAACGGGGGTGTACTTAATCCAGACTATCAAGGTGTTGAAGAACAGTGAGATGAAGAACTGATTCATTCTTCTATGGACGCTTGACATTACTAAATGCAGTGTGTAATCCTGGGTCGAAGCCTCATTTGGGGCAAAATATTTTATAAAAGACATTATTGGGAAAACTGATGAAATTTGAATGGCTATTTTTCAGATATTCTATCAGTGTTAAATTTCCTGAACTTTGTCCATGGATTGGGATTATGTGTTAGTTCCCTAGGGCTGCTTTAACAAAGTACCCCAAACGAGGCGGCTTCAAACAACAGAAATCTACTGTCTCACAGTTCCGGAGGCTAGAAGTCTGAAAGCAAGGTGTCAAGAGGCCGTGTTCGCCTGGGAGGCTCTAGGGAAGAGTCTTCCCTTCTTCCAGCTTCTAGTGGTTTCTGGCAATCCTTGCCTTTCCTTGCACTCTGTCTCTGCCATCACAAGGCATTTTCCCTGTGTGTCTGTGTCTTCACATAGCCTTATAAGGACACCAGTCATTGGGGTTAGGCCCCACCCCAATCCAGAATGACCTCATCTTAACTGATTGCATTTGCAGAGATCCTGATTCCAAATAAGGTCACATTCTGAGGGTCCAGGTGAACATGATATCTCGGGGGAGACACTATTCAAGCCAGTGTAGGTTATATTGAAGAACATCCCCGTTTTTAGGAGATGAGCACTGAAGTATTTAGGTATAAAGGATCATGATGTCTGCAATGTATACTCAAATGGTCCAGCAATAATAATAATGATATATTTAGGGAGGGAGATAAGTGTGGAAGTAATGTTAACGATTGATAAATTAAAGGAAATATGGCCTGTGTAGTTTCTGAAGTTATACACAGCTTTGACATTTTTCGGTAAAAAAATTTCCTAAAAAGTGAAAGAACAATCCACCCAAAAAAGACCATACACAATTTTCCTTTAGACCCTGTCACATCTGGAATGTCGTCTGAAACTGCTTAATCGGTACCGCCGCAAATCTAAAGATTTATAAAAGTTAAAAAAATTATCAGAAGTCCAAGGGAGTTTTTCAAATTAAAGGCTTGCTTGGCATTTTGCCCAAGATTGTGGTACATAATAGCTGACCTAATTGTCCCTTTGAATGTCCCAGATTAAACTACATTTCTTAAAGACAAATAGAAGGCTGGATTTTCCCTCATGTCTTTTTGTTCCTGAAAGAAAACACTCAGCGGGAATGTGCGTGTGTGTGTGTATGTGTGTGTATGTGTATTTTACACATTTCTAATATTTGAATCTTTGTATGTTTATACGACTGCGTATAAAAGGTATTCTCTACGGGCCTGGGGTACATACTTAAAGTAGGTTTGGGGTTTTTTTGGTTGATAATCCTTTTTAGACTATAAAATGCAATGTGAAATAAGTAAAACAGAGCTGTGCAAAATATAATAGGACGCAGCCCTTTGGATCAAGAGACGTCCTAGCTCAGGGCAGACCATTAGGTGGAAACAGCACGCTTTCCAAGCAGATGGCTCTGCCTACACCACGTCCCGCAGAGGGCCGGGGGACTTGTTTGCACGCAGAGCCGCGGCCTAATGGCAGGAGAGCCAGCTTGTAAAGTCATTCCCATGGAGCTCATTCCCGGCTGCCCAGCGTCACCCCTGACAGGGAGCAGAACAGGCATGCGGCACCTTCATTTCTTTAAGATGAATGAATGCTGTCGTAAAGAAGGACTTTTATGGAGCAGCGTGATGTGGTGCAGAAAGAATGTGGTAATGGAATACAAAACTGTATGTTAGAAAAGCACGGAATAGAAGCAGCTTGGGGGAACGTTTTCTAATGCCTCCCTCACCATCAGGTGTTTTGAGGACTAAGTGATAGCAGTAAAAGGCTGTGTCTCCGTGGCAGTGGCAACACCCGCAGGCCGTCTGTGGGACTCTTGGCTGTCGGGACAGAAACACGTCCAGGTAAGCATGCACACGAGGCGTTGAGGGAAACACGAGCCCCTGGAAATCTGAGAGCCGGAGCCCCGGAGCTGGGGCCTCGGAAAGCCGGGAGCTTCAGCGGGCCTTCTGAACGCAGAGCTGCTGGTCTGGGGCCCGCAGCAGCAGGTGTTTCTGGATCTTCACTCGAAGGCTGCGGGGGAATGTAACCCAGCAACCCTCTGCCTGGGTGAGCGCTGCCAGCTGGCTTCCTGCCTTTCTCTCCGTTTCCACCGCCCATGCTCCCTACCTGCTCGGTTCTCGTTGGTCTCCACGTTCTCCGTGCATCTCTGGTTCCCTGGGGCCGCTGTCCCCCACCTCTCGGTCTCTCCTTCTCTCTGACCCTGAGCGCTTTTCTTCTTGCCCCTGCCTTTCCTGCTCTTTCCGTATTGTCCTGTTCGGATTCCAAAGGGACGGGCTGACAGCCCGTGACCCAGGCCATGCCCTTGCACGGCCCGCCGGCAGGTGGAGGTGACACGGTCACGTAAGGCTGCTTCCTTCTGCAACAGCCGTGTGCACGGAAGCCACGGTGACCCACGCAACTGACGCCATTTCAGAAATTACGAAATGTTTTCATTATGACCCTCTGGAGTCCTGGGCACTTTAACATAGACGGCAGAGGCCACTATTTAATAGATGTAGGCAGGTAACCAGGAGCGAGCATTACACTTAAACTCTTAATGTTGGAGTTGGCCCCTCTCTTAGGATGTTCATCATTAAGAGGTAGAGGGGCATCTGGGGGGCTCAGTCGGTTGAGCTTCGGACTTCAGCTCAGGTCATGATCACACAGTTCGTGGGTTTGAGCCCCGCATCGCGCTCTGTGCTGACAGCTCAGAGCCTGGAGCCTGCTTCGGATTCTGTGTCTCCCTCTCTCTCTCTCTCTGCTCCTCCCCCGCTCGTGCTCTGTTTTTCTCTCTCAAAACTAAATAAATATTAGAAGAAGAAGAAGAAGAAGAAGAAGAAGAAGAAGAAGAAGAAGAAGAAGTAGAGAACGTCTTTCTTTGAGATGAAGGTAGGAATAAGACAGAACTTTGATTCAGCAGCCTGAGGTTATCAGACGTCGAGCCGCTTCCCCAGGAGAAGAGCCAAACCAGGGGGATGGTGCTGTGCCAAGTTCTAAATATTTGATTTAAATTGATTAGAAACCAATAACAGCTTTAACTGAGGAACTCAAGGAAATGTCCATCAATGGTTCAATTTATGAAGCCCATTCATGGGTCTCTTCAGAAGGTTGAGTTCATGCAAATGATAATGAGAAGTATTGGGCTTTCACCGTGATCGATCAGGTACTGAGTCAAGAACTGTCATATGCTGTCCTCTGTAATCCTCAGGACAGCCTTTGGGGGACAGCTGTACTTACAGTCTCTATTTTACAGCTGACCAAATTAGGGCTTAGAGGGGTTAAGTGACTTTCCCTGGGTCACCAAGGTACTTCCCCAGCTGGAAATTGGAATGGGGGTCTCTGTTTCTGGACGCTGGGACCTTCTAATGCCATCCTCACTGCCATCTTCCCCAGCCCAAGCAGCTTTTATTAAGTGGTGATGTGATGATTCTCCCTCTGGCCCTCAGGGTTTTATACAGTGGTTTAAAACAGGAATACACATCGCCGTGCAAATGGGAGGGCACCCAGCAGGAGAGAGGAGGACACTGGGGGGCCGACACCGGAGCTGTACAGAGTGTGTTAATTGCTTGTTGCAGGACTGTCTCCTGAGAGCCTTTGCCGAGGGCCCTGCAGGTAACCAATAGTACCCAGCTAGAACCGGGAGATGATGGGTGTGAGACCATTATCTTCTTTGTAACTGTTCTGCAGGATGTGTGCTGGTGTGCCCGCAGACACGGGGCAGGCCAACCCTTAAGCTTAAGAGAATAAAAGATGTGCCAAAGGCCAGAAAGAAGACCATGACACGTGTGAAAGCACGCATTTATAAATGACAGATTATTTTGGTGCGCACCAGGCGAACATTTGGCGCCCAACTGATGACCCTGCATCTTGTTGCTTACTTTTCAGTGGTGCATGTTTGTGGGGGAGAGGATGCTTCCAAAGCATTGGTGTATTCGGGGCGATCAGTTAGGGCCAGGTGTAGACCTAACACGGTAACATCAGAGTTTGGGGCATCGGTCCTGTTTTAACTCAAGGTGTCGCCACCCTGTCTCGGTGACCCTGGGTCTGGAGGACCATTTGTTTCCTTTCTTGCATCTCAAGCAGTTTGGAGGCAGAGGAAGTCGCCCCAGCCTCTCTCAGAGGACCTGAGAGAGCTTCTTCTCTTACTCCAGCTCGAGTGGGTTTGCTGTTAGGTGCCTCAGAGCTGGAAGGGGTGAATGAGCAGACTGGGGAAGAGAAGCAGTTATCATGCAATGTAATGATCCGCGATAGAAATCCAATCATGGTTAGATATGTACAAAGCGTTTCTAAAGCAGACATACAGTTGTCACGCTTTTCAAATCTTTAGAATTTATTTCCCAAGATGCGTCTTCTCTTACCTTTAAGTAAGAACAAGTAGAAATAGTGTCTGTTTACTGTAACTCCTGGAGAAAACAATGGTTGATATTCCCCGGGTGTCACAGCAAGCTTATTTAGCTAGTGAGTAATTCCCAGGGCTGCGGTGACGTCACCAGTGGAGCCGATGCCCAAACAAAAACACCCTTCACTTGTGTCTAAAACATAAAAGATGATTGTTTGACCTGCTTGTTGATAGTAAAATCAGCCAGGACTAGTGTGTGTCCAGAACTTGAAGACACCTTGAGTCAGTTATGAACTCTAAGCAGGCGCTTTGGACCTGAAGCAAAGGAATATACACAAGGCAAATACAAAGTTTTTGTTTTTGTTTTGTTTTTCACCTTTGGATTTATAGTAATGATACGCTATTTATGTTGTATGGATGTCAGATCTTTTTACCATATTGTGCCAACATCCCCATTTATCTGAATAAATCAAGATTTCCCCATATCACACAATTGAAGGAACAGTGATCTTGGCATTTCTAATGCAAGTGGTAAGGGTGAAATTAAGTTAAACAGGATTCCTCTGGGGGCATCTGGGTGGCTCAGTTGGTTAAGTGTCTGACTCTTGATTTCGGCTCAGGTCATGATCTCATCATCATGAGATGGAGCCTCATGTGAGGCTCAGGGCTGGGCGTGGTGCCTGCTTAAGATTCTCCCTCTCCCTTTCTCTCTCCCTCTGCCCCTCCCCTATGTGTGCTCTCTCTCTCTCTCTCTCTCAAAAAACAAATTGTAGTAAAAGGTTCACCTAATGTAAACTTTTCCATTTTAATCATTTTAAGCGTTCAATAGAGTCACATTATTGGGTAGGAGTCATTCCATTATCTTACTTTTACATCATCGTCATCATTATTCCTGTGTGTGTACTTGTGTGTGGCCAGGAAAAAGTGAGGAATGAAAAGATTTTTTTGGAAAGAACTTGCATATCCAAGAGAGCTTATTCCTCAACACTATAACCAGTTGGACCCTGTAGATGAACCTATTCGGGCGACTGTATCCTTGGGACCATGTATATATTGTATATTGTCCATGTGTGCTGTGCTCATAGTGGGCACCGATGCTTCTACTTCTGATGATTCCCAAGCTGGGAGTCTTGGATGAGGCGACTTAGAATTGCCAGATGGTCCACCTAATTTTAGCCATATAGACCTCCTCCACATCCATTTAATATACCCAAATCAGCCACTGCAGGATAAACTTGAAATAGTTAGCTTCATTAATAATTGATCATATAGATAGGGGGCTCAGATTCAATCAACCCTCTAAAATACTGTTTTGGTTGTGCTTAGTTTTTACCTCTTTTAAAGTCATTTAAAACACTCACAGCTTTGAATGTCTTATTCCAAAAGACCTGCTATTGTTGTTGTTTTAGTTAATTGAAGTATAGTTGACACACAATGTTACATTAGTTTCAGATATACAACATAGTGATTCCACAAGTCTGTATGTAATGCTACACTCACCAAAAGTGTAGCTGCTCTCTGCAAACGACCTATTATAATAGAGTCATTATAAAATTGCTAAGTGGTCTGGTTTTATTGCACTATTATTTTTGGTAGAGGATTTTCACTACAAAACTTACTGTTTTTCCATAGTGGACTTTTTATAGGAATAGAGGGAAGTGTTTCTACAGATATATATAATGAACAAGCATGAGAGAACATGTTTCTGATTTTCAGGAGCATTAGGAGATTATTGTACACCTCTCTGTGCTCTGCCCATAAGGTGAGAGGGCGACCCTTCATTTGGAATGCTCCAGAATGAAGCATGGTACTTAGTCATGCTAGGGAAGAGGGGACTCCTGATGTGTCGTCAAACTGAGAGCTGGCTGTGAGAACACCCCTGCTTTGTTAACCCCCAGCCAACCTACCAAGAACAAACCCCAGCCCAGTTTTGTAAATAAATCACGCAGATGTTTCGGGGTTTCACTCTACCTTCGAAAGCCATCTGAGGAGTTCTTAGTTCTGACGTTTGCCTGGTTTCAGAAGCTGGGGATCAACTCTGTGCAGATGTCATCTCCTTTGTGAAGACTTGTTCATTTCCGCTTTTTTCCTTGTTAACTAGACACTGTCTCCTGAATAGTTCCTATTTTTCTGTTATTTCTTGGTTTTCTCTCCTGACTCCTTTTCTCTATCCCTTAAATGCGGGTCTTTCTTGGCCACCTCTTCTTTTATACTCTCCTTGGGCCATCTCTGCCACACCCATGGTGTCAAATACCACTAATAACTTCTAAATCTATCTATCTATCTACCTACCTACCTACCTACCTACCTACCCATCCATCCATCCATCCATCCATCTTGCCTGTCTATCTATCTATCTATCTATGATCCATCCATCCATCCGACCATCTAGCTTGACTGCCTGTCGGTCCATCTGTCTGTCTATCTATCTATGTATCTATTTATCTATCTACCTATCCATGTATCTATGTATCCATCCATCCATCCATCCATCCATCCATCTTGACTGTCTATGTATGTATGTATGTATGTATGTATCTGTCTATCTGTCCGTCCATCCATCCATCCATCCATCTGACCATCTACCTTGACTGACTATCTATCTATCTATCTATCTATCTATCTATCTATCTATCTATGATCCATCCATCCATCTGACCATCTAGCTTGACTGCCTGTCAGTCCATCTGTCTGTCTATCTATAGGCATCTATAGATAAATCTAGGTATTTATCTATCTACCTACCTACGTATCTATGTAGCCATCCATCCACCCACCCACCCATCCATCTGACCATCTATCTTGACCATTGGTCTGTCTATCTATCCATCCATCCACCCACCCACCCATCCATCTGACCATCTATCTTGACCATTGGTCTGTCTATCTATCCATCCATCCACCCACCCACCCATCCATCTGACCATCTATCTTATCTGTCTGTCTGTCTAGCTATCTACCTACCGATTTCCATTTGGGCAGATAATGTTACCTGGGTTCTAGGCCCCATATATTCAACTACCTCTTAAATGTAACAATTTGTGTGTGTGTGTGTGTGTGCAATTTATCTATTTGTAACAATATCATATATCAAATGCAGAATTCTTCCATCTGCTTTTCTTCTCTCCTCCTCTTGAGCAAAAGTGTAATACACTGAGTTCTTGTCTGTTGTCCTCATCTCTAGGAAGGCAGGATTTTGGAAGCCACCTTGACTTTCTGTTATTCCCTAATTTTTGGTGGCTGTTATGGACCGAATTGTGCCTCCCCAAATTCATATGTTGAAACCCTAACCCCCAGTGTGATTATATATGGCCTTTAGGGGGTATTAATGTTAAGTGAAGTCATAAGGTCAGGCTCTAATCCAATGGGACTGATATCCTTATAAGAAGAGGAGACATGAGAGTACCATGTGAAGACACAGTGAGAGGAGGGAGGCCTCAGGAGAAGCTAGAGCTGCCAACACCTTGGCCTTGGATGCCTGGCCTCCAGAACTGTGAGCATATAAGCTTCTGTTGTTTAATCCCCACAGCCTGTGCTGTTATGCTGTGACGGCCCCAGCAGACAGTCACGGTGTCGATGTTCCTCCTAATATTTCTGGAATTAGGTAATAACATGATTCACTTTTCACTTTTCACTGCCTGGTTCTTTTTTTTTTTTTTAAGTTTATTTTCATTTATTTTGAGAGACAGCGAGCAAGCAGGGGAGGGGCAGAGAGAGAGGGAGACAGAATCCCAAGCAGGTTCCACACTGTCAGCCCTGACTCAGGGCTCAAACTCATGAACCATGAGATTGTGACCTGAGCTGAAATCAAGAGTTGGACACTTACCTGACTGAGCCACCCAGGTGCCCCTGCACTGCCTGGTTCCAAAGGAGGTCATTTCTGCAACAAACTTCAGGGGTGCCACCAGTGTCCTGAGGGCCCCTCGAGAGTTGGGTCATCCTCTCTGGAAGCAAGCTTCCTGCCACTGTCTGCATCAGTTTTAACCCTGTCAGTTGTTGTTGAGCTTCACTCTTGTCAACAACTTTGCTGTGATCCAAGCAGGGGTGTGGCACGACTCTCGTGGCCTTTATGAAATAGTGCAGCTTTGGAAGATCTGTGATGATTTTCATTGCATTTGCAGTGTACCTTTGGGTTCCTGCCTCATCTGACAGTCAGGAAGAGATGGACTATGACGCTGAGCCGGTGGGCTGCGGGGATACACGAGCACTAGGAAGGGCTGTTTCAGTTGGAAGGTTTCCTGTCCATGCTCAGTTCATCTGTGAATGTGGTGCTCAGCTGGCCTGTGCCCACCCACCCACCCTCCTAACTGTGGGGACTTGGATGTTCCGATGACAGGGGTCTCTTGTCCCTTGCACCTTACCTCTGTACTGTCCCTTAGACTTTTTAATTTAATTTTCACTTTATTTTAGAGGCTGTGGAGATTTTTTTATGTTTACTTATTTATTTATTTTGAGAGAGAAAGAGAGAGAGAGCAGGTGCACAAGTGTGAGCATGCGAGCAGGGGAAGGGCAGAGAGAAAGAGGGAGAGAGAGAATCCCAAGCAGGCTCTGTGCTAATAGCACAGGGCTTGAGCTCCTGAACCAGGAGATCATGACCTGAGTGAAAATCAAGAGTCAGACATTTAACTGATTGAGCCACCCAGGTGGTCCTGTAAAGACTTTTTAATAGCAAAGGACTTGGAGACCTATGGAAATAGTTACACAGAGTCAAATGCAACTTTAGATTGCTCGTAGAAGGAGGTAGGGGGACATATCTCTATTGGTAAAACCACACTTAGGATTTTAAAAGCATTATCATATCCATCATTTTATTAGATTCATTATTTAATGTTAGGTAGTTGGTGATATATTGCTATTTATTATTTTCTTAGTTGATGGCTCTTACAGGAGAAGAAATCAGTGGTAATAATGGCAATAATTGAACAAAAATGGTAATGCTGAGCCTACCACATGCTAGGTACTAGGCTCAGTGCTTGACTCATGTTTGAGTGTATGAATTGATTGAGTGGGTCAGACCATTGCTCCAGAGGGGCATGAGTTAGTGTGCTGTGGGCCTTTCTCTGCCCATCCAAATGCACAGAGCACTGTTATGATGGAGTATGCAGTGAGTGGCATCAGTTGTTAGGATGGCCATATGGAAACGTCTGGTCAGGAGCCTAGGAAGTTAACCATGAATAGAGAAGACATTACATGAATGTGTCGGGGGACATGTTTGGAAGCCGTAGTCTAATAAAAAACAGAATGAAACTATGTTAACACTCTTTGACTATTCATTTGGGTTTAAGTCCAATAGCAGTTGGTACAGGAAAGTGGTTGTAAGAGACAAATTGGAGGATGCTCTCAGCTTTCCTAAGCCTCAGGGACATCCAACTTTAAGAATTTCTGGGAATATGAGGGAAACATCTTCTGTTTATGCATTATATCAATTAAATCCCTGAAGACTATTCTCTTTTATACAAAATGCAGCGAATCGGGTCATGGTCATGGTGCTTTGCTAATTGTCATGTCACTAAATAAGTTGGTGGCTTATGCAGGTTTACGAATTATCATTTTGCATGGTTATAGTCTTACAAGAAATCTTTGCGACTTCTAAAAACGTGCTTGTGCACCGTGTGGCTTTGCTTGGCTAACCAGCAGGATAAAAACACCATCTCCTAGCCTGTCCTAAATCTCCCAAAGAGCAGAGGTAGACAACTGAACCAAGCCGCAGCTACAAAAGTAATAGTAGTGCCCGGTTGTTTCTGGGCCACGCGGAGAAATAGGTAGCCTGGTAACCTGTTGAAGCAGAGCTAGCTTATGTGTGAAGCACTGAGCATGATCTGCAAACCTAATGTGCAATAGGAGTTGTATTAGCAACACAACAAAATTAACAGAAACTTACAACACGTAAGTCTGGTGTCTTGCCCACCAACCTGAAACCGGAGTTTAGAAACTGCATTGAGACTAAGCACATTGTGGAAGGAGCTGGTTTAAGCCAACAGGCCTGACTGACTTATTTCACTGAAGATAATGCTTTGGAAGCAAACACACTTGTCTTCAGACAGTGAGTCTAATTCTCTGGCTCATAGTTTAGCGAGCCTGATGTGTGTAGTTCTCAGAAGCAATTGTTTTGCTGGTTTATGAGGTTTTCGTGAAGTGGATAGAACATTTTGGAACACCACCATCAGAGTCTCCACCTTGTTGTTTCCATTCTGGGCAGGATAAATTCTTCTGGGGTTGTAACAGGATCACTCTGAGATCATGCTATGCTTGCTATTTAGATTTGTAGAATGAAGGAATTTAGCTAATGGCTTCGTAAAACTATGCCTGATGGAATTTGGAGAACCTTTCTTTTTAGAATGGAGGATAAATGAGTTTGAGAATAGAATTTCTTAGAAAGATTGGCAAGAAAGCCCAAGGAGAATGCTTGCATCAGGTAGGATCAGGTTTGGCCACGTGTGAACAAAAGCCGAAAATAATAGTAGCTTCAATGAGATAGTCTGTTTCTTTTTTAGATAAAAGCAATCCAAAGGTAGGTAGTCCAAGGTTGGGGTAACATCTTCACCGTGTTACCAGGACCCAAGATTCTATTTCTCTGCTCCCAACTCTGATTACGAAGTTTCTACCTCATGGTCCAAGGTGAATGCTGGAGCTCCAGCCATCACAACATATCTGCATTCTAGCCAGTTGAAGAGAGGGAGAGACAAAAAGGGCAATCTTCTGTCTCCACAAGGAGGCTTCTTGGAGGTTGCATATCTCTTTGGCTGAAACTTGGTTACCTGATCACACTCGGTGCGGGAGATGCTAGAGAATGTAGGCCCGGAGCTGAGTGGCTGTGTACCTCACTACACGTCCAGTTCTTATTGCTACAGAAGAGACAAGAGAAAATAGGGAGAGGAGTAGCAGACTCAGGTACAACTGCTAGATTACTCCACTGTTTGTGCAAAAATCTGAGCTGGAAGAACCTTAATAAATAAAAGGCGGCACCGTGGATGTGGGTTATCTTTCCCACCATGGAGAAAAACAGAAAAGTTGTTGAAGAAACTCTTATTAGAAAACACATATTCAGTATTTAATGGAAATTGGACATTAAAACATTGATTCCCTGTTAGGAGCCTGACATTTCTTATGCAAGCAAAAAGGAGAGATGTGGCCCAGGCACAGAGAAACGGAAGCGATTAGATGCCAGCTCCGTGACTTTTATAGCAGCTCATTCAGCTGCCTACCCACAAAGCCCTTCCCAAGGACCTTACAGCCAAGAATTCACTTGGCCGAGCCTGTCCATTTTTCATTCATTTCAATGACCATCTCCAGGAAAAAAACGGTCTAAAAGAAGAAAACCCATTGAAGGACGTGCGGAGTATGAACAGACGAGTTTTCCTTTAAAAGAAAAGTAAAAAGAAATAACTTAAAACCACCTACGTTTGATTAGGAATTTTAAGACTCTGTTTTCTGTGTGTGTGCGCGCGCGCATGCTTGTGTTTGTGCATCTAAACCAATATGAGTATATACATACCTGTTCAAGATCAAGTTATTAATTTTAGAGAATTAGGGACTTTGTCCCATTTCTTGTTTTAATGATGTTGAACAAAAAGAGAAAATAAGCAGGAGATTCTTTTAAAGAGCCTTGCCCTGGGGCGCCTGGGTGGCTCAGTCGGCTGAGTGTCCAACTTTGGCTCAGGTCTCGATCTCATAGTTCTTGAGTTCGAGCCTTGCTTCAGATCCTGTCCCCTTCTCTCTGCCTCTCCCGCTCTCGCGCTCTCTCTCTCAAAAATAAATAAAGCAATAAAAAAGTTATGTCAAAATAAAATAGCCTTGCCCAAAACATCAAAAGGCTTTTAGCATTCAATAAACTACATGTTTCCCCCAATTGAGGGTCAGTAAACTCAGTTGAGTACTTGGGCAAAAGTTTGGTTTGATCTGAAAAAAAAAAAAAAAAAAAACAACCAAAAAGTAAAAAATAAATAAAAACAAAACAAATAAAAAACAAAAAGCAAAACATTTTGTAAACCGCAAACACAGGTTTTTAACAACTCTCGGATAAACCTAGTTTTCAAGTTGCTCTCAGGTGTTTCAAAGGTCGGGTACAGTTTCACCTCACTGAAAGTACCCATTATCACTTCAAGGGGCTGCCTGAGGGCACATCCCTTACTCAAGACAAGGTCAGAGCACCCCCAAAGGGACGGATGGCCTTTACCTTGGAGAATGTCCTCCCCAGTAACCTTTAGTCTGTTAAGACGTAGGAGGGAAGTGATGGGCCTGGATGGTCCAAAAATCAGTTTAGTTCCATCTTAGCTGAGTTTGAGGGAATATTTCTTTAAGGCCAGAATAACCTTTTCTCTACGACCTTTAGCTGAAATTTGAAAATTCCCATTTTATGTCCAGTTTGCAGGTAATCAGTTTTATATCTTCAATATTTTTTGCCTTGTAGTTACTATTTTACCCATTTTTGTCGTTTCTGCTTGATTGTCTCATTCTGTAGTTATTGGGGTGGTTTGTTTACCTCTGCTTTTCTAGAAATCTAGTGTTATCTAGAAAAAGAGGTTAGAATCCGGCCATGTGTTGAAAGCCTTTATATCTAATAAATGCCCAGTAGAAGGTTTTCTAGATCCCAAAATGTGCTAACAAATCGTTTGCACAAATAGTCAAAGAATGTATATTTTTTACCTCGTTATAAAGTTTACATTTTCAGCAGGAAAGTGGGATAATGGGAATTGTGAAATTTCTGGCTTGTGGTGGAAAAAAATTAACCAGTAGAGGCCAAAGGTAATTTACAATGTGTGCTTAGTGCCTTCTCCTCCTCCTCCTTTTATTTATTTATTTATTTATTTATTTATTTATTTATTTATTTTGCCTAAACATGGCCTGCATTGTGATGGTTGTCTTGGGTGTCTTCTCTAAGTGTTTTATTTTTTTAATTAAAAAAAATTTTTTTTTGAGACAGAGACAGAGCATGAGTGGGTGAGGGGCAGATAGAGAAGGAGACACAGAATCCCAAGCAGGCACCAGGCTCCAGGCTGTCAGCACAGAACCCAACACGGGGCTCAAACCCATGAACCCTGAGATCATGACCTGAGCCGAAGCTGGACGCTCAACCGACTGAGCCACCCAGGCGCCCCTAGGTGATTTCAAAAAAAAGTTAAGTAGAGCTTCTGCAAGTGGCAGGTGCTTTCAGAAACGTGCAGTAATTGCTTCAAATACGGGACCACGTGTCCATTTGCCAGATACAGACAGTTAGGGAAAACTGAACACAGTCGACATAATGGAGAATCGCACTGGAAATCACTGACCAGCATCTTCCAGATTGTCTCACCAGTGGTTTTGGGAGATGCAGTAGTCGGATAATAGTGGTTTTGTCATTCAAACGTTTGCCTATCTAGTATATGAACCGCTGGCCTTAAATAATATCCTTAACTAACAGAGACCTTGAGATATTTCCCAAATCCGATTTCATCCGAGATTTGTTAAGTACCCAAAGTGTACATAGAATTGCTCTAACGACTTTAAGGGATATAAAATAAATGGAGACAGGCTCTTGCCCATGTGTTGGGTTATAGTTTGGTTAAGTTAGGAGACATAGCTGGAGAACAGCTACACAAACAGCTGTATGTATTCATCCCTTTCTTCATTCACATATTGTTTGGGTAGCAGCCTCTATGTGCCATGCATCCTTGTCGTTGCTGGAGCCCAGTGCTAACCCGTAACTGAAGAGTCTGCCCTCACAGAGCTATGAGATTGGACAAGACAGCTGGTAAAAGGGCAAACGAGTGAGTGAGTGGACGAATAAGATATTTCAGATACTAAGAAGTTCAGTGGAGAACAGAACATGGGACGTTGCCAAAGAGAGTAAGTGGGCAGAGAGGAGGGAGTCAAAGAAAGTTCCTTCTGACGTTGGAAATGAGACCCGAATGATGTCAAGGAGCCAGCTATGGGAGGTAGAGACAGAGAGAGAATTGCAAACATGTGAGCACAGCGTAAGAACACATGAGGCAGCAGCCTGGGTTGGCTGCTTCAGGGAAAGCTTTTTTGAGTTATTATGTAGCTGTGCCCACACTATGCGTCTCGATACAGTTTGCTTATATTTTCAAAGTGGGTTACCATCATCAGCTAATGCTTATTGAACTGTCAGCAAATATTTATGGAGAGCCTGCTGAGCTCAAGAACACTTATTAAGTGCAGAGCCCTGAATTATGAGTTACAAGGATTTTCAAAAGATACGATTCTGTGGTTTAAAGGAAATATTTCAAAGGAATTACAGATTAATTTGAAAAACTCTAGGGCCACCTTAGGGAAGCACTGTACGTTCCAGATATAGCATGTAAAGCCATAAGATTAAACCAGATGGCTGATCATTTTCTTTCTCATTACCCGACTAATAAGACTGTAGAGATAGGCAGGGGCTCAGGTCTAGAACGTATATGAAATGATAGTGGGCCTAAAAGGAAGTAACTTAGTAGTTAAGATTTTTATTGGCTAATTTGCTTCCCCAGGATTGGGGTCTTTTTGTGGAAATGGAATGTACCTATTATATGTGGACAGGTGCCTATCTTCTCCAGTGCCCCGGGGAAAGGTAGGAGGAGGCGTCACAGAAAGGAGCGTGTTACAGCAGGGTTCCTGCTGGGGTGGTGGCACCTTTGAGGAGGCAGGTGGGGAATAATCAGTATGTTATTTTGGAAAAATTAGAGGCAAACAGATACCATGTAAAGTTTAAATGGTGGTAACAAAAGATGCTAGACACTCTGAAATGTCCATATCTGGTTAACCATTTCGAATGGGCTCTGGAGCCAGCCCTACAGATGGGTACATGAATGACTTGACATCTTGAAGCCTGAGTTTACTCATATTTAAGACCGTAAGAATAATGGGGTGCCTGGGTGGCTCCGTCGGTTAAGCGTCCGACTTCGGCTCCGATCATGACTGCACGGTTTGTGAGTTCGAGCCCCGCGTCGGGCTCTGTGCTGACAGCTCAGAGCCTGGAACCTGCTTTGGATTCTGTGTCTCCGTCTCTCCCTGCCCCTCCCCTGCTCATGCTGTGTCCCTCTCTCTCTCTCTCAACAATAAATAAACATTAAAAAATTTTAAAAAGATCATAAGAATAACGATGATGATTATTTATTAAGTTCCTGATAATAAGCACAGCATTTAACATACATGACAGCCGTGCTAGGTTGGGGGTTTTTAATCTCTGTTTTATTGCTGGAAAACCAGACTCAGCGTGGGTGGGTGACTTATCCCATGTCACATACTGAGTCCATGGCAGAGCTGGACCCAGTTCCCTGGGCCTCTGCGGTTGTCTGCTCTTCCCACAGTTGATCTTGCGGGCTTATTATGAAGATTATTAAATGCAGAGTGGTGTTGGTGCTACGCAGGCTGGCGGAAGGGCGGATGCAGTAGTTGCCGAGCTTTGCTGGTGAAAATAATGATGATGAGGTAGGGTGAGTTGTTGAGGGCGAGAGCTTTTAATAGAGCCCCATAAAACACCAATAAAACTGTTTCAAAAGCCAGGGATTCGTTGCATGTAGACAGACTGTGACCACGCCTTGATTAGATCAAACAGGCAGATTTACCATGTAGAAATTGTGCTGTGCTAGAGAGGGTACATGAGATGCGAGACGAGAGAGATGTGGGACCATTGTCAGTCTCTTTTTATTTTTTACCAGGACAGTGCTTCAGCAGATATTTGTTTATTTTTATTTATTTGTTTATTTATTTTTATGTTTACTTATTTTTGAGAGAGAGTGTGAGTGGGGGAGGGGCGCAGAGAGAGAGAGAGAGAGAGAGAGAGAGAGAGAGAGAATCCTAAGCAAGTTCTACACTCACAGCACGGAGCCCGGCGCGGGGCTAAACTCACAAATCACAAGATCATGTCCTGAGCCGCAACCAAGAGTCGGATGCTCAACCGACTGAGCCACACAGCATGGAGCCTGATACGGGGCTTGAACTCACAAACCACAAGATCATGTCCTGAGCCGAAACCAAGAGTCGGATGTTCAACCGACTGAGCCACGCAGGCGCCCCCTCAGATATTTATTAGCCAGGATTTATTGTCAACGTGCACAAAGATGTGTGACTGGTGATGGGCACCCAGGGAAAGCCTGGCTCCTGAGTCAAACCTACACTTTCAAGGGGTGGATCCTAGTATCCGGAGCAGGGGGATGGTGGTGGCAGTCACGGGAGGGACACTCTCCAGCCTCCAGGGTATTGACAGCACCCCAGGCGACTCTTACTCCCCAGACCCAGCTCCAAATGCCTTGGACTGTTCCCAAATGTGAAAACTACCTTTAAGTTATGAATCTGAGGTATCACTGAAGGTATCAAAAGGAAAAGCTTCAGTTAGAATATAAGCCATGTCTCCTAACATTTGTTAGCAGAAAACTGATTTGTTTTCTCCCATTTATATTTTGGACTGTATCGTTCTCCTGTTTTTCTTGTGGGCGATGGTCCTCATGAGTTTGCTCCTTTCTAGCTTTGCTCTAACAGAAAACACTTTTTGGGCTCGCCTTTTTGCACTGGAAGGCTCTTATGGGAAGCAAGATCCCATGGGGGCAGGGGTGGGGGAGGTGCTTAAAGGTGAAGTGTACCGGTTCTTCCTCCCACGCCCGAGGACCCGGGGTCGCCTTGAGATCTGCACAAACAAAGGAACAATGCGGCATGACAAAACCTAATTTTCTGAACAATTAAATTTTACACTTGACAGCCTCTTTCGTGTTACCTCAAAAAACAAAGTAGAAATGTATGTTTATTTGTTCTCCTCATGAAAAAAAAAGACCTTTGGGATGTTGAAGCTGACCGAAAACCTACTAAGCAACAATATAGGTGGAAATGATGACGGGTCAACGAATAGAAGTAAGAATTTAAAGCATTCGCGCTTTGCCAATGGATGTCAGTATCACACAACGATGTGAAGCCGTAGTCCGTCATGAAAATGGATCTCAAGCAACTTATTTTGACACGTAATAATGATTGCAATGAATTTTGACTGGAGCGTGTAGAGCTGTCTTAGCCTAACCTGTCCAATCTAGGAAATCATTAGATGAGCAACAACCAAATACCTGAATCTCTGGGGACTCTGGGGAGAGGACTTCAGTGAGCTAACTTTCCTATGAATAACTCGAGTTCCTTTTAATACAGTTTTGTTTCAACTTACAGTAAATTAAATGATAATTTCTACCTTCCTGCTCTTGGTGCTAAAGTGATTTAATAGAAACTGTCAGGGTTTACATTCAATTTAGAAAGGATGGAAGCCCCTTCAAGTACTGGATCAGAGGACATGAATCGCATCAGTTGTAAAAGGCATTCTCTTACAGAGGAGGAATGTGCTGTTCATTCCTGAATTGCTTGGAGATGTGCATTTGATTCATACCAAACCGAATCAATGATCCAATGATTGTTGGAAAGTGATCTTTGGGGGGTGGGGGGAAAGGTTATCTACGTAATAACTTGAATTTCTTCATCAAATCATGTTTGCATTTCTCCATTGCTTTGCGCTATAGTATTATAAGGTTATTTAATAAATCAAGCTAGTGTATGTGTACATCTTAAGCAATTCATTATCATTGTACGATATGGTAAATTTTCTGAAGTTTTTTGGCAATTATATCAATTGGATATTTTGTTGTTTTCTGTGTAAATATCAGCATAATATAAAGTAGCATAACAACTACTCAGATTAGTTACTTGACATTCACTTTTGTGTTTCCTTTTGTTCTCAGTGATATGAGATGTGGTTCCTTTAACCATCATCTACTGATATCACTAGAGTTTGGAAAGTGATACCTCTGAAATCTAATTTGGAAACACATTTCTTCAATGTTAGGGGATAACCTGCTAATCCTAGCAGGCTGTATCGTGAGCAGAGTGAGAGGTAACCGGCCAGCCCTGGTCCTTTTGCATTAAGACTGTGAGCGGAATCTTTTCTGTGCCCGACGTAAATCACAGAGTCCGTGCTTCCCGGCCACAGAATCAAGATGATTGGTGACGACTGAGGTATGATGGTGCCAGGGGGTGACACCATCATAGGTGACCATCATTGCAAGACTGGTTGAGAAGTAACAACTTCAGGTGTTTTTTGTAAGACATTTGGGGGGATGTGCTTCAGCAGAATGAAGGAGAAAACCAAGAAAGGAGATGAGGAATTCAGGAAAAATCTCTCTGAAGGACAGTGACAGGAAGTCCCAGGTAACAGCAGAGTTTCAGAGGAGCTAGTTGAGATCAGAACAAGTGGACTCTGGGGAGAGGACGTCTCTAGCCTAGAATACCAGATACGCTTAAAGAGCTTGAAAAAAATTCAAGTAAGATAAAGATAACTAAAGTCAGGGAAGAGAAAAAAAAATGCAATTAGAGACTTCTGGAAGCTATGTAAAACAAACAAACAAAAAACTACGTAATAAAGGAAATTAATTTTAACACAATACTTTGCGTTACCTTGAACAGTACAACTCTTGCTATATCCTCATTGTAACGTGAGCTTTGCTTATTGATTTAAACAAAATTAAGAATACAGGAGCACCTGGATGGCTCAGTTGGTTGAGCGGCCAACTTTGGTGTGGGTCATGGTCTCATGGTTCGTGAGTTCGAGCCTCACATCAGGCTCTCTGCTGTTAGCCCTCTCTCTCTCTCTCTCTCTCTCTCTCTCTCTCTCTCCCCACACCTCCCCACTCATGCTTGCTTTCTCAAAAATAAACATTAAAAAAAACAAATACAATTATATTGAGGAGATGGTTGCGGTGTAAGAAAGCAAGTCTTTATCTGTCATGGCAGGAAGTTAAAAGATATCTTAAATTGATACATCAAGAACTGTTTAGATAGAGTATTTGGAAATAGGGAAATAATCCCAGAAGAAAGTTCTCTGAACACTCAGAGTTTGCTTCAAAGTAGTGGTGACAAGGTTAAGGGTGGGTGGGACAAGGTACCCACTGCTTTTTTTTTTTTCTTTTTTTTTTAAGTAGGCTTCATGCCCAGCGTGGAGCCCAACTTGGGGCTTGAACCCACGACCCTGACTGAGATCAAGACCTGAGCTGAGATCAAGGGTTGGATGCTTAACCGACTGAGCCACTCAGGCGCCCCCTACAACCTACCATACTGCTTTTTAAATATAGGACTTTCTGCTATTTAATATAAGATTTGATTTTTCTTAACAAATTGCATGTATTAATTTAATATAATATTTCATTAAAAAGTATGCTTCAATTTTTAAAATGTTGGGTGGACTGAGATCATGAGGCTGGTGGAGGAAAACTTTGCCAGATTGATTAAGGATGCTTGGTGTTGGCCTGGACACCACTGTTTTCTCAGAAGAGTGGAGGTATGGTAAAAAAAAAAAAAAAAAAAAAAAAAAAAAAAGCATAGACCTGGGACCCAAAAAGTCTGGTGTTGAGTCTACCTTCCTGGCTGCGTGTCTGTGGATGATGGCAGTGCTGCCCTTACGTAAACACCTACTGTGCACCTAAGGGGTTGGTGTTGTCTTCACCTGACACTTGACGAGTCGGAGGCTCAGCAGGTATGTGACGTTAGGCAAGTTGTTTGAACTTTCTGCACCTCATGTTCTTACACTGATATGAACAGAGCCCATCTAGTGGGGAGGTTGTGGAAATGAGGGATACTTGCACAAAGCCTGCATTACGGACACTCATCAAGTCCTTCCTGTTGTCATTAAACCATGTGGTTTTAGCCATGCGATGCGTTGGGTATTTGACCTAGCTCCTCTTGTCTCTAAAAGATAAAAACAATGATTGCAGACTTCTTATGTTTACGTTACAAATAAGTATGCTCTAGCAGTATACACTAGAAGTTCTCTCAAGTCTGTGAGATAGGATTTAGCACTGTACGAAAAAGTGTGGAAGAACATGGTGTGTATAGACACCATCTCAAACATAGTCCCCTCCAGAATTAAGGCGTTTCCCATTCGGTGACAGTTAATATTGAAAAATTGCCAAATAAATATGACATATTTTATTCTTTAACTTAGTTGTTGATGGGATTATCAATCTCATTGGAAAGCAAGAAGGGTCTGTAGATATTTGGAAAGGAAAGCACTACAGTCAGTTGTACCTGAGATGTATCACTTGGTTTCCAGATCTTGTTATCGGGGAAATCCCCTTATCCTTTGTTACACAAAGTAGTACTTGAACTCTTGCCATGTATTTTCTCCTTGCTATTGCAAAAGAGGAAAGTTTTTGTTCCACTAGGGATTTGAGGTAGGGTGGAGAGCAAATAAAGTGATTTCATTGGTCTAATGTGCACCTGAAGTTTTAAAGGAAGTAATAGCCAACATTTTTATACCTCCTTATGTATGAAGCACTTAACATATATTATCTTGTGCAATACTCACAACAACCCTTAAGAGTCAGTTTTTCTTATTTGCAGTTGTTAGTTTCTACGAAGTTGCCAGGGACACTGAATTAGCAACCATGGAATTATTGTTCCTAGGAGGAAATACTGGGTTAGGTTCCTCTGAGCCTCTGGTCACAATATATATATTTTTTTTATGTTCATTTATTTATTTTGAGAGAGAGAGCATGCACAGGGGAGGGGCAGAGAGAGAGGCAGAGAGAGAGAATCCCAAGCAGGCTCCACGCTGTCAGAGCAGAACCCAATGTGGGGCTTGATCTCATGAACCATGAGATCATAATAATCTGAGCCAAAATCTAGAGTCAGAGGCCTAACCAACTGAGCCACCCAGGCACCCCTCTGGTCACAATATTTTTGCCAACTAAGACATAACCTTGTTTCATGTGTGTTTCTGTTTAAAGACATTATTTTATACATAGTGTTGATTCATTCACGTTGAACTCACAGCCAGCAGCGTGATAAATTCATGACTGAGCAAAGTTTATCTGACATATGTATTTTCTCTGTCAGGCCCATTAGGGCCTTCTCGTGCTTAGGAACGCTAGTCAGCACCACAGCACTACCTTGGGGACCATTTTCAGCAGCAGAATCACCACCAAAAAGAACAAAAATGTGAAGCAAACCATAGCACCAAATGGACCATGAAAAGGGCAGTTGTTTACAGTAGGGAGAGTGGAAACAGGAAGGCTGAGTGTGGCCTTGTTTGACCTCAGCTGGGAACGTGTGTGTCCTGTGACACCGGCACATGTTCTTGATTGACTGTGAAGGTGCCACAAGCATCAATTCGGGGTTACACATGAATCTCACCGAGTTGGCAAATTGGTGAATTTGGAATGTGTGAATAATAAGGATCGACCTTATCTATCTTGTTTTACTATGTTAACAATTGAAGCTTACGCTGAGTGAATTGCCTGACTTCCACCCAGGAAATAGATGGTAGAACTGATTCCTGTGTATTTTGCACTTGCTCAGTTAGGATATGCCACCTACGGTAACAACCTCCTTCACACAAGGAGGTCATGGGGACTCAGCACAGGTCAGCAGGGGATGCAGTGTGGGGCGGGCTCTGCTCCTTACAGTCCTTGAGGGATTCAAGCTCCTCTGTCCTCTGGCTCTTCCCAGAATCCCCTGCATCCTGTCAGATGACCTACAGGACAGAAGGGGAGCGTAGAGGACCCTGTGGGAGGTTTTGGGGACAAGGCCTCAATATCGTCTGCCTCACTTCCATCCACATCACACTGGCCCCATTGAACTACAGGGGATGCTGGGAAATACAGTGGCCCCTTGAACAAGATGGGGGTGAGGGGCCCCAACCCCCCATACAGTCAGAAATCCAAGTATAACTTTAGACACCCCCTCAAACTTAACTACTAATAATCTACTGTTGACCAGAAGGAAGCCTTACCACCAACAACAATGTAAACAGTCCATTAACGTGGATTTTGTGCTTTTTTAATTTTTTTGATGTTTATTTTTTAGAGAGAGAGAGAGAGAGAGAGAACAAATGGGAGAGAGGAAAAGAGAGAGGGAGACACAGAATCCAAAGCAGGCTCCAAGCTCCAAGCTGTCAGTACAGAGTCCGATGCGGGGCTCAAACTCATGGACAGTAAGATCATGACCTGAGCCAATGTCGGACGCTCAATCGACTGAGACATCCAGGTGCCTCATTAACATGCATGTTGAATGTTACAGGCATCATATCCTATATCCTTACAATAAAGTAAGCTAGAGAAAAGGAAATGTTAAGAAAATCATAAGGAAGAGAAAATGCACTTATGGTACTCTGCAGTATTTATCAAAAAAATCCACATGTAAGTGGATTTATGCAGTTCAAACCCATGTTGTTCAAGAGCCAACCATATTCTTACGTGCCGGGCAGAAAACAGAGTAGGGTTTAGTGAGCAGATGGCATTTTCTCTGTCACACATTGTACGGGAGGATATGACCATATTTTTATGCCATTCTCATAAGTCTTTATGCCATTTTTCTGTGTCCCTTTAAGAAGCATTGGGGACTCCGAGCCTCTCTCTGTTGAAATTCTGTTGAGGAAGCATGAAAGTTGAGGTTTTGTTTTCCGTGCAGTAGAAGTTTCCTTGTAATGCCAGGGAAAACGAGCTGATTATTTTCTTCTACTTAGCCAGGCATTTCAACAGTCTTTTCCAAAATTAAAAGAGTTTTCCAAATGAAATGACTTGATTTAAAATTAAAATAGATACAGAGACTCATTTTTTCCCCCTCAGTAAATGTTCTGCACTCAGGTTCTTGCCCCCCATAATTGAAGGCAACCATAATAACGAATTTGATTGCACGGCTTTTACTATTACTTTTGAGGTAATTGCCAGATTGGCATACACAGTAATTTATATGTGAGAGGTGATCAGATGTGAACATTTCCATTCAGTCATCTCCCTGGAATTCAGACACATCGCTGCTTCTGGCTTCAGAATGAGGACCAGTAATTGCAGCCTTGGGATGAACTGCAGATCTGAAACAGGCCGGGTTTCCTGGGTGATCGGTAATATCCTCAGACCTGCTTTGGGAGGAGAGCCGAGCAGATTCCTACCTTACTCCGCGACGTAGTGGTAGTAGAAGGAGTAGTAGTTGTGTTGGAAGTGGAGCAGGAACTGTCCAGATGGGGGTGAGATTGGGAGGGCCCAAGTGTGGAGGCAGAATGAGGAGGACCGGAGGATCGGGATGCACATTCAGAGGTTTCTCCCTTTTGCTTTCGTTCCTAAATTAGGTACCGGGTTCGTTTTAATTTTCCCTTCGGCAGAAGGGGAAACAGATTTTTTTCCCTCTACTCCGCAAAGAGAACACTGGTTATTCTCTAAGAACCACGAGCTCCCATGAATTAAAGGCAAACAGCCAGACAGCTGTGGATGGCTTCTTCCCCCAGGAGCTGTCTTTATAGAGCGATGCGTTTTCCCAGCTCCCTTACCCATCTTGGGGATATGTGTGCTCTGAGAGCCCCCCGACCCTTGGCTTGTGCATATTAACCTATTGAAATTTTAGGTTTTAAATGTATAAAGTCTTAACCACGTAAGATGCCACATGTGCTTACCCAGACGCACACGTCACGATGGTAAAGTAACTTTATCTCTCTGCTATTTGTAGTTTTCCTGTCTTCCACCGTGAATCCATATATTCTTTAACATCTCCCCACCACACCTTCTGATCCTCGGACCGCTGATGGATGGGGATGGAGAAATGGGCTTGTGTTCAGCTTGTTCCTGAAATATAATTAGGAAACACACTGTGGATTCTTTTTATTATTATTATTATTATTATTAATTTGGGGTTTTGCCGTCATAAAAAGCACTTTCATCCCCTTCCTTGTCCTTAATCAGTTTGTGTCTGTTGCATATCCACTGTGTTCAGAGCATCCTAAAGCGCTCCTGGTAGATACTGAAGAAATGCGTGAGAAATTTGATCCTTCCTCCCTACCTTGCAGGAATAGTTACAAGACTCTTGACCACTAACACATTCCTACTTTGGTCCTGGTTTTACTCTTGTTTTGAGCATACTCAGCCTGATACCACTGAGCATGGATAAGAGAGGAAAAATTGGTGTGAGTTACAATCTGCTTTTGTTCAAGTTCTGGCTTGCAGTTTACTCGGACTTCTTTTAGATTTGGCCTAGTTTCTTTGAGGCTTGGGCCTGAGGGCCATGCTAATTCACGTGATTGATGAGATGTCTTTTATTGTGTACTATTGACAGAAAAAGAAAATTAACCTCAAGTCCAGTCATGGTAATTAGGCTCCGTCTTAATTCACCCACATGTCCTGGGGGTCAGTTTCTTTTGCTGTGTGTCCAGTGACACTCAGGCGGGTTATTAGCGTCTGGACAGGGGAACTCTAGTCTGTCAGGGGTTTTCCTGGAGACAGATTGGACATCTTTTCCCCCTTCACTTTCACCTACCCTGGAGGGGCTGTGGATGTGAGTGATAGATTTCAAAGAACACCCTAAAGACCTTGCTGTCACCTGGATGTTCACACTAATGGATGAGTTGAGGTGAGCCTTGCTACTTAACCATGACTCTTTCCTTTATTAAGAAAGGAAGCTACTTCTTGATTGTATCAATGTGTAAATATCCGGCCACATTCCAAAAGTAAGATTATTTATTTGTACGTATGAATTGCCTCTGAGGTTTTTCTTTGTGCCTTTGTGGTTGCTTTTGTGGTTATTTCTTTTCTTCTTCTTCTTGCTTTTCTTCTTTTTAATGGCCCTGGATTCCGTAGACCCAGAAGATGTGTGTTTGAGTGACAGCTCCAATCTGTTAACAGTTCATGGTGTAGGATGGGACAGAAGATGAAGATGAAACACTGTTTTAATACTCCCTTTCCTTAGTTGTCAGCAGCTTTTGGGACTCACAAATAGCTTGTTGTTCATAAATATTAAATAAGGGATTCATTATTGGAAAGCGTCAGCATGATTTGCCAAACCCAGAACCCGGGTGAGGTTGGCTGTCATGGTACTATTTATGATGAGGAACCCGGGGCTGGAAAATGGTATCTATGCCCTTAGACATTTAGGAACACGTGTGAAATACCCTGCTATTATAATAAAATACTCTTGAGTCTATGTTAAGGAGACCCTGTTAATAACCTTGAACCAAGACTCTCCAGAATATTTACATGGAGAAGACAATATGATGAATACTTACATTTACCCGGGGGCCACACTTTCAACACCTCATTCCCCGAGTGTGTATAGACAAGGAAATGGACCCAGTGGAATATCTACACACTGAGTTAAGCAATGGTCACAAAAGCCATGCATTTTGCTTCGTAGGGAACGTATGAAAATACCCTAGACCTTGCAACTAGAGCCCACTTTGCTATAATTCTGTGAAAACAACAGTGCCTGGCCTAATAAATTTGATTACATGGTTTTTCCCTAGAACCCCTAGTTCTTGCTCATCGATGTGAACAACGCATCATAAGACCTCTCTCACCCTGAGATGAGGCAGTTGAGGAGACTGCAGAATCATTAACTATAACGACACCGAGGTCTAGGGTCTTTATTGAATGGACAAGTACTCTGCATATCTCAACACCCCTGAAGGCATTCTCATATTATACAGTCCATCTAGTGGCATATTTTTTAATGATGACCCCAAGACACCAAGGAGATATTAAATTATCCTCAGCCCAGTAGGGAGATGTATTGCTCTATTTTAAGAACATGCTGTTAAAATTATTTTTTGAAGGCCCTGATGTTCTAGGAGGAAACACCATAATTATTTGGTAAATTCATGTATGGGAGCCCATATCATCTAGCAGAGCAGGCGGATTGGTGTATTTTCTTCAACTAAATTTAACAACCGCTCCTGTCCCCTATATTTGCATTTATAAAGTACATGTGGTCTAAATAATTAGTATCCCACTGTTTTTTGTTTTTTGTTTTTTATGATTACTGTGATCTCGTCTTTAGTTTTATTTTCCCTCTTAACCGGCCTATTTCCAAGACAGAGGAGTTGGGAGAGGGAGTGAAGACTTGTCTCCTTCCCCCCACTCCCGGAGCAAGCTCTCACCAGGGAGCCCTGAGCATAGGCCAGCCGTCCTTTAGAACACAGCTCCAGTACCTGAAAAGTCCAGGTGCCTTTCAGAGCCGGCTTTGTCATTCGCTTCTCAGGGTGACCCAGTCACCTCACTGCCTGCAGAGCCCCCGATCTGAAGCCAGTTCTCAGGGAGTCCGTGTGGCCACGCCTCCCTGGCTCCCTGTCTGGGTCCCTGCTGGCTGGGGCTCTTCCAGACCATTTGCCCACACACCCCCGCTCCCAGCCCTGCTCCCCAGCCCCACTGTTCTTAGCAAAGGACCTCACCACCCGTAAGGAAGTTCTAATCCGTCTTACATGAACTGCTTCTCGATTTTAATTTTTCCTACTTCAAGTTTCTCACATCCTTAACCCTGCCGCCACCAGTCACAACCGAAGAATCGCCCTCCTCCTTTTTATAACTAAACTCTGCAGTTACTCCTCAGTAACTGATCAGCTTTTCCTTCTCTCTAGCTTTTCTGGCCCCACCCCCGGGCTTTGGAAACCCTGCATCACCCCGTTCTGTGTCCTGAACCCATATCAGCTCTTCTGCTTCCTTCCTGCTGTCCTTCACCGCCTTCCTTGGATACCTCTGCGCTCCCCACTGTGCCCTCTTCAGCCGTGGCCACCCACCTCTGCCCCCCTACTTTGTAGACCCCTCCTCCAAAGTCACCCGAGGCTTCTGAATCCCTAAGTCCTCCCGCTGCTGTCCTCCTGGATGGCCCACGTGGTTTGGAACTTCTGACCACCTTTTCCTTCTGGAAGCCCCACGTTCCTGAGGGCGCCCTGCATTTTATTACAGTCCTCACAATTCTTGTTCCCATCATACCTTGCTAGCCCCCCTTCCTTACCCCCTGCCCCAGCTCTCTGAAGGGCCATGACACCATACAGCTAGGCTAAGATTTCTGTACCTTTCTGAACGCCTCTGATGTCCCCGGGGTACCTGCATCTAATTTAAAAAACTCTAGGCTTACATAATTTGCCCAAAGCCAGGTAATTATAAGTCGGAGAGTCTGGACTCATAGCTGGGTTTCCAAGCCCCGTGTCTTTTCTGATGCCCGCGTTAGCACAGTTCCTGTTTGCTCTTGACTCGTTTCTTGCCCCATTTGGCAGATGTGGGCACTCACGTAGGTTAATCCGTCAGCAGCTTTCCTGCGCCATTCCCTCGGCCCCTACGTGTGTCCTCATTTCTTTAACTACAATCTTAATTGACCTGACTTCCAGACTTCCCTTCAGCCAGACGCCTCTTCCAGTCTACACATCTGTAGTTTATCGGGTACCTGGTTGCCACACCAGTGCCTCAGAGTTAACAACCTCATCAAATAATACCCGTAAAGCATTTCGGAATTCGCCGAGCGCTCCCCAGTATATAAACTTACTTGATCCTCTTCCTCAATTTAGGGAGGTTGTCAACCACCTCTTGCAGATGAGGCAGTTGAGGCTCAGGAAGGTTCCAGGAGTTGCTCGGCATGGCACGTGGAGAAAACAACCCAGCTGGGTTTGTGAATTCAGATCTCTAGGCTCTGGGGCACCAGTCCAGGGCTGGAATTGTCACCGTCTCCCCCGGCGCTCCCCACAAATGCTAATATGACAACAAAATCAAAACACAAAGCAGCAGCAGCCTCACGCCCATGCGGGTGCGGGCCGTCCTGGTGCAGGGACCCTGTCTTACTCAGTCCTGAGACTCTTGCCTGGCACAGTGCCCACCACAAGGGGCATGTGAATAAGTGTCTCATATACCCAGACCCCAAACCTTAAAGTCACCTCTGATTCCTTCCCTTCTGTTCTACTAATACATTAAATAAATAAATCCTCTAGAATTTTCTTTTCTCAGTGCTTCAAGTCTTTTGGTGCGGCCCTGTCTTTCAGCGTCAAACACATGCACTGGGATTCTCACTGCACACATCACTTGTGGTGTCACTGTCACTGTAGCCTCCAGCCTGGGCCCCTACTGACGCCAGATCCATCTTCCTAAAACACAGCTGTCCTCCTGGATGCAGACTTATTCTTAGAGCATGTGGGAATTTGAGACATTGTCTGGTCCTGCCTGCCTCCAGGGGAAAACAAAACCCACATCATGGCCCCAGAGAACAAGAGTCACCCCCTCCCACACAGCCCCAGGCTTCCCGACGCCCAGTCCAGGCTCTCGACTCTTGTCGCTCTGCATCTTCTCTTCGGTGATTCTCCCCGGCCTGCCCAATGAATTCCAGGCCTCTTTGTGCAGCGTTGACACACTCTCCATGACCCGGTTCCAACGTGCTATTTGAATTACCGTCACTGATCCCCGAGTCGACGTTCCGGCCAACACGTGCTGCTTACCACTCATTCTTTCAGCACGCCTGCTGTCTTGCCTCCTTGCCTGTTTTAGGCGATTCCCTCTCCAGGGAATCCTTTGATCACCCTTCATCGCGCTCCATCCTTTCCATGAAAAGTTGCTGGCTTCTTCTCCACTTGGAAAAGCAGGGACTTTCCCATCTGTGACCACTCCTAGCGCTTTGCTTCTCTGCTCCGCTTTGCCTCGGTCTGCCCCGCATGTGACTTCTCTTTGTGCTTGTCTTAGGTCCCTTCTCATTCTGAGCATCTCTAGAGCGTGGGGAGAACTGCACGTTGTTCACCCCGGATCCCTCAGCATCAGCAAAGTGGACGGGCCTGGCTTGGGGTGGGTAGCAGTTTGGCGATTGGATAGTTGAAAGGTGATAGAGTGACAGGGAAAGCTCGGATCAGTGTATCGGAGCATCGGACGTCGGTTCGTCCTCTAAAGGACTTTGGGATTTGGTCTCCATTGAGTTGAAGATAGCGTAATTTTTTTACGTTTATTTATTTGAGAGGGAGAGCATGAGCGGGGGAGGAGCAGAGAGAGGGGACAGAGGATCGGAACCAGGCTCTGCCCTGACAGCTCTGAGCTCAGTGCAGGGCTCGAGCTCATAAATCCTGAGATCACGATCTGAACCCAAGTCAGCTGCTCAACCCCCTGAGCCACACAGGCGCCCCTGAAAATAGCTTAATTTTTAATAATGTCACAAAGGTGCCGGTGGGGCTGGTGGTGGTCAGTGCTTTGCTTCCCACCTTTTCTTGCCCCATGGAGGTTGCTCAGTGCTTACCTGATGGTACTGCTTCCCTGAGGGGTGAAGATCAGCCTGTTGCCTTCACAGTCACACCGTATGTGGTGGGCTCTGCGCGGCCTTGGGAGAAGTGGGTGTTCATGTCTTGGAAAGTGGTGTTATATTTCACAAATACTGCAGATGTGAGGAGGTGAGTGAGGTACCTGTTGAGAATATATGAGAAGTTGCCATGATTGTTAATGAATTATGTAAGGTAGTTTGCATTGTTCAAATTTTCTTTGCATTTGGCGAATATGGGCTAATGTGAACTTGACTTTTTTTTCTTGGCTCAGTTTTTTCTGCTCTTCCTTCTCACCTCCACTTACTTATTTATATGCTGCAGTAAACTTGCTGGAAGTGAGAGCTTGCATTGTTCTTATCTACGTAACGAGAGAAGGTGAAAGAGTGTAATTGACCTCCACCAAAATACAGTTTTGTGCCCAATTAGATCCCAGCAGCTTACACTGTGTCCATATGTACCCAATAATTGAACATTTTCACTCATTTCTTCGCTATCTTAAGGACCAGATTATCCAGGCAAGTTGTACAATTCAGTTACTAAGCAAACCAAAAAGGAGACCAATTATCTATCATTTGCTACTAGGTCCTAGGAGAGTATAGCTTGGACATCACTAAGTTGAATTTGTTCTTTCAGGGTCAAATCCTAGAAAGACCTAGTTCCCAGCAGATTATTTGTTTCAAGGCCTAGACTCTAAGGCATTACTGCCCAATAGAAATTAAGTGTACACTTTTTAAATTTTTTCTAGTAGCCACATTAAAAAGATGAAAAGAATGGCAGAAACTAATTTTAATGATATATTTAATTTAACCCAGTATATCAAAAGTACTATTATTGCAATATGTGATCAATATTTCAAAAATTTTTAATGAGATTTTTATTTTTTTTGTTGTTACTCAGCCTTTGAAATCTGGTGTGTATTTTTACACAGCGGTTCTGTCTAGCCACATTAGAAGTGTGTGGTCGTCACACATGGCATGGTAGACAGTGCATGTCTAGACTGATTGGGATGGGATTGTCTGAGAAGCAAAAAGGTAAAGGAATAATTTTATCATTACTCTTCACCAGGGGTCAGCAAACTTTTTCTGTAATGGGCCAGATACTAAACATTTAGGCCTTGAGGGTCATAGGGACTCTGTAGCAACTATTCAAGCTCTGCCATTGTAGCCCCAAAGCATCCACAGGCACTACATAAACAAATGGGTGTGGCCATGTTCCAATAAAACTTTATTTATAAAAAAACAAATGGTGGGCCGATTTGACTTGCGGACTGTAGTTTGCCGATGCCAGTTCAAAAGTTAAAAAAAAAAATTGCTCTTCCATGCAAATAAAAATAATTTCTGTTTGGAATCGTTGTTTCTATGTTGGATACTCCGATCTGTATTGAGAAACTCACAAATGCAGCAAAATGATGGGTTCTCCCGTTATTGCATCTTTCTATAAAACTGTTGATGCTTACTTTGCTTTGATTTGTTTGTTTAGAAAGTGCAGCGTGTTTATATTGCTGTTGATCACAGCTTTCTCTCTCTCCCCCTCCCCCACCCCCACCCCCACCCCCATCTGGCTGGAATAACATTTCTGGACCGGTTGGCCGTGGCATTCTTGCTTGCATTCCTGTGTTCCAACAGGTAAGACCCTTTTCTTTCTTTTTGAATTATGATTCTGCCTAATGTCACAAGAAATCAATATATAAGGTTCTGACTTTAACTTAAAACGTTGAAGGACACCGCATGAAATGGTTTCCATAGATTTGCTTTAAATTGAACTGCTCTCAGCTGCAAGGAAATATCACTGGTACAGAATATATGGTGAGACAGATTTCAGTCACCCATGGAAGGTCTCCTTAAAATCTTGTATAAAACACGGCTTAACGCATCGTGAAAAAAGAGAGACGGGTTTAGGATTGTACGGTTTTATTTTTTCATTCCCCAGTTGGACGTAGTGTGTTACTAGCCTGTGCGTGCCTTTCTGTGTGTTACGGTGATTGTGTGCAAAGAGTTGTCCCAGACCCCCTCGCTCGGGAGCGGTGGGAGACGTTTCTCTGTGTCCCCGCGTCGGGCCTGCGCTGTGCCTTCGGGGAAGCCGGGAGCCGTGGCTGTGCAGGGAGCTGCGCGTTGCGTCGGGCAGTGGACGAAGCCGCGTGACTTCCGGAAGTCCGCTGTGAGTACTTGAAACGAGCCCGTTGTAGACCTGCTCATCACAATTAAACAGGAAAAAGGAAAGGCTAATGCCATTTTGTTGTGTCTTGGGGAGAAAACACAAACACACATTTTAAGGTCCTCTCCCGCTTAAAACGGCAGTAACACAATGTCAGCCGTCTGGAGCCGGTGGGCCGGTGACGGACCGAGGGCCCCGCGGTCCCCTGATCACGCATGGCTCACACCTCTGTCCGTCTTCCTCACCTCCAAGAAAGAAATGCCCCCGAAAAAGGACACCTTCAGCTTTTCCGTCTCCACCCCCTCCCCCAAATGTCGTCCCCTTTACTCTTAATCCACGTTCCGCTTCTTTCTGATTTCAAGGAAAAAAAATGATCTCTCAGAAGCAGAACCTTGCCCTTGTACTTGTTCCCACGTCCCCCAGTGGCCTCCGGGGCCCTGTTTCATCACGGAAGCCTCTGCCTCTGGCGCTTTCCGTCTGCTCTCGGGAGGCGGGCTCAGGCCCGGGGAGAGCAGGGGGGACGGCCCTCCATTTTGTTCCTCCTCCTCCTTGCTGTCGTCCGCGCGCATGCGCATCTCGAGGGACAGCGGCGCCTTCCGCTTCCGCAGCGTCTCCGCTACGTGGCGCCCGGGCTCCCGCGGCGCGTCCTCCCGTCCCTGAGCTCCGCCGTCCCTTCCCAGGCCCTGTCTGCCTGGACCGCCCCGCGCCCTTGGGAGGCCTGTGTCTGCCTTCCGACAGATCCTCACAAAACTACATTCTGACCCCACTCCTTTCCTGCTCCAGAATCTTCCTGGGCGCCTGACCATTGACTGCTATAGCATGTGTAAAGCGCTTAGAACCGTGCTTGACGCGTCCTAAGTGCTCAGTAAATGCCGGTTATTTCCGCCCTTCTCTTCTTCCTCCTCGTCTGCATCCTCAAGTTCGCATTCAGACATTTAGAGCCTTCTCTGATCGGGGCAAACCTTCTTTTCCACTTTTCTTCCCGCTGTTGCCTTACGTGTTTGTTGCTCTTCTCTCCCTTGCCTCCCACCGGCACGTATTGATTACGTCATGGATTACGAGGACTGAGCTGAAATAATGGTACACGGCCCGGCCCTCAGGGAGCTCAATCCAGGGGGGACCACAGATGCAGGGGCGGGAGCATAGACTCTGTAATAGGGTGTAACAGGGAGCTGAGTGGCCCTTTTTAATTTTTAATTTTCTTACTGTTTTCCTGAAACCTTGGCTAAGGAACAAAGGTGAGGACCCCACATTCCAAAGTGGAGGTACTAACACTTGGGACCAGAGCCCTCCCCCAAAAGCTTACCAACAGCCCTGCTGTGAGAGATCAGGAGCGATCCAGAGAGGGACGTGGGGTTCTCGGTACTGTGGCCTCGGGCACGCGGGCGCTCTGGTGCGGCTCCCCCCGCCCCGGGCCCAGTGCAGCATGCTGGGGGCTGTTAAGAGAACTGGTCTTCTGCTCACAAAAGGGGATATTGGGGTTCAGCGCCTGCATAGATGTGTGCTGAGCCTCTGGGCACGCAAGCCCTCCCTGGTGTGGCCAGTGGAGCATAGTGGACCCAGGTAGAATGGAAGACCATCAGGGGTTTTTGCAGGGTGTGACCTGTGGCGCCTAAACGCGGGAGCCCACGCAAACGGGTACCAGTGCTACTGCTCTCCCGGAGATTGTTGAGTGTGGGAAGCTTCTAGAGATCCCTGCACTGGCAGGGCGGGGAAGGGTTGTCCATCAAGTGCCTGGAAAGCAGATGGAAGTTGGAATCTCCAAGTTGGTCCCCCCAGGCTTCCTGGCGGCCGGGACTCTGTATAAAGGCAGATGGAGCAGACAAGGACAGGAAGTGTGGATATGTGGCTACGTGAGAACATGCTGGAGGGGCATGAGTGGAGGTCAAGGGAGGGGAGGGACTGTAGAGATAAGGGTGCCCCTTTAGAAGGGGTTCTCAGTTACAGGGACTGTGGGAGGAGCTGAGCCCCGTTCTGGGAATCATCACACAGTTGGAAGGCACCAGCAGATAGAGCCCAAGAGAGCCTGATCAGAACCATCTGCTCAGTCACTGCCACTGATGGTCAGTTATGACCATGCCTGCCTCTCCTTCCTGTCCCCTCTGGGTTTCGGTTTCCCCTTTCCTTGCCCTGACATCAGAGAGGAAAGGAAAAAAGAGGTTCCTTAATGCGGACTGCCCACTTTCCATCCTCTGCCAGCCCTCCACCCCAGTGACCCGAGTCCTGGGAGAGTGTCCCCATTCCATCTCATTCTGAGGGAGGGAAAGTGAAGAGCTTTGAAAATAGAGTTTTATGAGAGTGGACTGACTTTAATTACTGGAAGTGCCTGGAAAGTTCTGGAACCTGTGCCAGATGTGGCGAGGGCACGGGAAGGGGGATGTGAAGGCAGCGATTGGAAAACAGAAACCCATTTCATTTTCTGCCTCGAAAAAGCCGACACTGCTCTGTAACCCAGGAGAGGTGGCCCCAGGAGGGTAGAGCCAGCTCTGTTGGGATCTGAGCATGCTGGTCCCGAAGAAAGTGAGCATCAGCACTGAAGGACGATGGGGATTGGAGCAGCGAGGGCGAGGGGAGGAGCGGTGTGTACACAGAAGCCAGAGGAAGGGAGATGGAGAGCAGCAACGTGGGGAACTGCGGGTCCTGTCTCCCTGGGTGGGAAATGGGGAACAGTAGGAGATGAGTGGTGGGGGGTCCTTTCAAAGGGAGGCTTCACTCAGGCTTTTGAATCCATCCCCCCCGGGAGCCATGAAGGGTCTTAAACGGAGGCAGTCAAGACCACTCACTCTTGTAATTTACACCGTCCACTCCCCTGTCTCGGCCAGTTGAAACCCTACTTTTCATGGAGGGTAGATTTGAAATGCCACCTTTTTAAGGAAAGCCTCTGTGA
>CM053575.1:100879838-101073102 GCA_028646485.1 Cryptoprocta ferox
GCAACGCCCCCCCCCCCCCCCCGCCCCGACACAGTGCCTAGTATTACTCCCCGCCCCCACAGTGTCTAGTGTTGCGCCCAGCACCTGGCGGGTGATCTGCAAGCAGTTGTATACATCTAAATGTGACCTAGACGTTTTTGAGCATTTGCCGTGTTTTAATACTTCACCGCACTATTTTTAGTGATATTTTCATTATATTATTTAGCCAAGGTCAATAAAACCTGTTTAACTAAATGAATCAAGGCTTTGCTGGATCAACTAGTGATCCACCAAGTCAGAATTATTTGTTCCTCCAAATCCTAGGCAAGGAGAATACTTTCTCTGGTTCCTTTCTTTCTATCTGCTCATTTTCACGCTCTTCCATATTAGACAGTTTGTCTGAACAACTTTGGACTGGATGCTTCTTGAGGTCATGATCACACACCAAGATGGACCTGCTAACCTTTAACTTTTGAGTGAAGATAAGAAAATAATTTGTTTTTAGTTGTTTCGCTGTGCTTACTTTGCCACACACACACACACACACACACACACACACGCACGCACGCGTGGGCTGTAAAACACGATTGGTAATGCTTAGCAACAAAACGCACTTGTAAGCTTTTTCCTCTTTTTATTTCTAGGGACTAGAAGGGTGGTATGTTTTTGAGTGAAAATGTCTCCAGCTTTCGTGTTTCTTTAAATATATGTGACATAAGGGAGCACATGTTAACATGAGAGAGAGATCACAACGTGTGCACTGTTTGAGTCCATTACAGGAAAAAGGAGCTGGGGAGGAAAATCATTTCCCCTCTCCAGTAGGCAAACCAGCCTTGGACCACTCCCTCTTCCGTCCTCCCTTTCCTGGGCAGGGGGCAAGGTGGCCACTTTCAGAGGGTGGGCCGGGCCATCCTCTCCCAGCGAAGGCACAAGGGGATCACAGCCAGTTATCAGCAGCTCAGTGAGGGAGCACTGGGAAGGTAGTAACATAGGGAGGAAGGAAGTGTACCCAGATGCAGGCGGGCTTTGGGGGAGGCTGTTCCCTTCCCACTTCCCCCTGGAAAACAGCCCCCCACCCCCGCCCCAGCCACACTCACGCTCACTGCAGGGTCACACGCATTGTAACTACAGAGTGGAAGGTAATAGAGCACACTGGAGCATTAATCTGAGATTCTGAAATGCCATCATGCATTATTTATACCTCTTGCTACAAAAATATATCACAAATGAATTTAAATGAGAGAGATAATATTTCTTCTTTCCCCCCCGATGATAGATTCAGACTGGATAAATTCCTTTATTTTATTTCATCCTGTCTGCTAAAATAGGCCGGCATGTTATAAAAATATGCTTTTCTCTTTGAGGTGAGTGAAGTGGCTCGACTCAAGGAAATTTTTTCTTTGAATAAAAGAGTTTCTCTTTTTACACTGGCTTTTTAACTACGTTACATTACCTGCCGATCAGTTTGTGGAATGTTAGAAGTTGTCATTTAAAGCCGTGTGGTGAGATGAATAGAGAACTACAAAGCTATAGGTGAATTATGAAAAAAAGATGAATTCTGGTATGTTTCTAAAGATTTACTCCATCCCTTCTAATGGCATTTGGGGAAAATAATGTGGAGGAGATAGCACCGTGTGATTATTATTTATTAGAATAGCGCTCATTAGTCCATACTAATTAACCGCTACTAAAGAACCAGCTAGAAAATGATCTGTAGGAGACAGTAGTAACACTATTGAGTGCTCAGAAGGTGCCTGTTTAAACACCTTACTCATTCAATTTAGTTAATCCTGCTCTGGGGGTGGGTTGGTAGTAATGTCACCTTGTTTCACAGCAGAACAATGGGAGGAGCAGAGAGGTCAGGTAACTCACTTAGGAGCACAAAGCTGGCAAGAGAGGAGGCTGGGCTTTGAACACAGGTAACCAAACCCCAGAGCCCACACTCTAAACTGTTCTGCTGTGTTGGCGTCTCATCCCAGGCTGGCATGGCCAAAACACTGCTGGCCCTGGGGCACACTGAGCCTATAACTTCCACTTAATATTGACACATGGCAGTCAACTTTGGTTTTCCAGCTATAGATTGACAGGAGTTCAGTCTTCAACAGGAGGCCCAAAGATACCTGGCTGGTCAGTTTTTGTCCACAGTCTTGAATGTTTTATGTTGGCAACCTAGCAGGTGATGGATATCCATCCATCCATGGATGGATGGCTGGATGGTGGATGGATAGTTGGATGAATGGATAGATGGATGGATGGATGGATGGATGGATGGATGATGGATGGATAGTTGGCTGAATGGCTGGCTGGCTGGCTGGCTGGATAGTTGGATGAATAATGGATGGATGGATAGTTGGATGAATGTACATACAGACAAATAGATGGACAGACAGAGAACAGTTCATAGACCTGGACAGCTACTGGCTGTTAAAGTTCATCTTTTAACTTTTGTATTCATTAGGTTTTCATGTGACCAAGGTAGACAGCAGCCTTGGCACTTGAGAGATTTGTGACTTTATAATCCTGGTATGTTTACTGGAGCACATGGGTTCCTGCACGGTTTATAGTACAGGAGCAGACGACCTTCTTCTTCTTCTTCTTCTTCTTCTTCTTCTTCTTCTTCTTCTTCTTCTTCTTCTTCTTCTTCTTCTTTTTACTGTGCTACGTGTTTTTTTTTTCTTTTTTCTTGAATAATAACAGACAAGCAAAGCAAATCCTGTCTTTCCAGGAGATTCTGTTATTTATTGAATTGATTTTATTTTAACTTGAGGACTTTATCATCCTGTGTGTAATTAAAATCATTATGTAGAGTAAAACTACACTTAAACTAAAAATAAATTGATGCTTAAAATCTTCTCAAATAACTGGAGATTATAAGCCGAGAAGAAGATGTCCAATATTAGTAACACGTTAGCCTTTCTTGAGCATGCTGTGGAATCTCTACGTCGCAGGCCACGCCAGATTGGAGGTGAAAATTCAATTGGAAGTGTAGTCACAGAGCTATTTCCTGTCACACTGGCTCTGTGGTGATGAAAACGATTCTGGATTGTTCTTGGCATCCATGGAAGTCCCATTCCCTCTTTCTCCTAATCCTTATGGGTCTGAAAGTATGTCTTGTAGCGGTGTCTACTTCAGAGGGTGATTGATGAGATTGTCCGATGCTGACAGGGGTGCCTGGGTGGCTTAGTCGGTTAACTGTCTGACTCTTGATTTTGGCTCAGATCATCATCTCACAGTTCATGAGTTTGAGTCCCGCATTGGGCTCCACACTGACAACTTCACCCTCTCTCTCTGCCACTCCTTTGTTGTGTGCTTTTGCAAGCTCTCTCTCTCTCTCTCTCTCTCTCTCTCTCAAAATAAATGAATAAACTTAAAAAAAAAGACAATGGCTTTGGGCCATCCTGTTCAGGTCCCAGCTGAGACTCTGTCACTTAACCGCTGAGGGACCTCATACAAGTTGCCTGTTAAGCTTCACGGTGTCTGCGTGGTGGGGGGCTAGCAGGATAATGTAAAGTTTCTGCCACTTAGGAAGTGCTCCGTTAACCCCATTCTCCAATCTGGTCCTTGTTAATGCTTCCCTGAGGGCCAGCCCCCTGTAGATCTCTGGATTCCAGAACTGATGGCCTGGTTCAGTGTCCGGGATGGGCATGAGAGGATGAGTAGTTCACTGGTTGGAAAGAGTCACGTGATCTGCCACTCAGTTTGGTTCCCAGTCATTCAACATTCCTTCAGCAAGTATTTTCTGAGCCTCTCCTGGGAGTGAGGTATTGTCCTGGGGCTGCGGACACAGGGATGATGGGGCAGCATGGCGGGGCTCCTGCCCTGACGTGGCACTCGGCTTAGACCTTTTGTGCACAGACCTCACGGGGTCATATCTGCTTTTGATCCTGTGATAGGCAGTGACTGGGGTTTTCTTTTGGGGAGATGCAGACACTTGGGGACTTGATGTAGCCGGTGATTGTACAACGTTGTACTAAATGCCATGGAATTATACACTTTAAAATGGTAATTTTAGGGGTGCCTGGGTGGCTCAGTCAGTTGGGTCTCTGACTTTGGCTCAGGTCATGGTCTCACGGTTTGTGAGTTCGAGCCCTGCGTCGGGCTCTGTGCTGACGGCTCAGAGCCTGGAGCCTGCTTCGGATTCTGTGTCTCCCTGTCTCTCTTCCCTCCCCCTCTCGTGCTCTGTCTCTCTCTGTCTCAAAAATAAATAAAACATTTAAAAATTTTTTAATGGTAATTTTATGTTACATGACTTTTGCCTCGATAAAAAGAAACAAAAGATTGCAGGACCAGCTCCCTGACCCATCAGTTCAGGTTGTATTTGATTTGGGGCCTGATTCTTACAGACCTTAGATAATGTCTTCCCTGAAAATCCTTTCCTTACTTTGGAAATGCCTTTGAAACTCCCAGGCTGGGGCCAGATGGCAGCCTACGTAATGTGACTTCAGGTACCTTGCAGTGTGCTTTGTACACGCGATGAGTTGATAATAATGAACCGTGTCTCCTAGTGATGCTTCAGGTCCTACTTTACTTATTTCATTCAGGGCGATGTTCCCTCTCCCAAATACTCTTTGGAGGCCTCCCAGGGAAGGGAACAGAAGGGCTGTAAGCACTGAAGGTGAACTTGGCCCCAGCTTTGGTTTCCATGGGCCGTCCCGCCACAGATGGCAGAGGCCTAGGCGCTGAAGCTCCGAAGTCAAGACACAATGGAAAAAAGCAGGGGATCTAACAGAGGCACCAATTTCCTCCTTCCTCTGTAGTCCCCTGAGCCAGAGCTCAAAGAGTTACGATCACTTAACGTAAAACTGAAGAGCTACGTGTCTGTCCTATTGGCACAGGGGCATTTAAAGGCCATTCACTGGCTCTGCTGAAACAGGTGTCAGAGAAAAGCTGATTGGCTTCGTTGTCTTAATGGGACATAAATCACTATTCTGATGGAAGATCCATTTGATTCAGGCATTTGACGTGAGTTGGAGACGGTCCGAAGCGGACATCTGTCTCCTTGTGGCTGGTGTGGCTGTCTCAGATTCAGTCAAGTCTGTGGGATTTTTCCATTTCTATCCATTGTTTTGTTCCTCTTGAGAGAGACGCGGGGCAGAGTGGGGTGGGGTTGGGGGTGGTGGGAATAAATGAAACAGAGAATGAATGAATGCCCGAGAGGAAAAAGGAGTTTACGTGTGGCTGGATATGGTTTGCTTTTACAGAATCAACGTAGTAAAGAGGGGAATGTAGTAAATCAATCATAATTTAAAACAAAGCATTTAAGTATTCGTGGAATGTAGACCAGAGCAGAATCCAAAACTGCTTGCTCTGACCCTGACCCAAACGTTTAGCTCCTATTTTTCCTAAGTAGTAATAGATCATGTTTTGAAAAAAGATTTCAGAAACTCCACTCTTTCCCTTATTTTCTCCAAAAAAATGTGGTTAGATGCTTGGTTAAATCAATTCTTCTAGGGCAGGATTTTTTTTTTAACCTGGGGTAATAGGCTTCCAGGATAGTCATTTTCATGCTGTTTAACCCCAACCCATGGTGATAAATGTATTTTATATCACAGTTGAGAATACACACCACATGAGTAATTTATATAATTAAATATTCTGTAGACTTATACAGATATTAAATATAATTTCATGAGACAAAAATTTCATGAACTACTACTGACCCATCATATTTTGTTTTAGTCTTCATTGTTCTTTATTTTACTCTTTTTTACTCTCATTTTCTTTTTTTTAAGTATTTTATTTTGAGAGAGAGAGAGAGAGAGAGAGAGCACACACATGCATGCACAAACAGGGGAGGGGCAGAGAGAGAGAGAGAGAGAGAGAGAGAGAATCCCCAGTAGGCTCTGCACTGTCAGCGAGAGCCCCATGTGGGGCTCGAACTCACAAACTATGAGATGATGACCTGAGCCGAAACTAAGAGTTGGACGCCCAACCGACTGAGCCACGCAGGCGCCCCTATTCTCTCATTTTCTATGTCATGTCATATGATTTCATGTCAAAATGCACAGCATAAAACACAGTGTTGTGCGGGATCCGTGGACCAGCTTTTGGGTCTCTGTAAATCCCTGAACCAATGTGCACGGTTTCTGTTTATTAGAGCTCAGGTGCCTTTTTCCATGAACAGTATGGATGGCTTCATCAGGTTTTTCCAGAGTCATCTCAGTGACCCAGAAAAGCTGCAGAACTACTCCTCTGGACAGGCTCTCATTTCATAATAACTCAGAGGCGATTTTGATAAGTTTGTAATTCATTTAATTATGAATTTAATTTAGAGATATAATTCATGGGAACAGAGGTTTAGGAAATTCTTCTCCCTTCTCCGTGGTAGAGTTTCCTTTTTCCCAGGACAGCTTCCTAAGCTACAGCCTCCCCATCCATGACATGAAGGAGAGGGCCAGATTATTGCCAGATTATTCTTTTCCAACCCTCCAACCCAGATATTTTTTATCCTTAAAAAAGTAATTCATATTTATTGTTGAAAATTTACACACTCAGACATCAGAAGAGGAGAATGAAAGTTACCCGTTAAATAACCACCTAAAAATAAGTACATACTATTAGCACTTTGGTGTCTACCCTTTGGATCTTGTTTCTGCGTCTAAACCCACATATGTTTTACACCCTAAAGTTTTTCTATTATGGCACAAACTATTTTATAACTTCCTTTGCCCATTACAGCGTCATTCCTCCATGTTATTATATACTTTCTACCATATTTTGTAAATGTCTGAAGGTACCGGTGGATTATTTGATTGGCCAACTCATTTAACGGTTCCTATCATGGGACACTGGTTTATTTCCATTTTATCCGCCTGTCACCAATATTGCCGTGACCATCAGCGAGCTTTCCACAGTCGCTCTACCTTCTCAGTACAAATTCCTACAAATGGAATAGCGAGGCCTGAAGATATAACTATTTTTGAGACCTAAGACACAGAGGTACGCATTACAAATTGTCCACCTTTCAGGAGGACAGTTCTAATGTAGCGTCAAGGGCGGAGCTTGCCTGCTGCCATTCGCCTCACTGGCGTTCCAGGTGCCAGATCCATACGGCTCAGTGAACCGTGCTACCTACCACAAAGCATCAAGGTGCGACATTTGGCGAGAGGGTCTTTTCAGTGTCCCTTCGTAGAGAAGTATTCAGTTCAGTAACACGGGGATTTCATTTGGGACAGAACCTGTGTGGGTAGTAACTTGTTTACCTGGCGGTAATCGAATCCAGTCCTTAGCTGAATTGCATCTGCGGGTGATACCTACCGAAGGGAACTGCTGCACGTCGAGTCAATAAAGCAATTTCAAATGGAAGAAAACCTGAACTCCCTGTTGGAGAGAGAAGTAGACAAAGGACTTTTCCTTGGAAACACTGGTAATTAAAATGGAGTGTGAAGGACCCGTGAGCTGCGGGAAGCAGATTTGCTATTTCTCAGAAGTCCTCTTTTCTGAAATGTGACTTGGATTTCCATCTCGTGCCTAATCGGAGCAGCAGCCTTGCAGAAGTCCCCTGCCCTCCCCCAGAGAGGCAGGGCTCACATGGGTCCTGGGTGAATGAGGAAGCCCTGAGTAGATAAGGCGGGAACAACCACAACATGTCACCAAAAGGATATTTAAATAGCACATTTTAGGGCGCCTGGGTGGCTCAGCTGGTTAAGTGTCCGACTTCTGCTCAGGTCATGATCTCACCGTTTGTGGTTTGAGCCCTGTGTCAGGCTCTGTGCTAACAGCTTAGAGCCTGGAGCCTGCTTCAGATTCTGTGTCTCCTTCTGTCTCCGCCTCTCCCCTGCTTGTGGTCTGTCTCTCTCTGTCTCTCAAAAATAAATAAATGTTAAAAAAATTTTTAATAGCACATTTTAGCTTGGCCTGGTAATAGAAACAGTTTCTCGCCACACAGTAACTGAAGGCGTATCTTTTCTTTCTCCTGGTTTGCTCTAAAGAAAATTTTGTGAAATCTGGGTTTATAAAAAATTTTTCAAACTTTAAAAAAAATGTTTTTTTATTGTGTTTATTTATTTTGAGAGAGAGAGAGAGAAACAGATCGCAAGCGGGAGCAGGGCGGAGAGAGAGGGAATCCGAAGCAGGTTCCGGGCTCTGAGCTGTCAGCACAGAGCCAGACACGGGGCTTCAACCCACAAGCCATGAGATCATGATCTGAGCCAAAGTCGGACACTCAACCAACTGAGCCACCCAGGCGCCCCCCAAATTTTTCAAACTTTTACCCCAGGTCTCCCTAGCCTGTCCCTGCTCATATGACAACAGGGAAGGTCATTCTGATAGTGGCATTAGTGACTCTTGTCCCCACCTCTATAGCAGAATTCTCCTCAAGTACTTGAGGGTTCCTGGGGGGTTATCCCCTCTCTTGTCTTCCCCTCTGCACCTTTTTTGAGTCCAACTCTGCACCTCTGTCTTGGCTTCTGGTGCCTTCTGCACCAGGGGTGGTTTCTGTATAGGTGACCACAGCAGAAGGTTGGCGCTAAATTATTATTTGGAGAGTTTGTTGAATGCCTCCCCAGGGTACCAAGTATTCTGTGTTCTTTGGAGCCTGCGTTACAGTCAGGCTACAGTATTACACGCAAAGGGGAAGTTTGCTTCTTTCTCAGGTTCCTTGTTGTACTTTGGGGAAACCAGAGCTGCTTTCTTATGCCCCCAAGTCACCCAGAGCCCTTCAGTAAAAAGGCTCCTTTGGTTTCTCCATGACAGCCTTCTCTGGCCTGAGCCCAGGCCCAAGCCCAGAGGTGGAGGTGGGGCTGGATCACTGAGCCTGGCTCCCTCCTGCCTTAGGGTCCACTTGGTTGCTGGAAGCTCCCGAACTCCTCACGCATAGATATCTGGTGGACGCCTCCTCCCCTAAATTCACCAAATACGCTCAGAGATGTCTGAACCTGGACTTAGGCTGCCTGTGTGTGAAATAGGCAGTTTCCAGGGAAGAAAGCAGAGGCTCAGAGAAATAACCCACCCTGCTAGGGAGTGATGATGGTCCTTATCCTGAAATCCTTGTCCCAGGCTCTTTTTAAAATTCGTGATACTGAGCTGGAGCTCAGCATCGGTCCATCTGGTGCCAGTGCTGGTGGGTTCGCCGCCTTAATATAAAAGTCCCCTCCTCAGCATTTTAAACCCTTACCTGAGGCATTAGCTATGCCCTTTCCAATCTGGTCCTGCCCTTGAGGAAGGGTAGTTTTCCAATTAAATCCTCAGAGTGCTATTGAGTTTCATCGGGTAAACCCTGAAAATCTAACTGCAGAAAATGGCTACACCTCAGAAATTACATAGAGGCTTTAAAGTTTGCTGGAAAAAGTCTCTCCTTATTCCCTTAGCACGGAACCAAGGAGAGGTCTGAGGTCTGTTCACTGTGGAGAACTTGACCTTTTTGGCTTTTGAGGGGCCAGGTTGCCCTGCTCCCCAAGTCTTAGCAGATGATTGCTAATAGCTCTATGTTTTGGTGGAAGGTCAGAAGCTGCTTTTTTTCTTTTCCCCTCATTTGTCATGTTGCTTGAGCGGCATTTGGGGCCCTCTCCATGCTGTTGTGATTAACTCTGAGTCAGAGCAAACCGAGAGCCACTCTAGGGGGAAACAGAACATTTATAAAAAGGACTGAAGCCCTTTAAAGGGAGACTATAGGAAGATTTTGGGACAGAGTTTTGCCCTGAAGTGGCCGCAGTGTCACTGGCCACGTTCAGTGCTGATTTATCGGAAGAACAACTGGCCCGGTCATAACTTAGTCCCAGGCTGCCATGTTTGTTATAGATGTGGCATAGTCCATAGGGACACATCAAAAGATTGCTGATGCATTAGGCACATTCTTTATGTTTTGAAATGTTTTAATATACTTCCTTGACTTGCCTTATTTTCATAAATTTCTCTTTCTCTGAGGAAAATTTGAGCATTTCTCACTTTCCAGATTTCAGTCTTTATGAGGTTGACATTTCCCTTAGTGTATTATTGGCTATAAATTATTGAGGTATATTAAATAAAGCCCTGCCTTCTGAGCCCCAAACACCCTGTAAAATGGACGAAAAATAAATGATTTAAGAAGATTCTCACTGATCTAAAGACCCAGTTGCAAAAATAATGATGCTGAAAGTAATATACAAGTAAAAAATGGTCAGTGTTTTAAATTTCACATTTGCCCCCAAACCCTGAGCTATGCTTTGCAGAATTTTTTTTATTAATTGTAGAATTCTCTAGTAACCTAAAAGTAATTTTCATAAAAAGAAAAAAATGTATTTCAGATTGTGTAGTAGGTTTCACACATAAAGCATACCCCTTTTAAATATATTCAACCTATTCTTGCTGTTCCCAGTCTTCTCCTGGCTGTTTTAGCTACACAGCCTTTCTAGTGAGTTCTCTCAAAACTGTATCTTTGGGTGGCAGACAGACTCCAAGATGGCCCCTGGGATCCCCACCTTCTGGTTTTCATGCCCTTGTGTAACCTCCTCCCCTTTAGTGCAGGTAGGGTCTGTGATTTGTTTTGAACCAGTATAACAGAACAAAGGTGATGGGATATGACTTCTGTAATTACATTACAGAAGATGGTAATGTCTGTCTTCCTGAGAGATTCTCTCCCTCTCTGGCCATGTTGGAAAGGCCCACGTGACAAAAAAACTGAGAGTGACCCCCAGCTGTCTCGGTCCTACAGTACAAAGGACGTAAATTCTGCCAACAACCACATGAGCTTGAAACCAGATCCTGTTCCAGTCAAGCCTCAGATGAGACCACAGCCCTGGCCAACATCTTAATGGCTGCCATGAGAGACCCTGGGGCAGAGGACCCAGCCAAGCTATGCTTGAATTCCTGACCCAAAGAAACTGTAAGATGACAGATGTGTATTGTTTTAAGCCATTGGTTGAAATATTGTCACACAACAACAGATAGCTGATACATTTTGGTATAGACTTATCCCCTGAGACTTAGGTCCATATAATAATTTAACAATGCATTCATTAAAAATTTTTTAAGCATCTACTACAATGCCTGGCTTCATGTTTGGTGCTCGAGAGACAAAGAATGAGTAAATAATGATTTCTTTAAACTACGTTAGTAATGAGCATTGTTTAAGGGGCTAGAGACGCAGTGATGGCAGTTATCCAGGCCTCTCACAGGAGCAGAGGCAGAGAATCTAATCTGTGGGTGGCGAAAGATGAAGGGCAACATCTGGAATGACTTTCTAGCAGCAAGGACAGCCGGACTCTCAACAGTGACTGGGAGGTAACGAGGGAGGTGTGGGGGAGGATAGAGAGGAGGTGAGCCCCCAGACAGGAGTGGACGGCATTACCAAAAGCGTAGAGAGTGTTCTGGGAGCTACAGCCAACAGAGTGAGGAAGTAAGAGGTGGATCCTGTACTAAAGAAATGGAATTTGATAATAGAGGATCGCGTTCACAGTGTTAAGGAGCTTGGGATTCACCTTCTAGGCAGAATGGCCATTGAAGAATTTAAACAGAATGATGAGGACATAGTGTATTTCCGAGGGAGATCTCTGGTGACCTGGGAGTCTCAATTTGAGGGAACTAGGTTGGAATCAAGCCGGTTAGGCCACTGTTGAATGTCTAAACTGGAAGTGTGGTACAATGGAGAAGTAGCAAACCTTTAAAAATCTATGTGAGGGGAAATCTAGTAATTTGTCACTGATTATGGGTTGGGGGTGAGGGGCAGAAAGAAGTCAGGGACAACTCCTATGTTTCTAACATGAATGGGGAGACTTCAATTTAAACAAAGATACAAAACAACAGGGTTGGCACGGGGGGAAGAGGGGAAGTTGGATAAATCCAGTTAGGAACGTGTTGAATTTGCGCCTATGGGATATCTGTGGTGAAGATGCAGAGGATGTGGGAAAACATGTGAGTTTCTTGGATGACACTGTAGGGAAAGCGTTGTCTTCAGAGAAGAGCCTGGTTGCAATTAAAAGCTTGATGTGGAATGCCCCGTAAAATACAGTGGGTGAGGGTATTTCCGAGTGAGAGGGATTTCCAGAGTCTGGTGGAGAAGGCTGTGTTCGGAGGGGCGCTGAGAGAGCATAGGGAATGAGGGACTTTTGACTGAGGTACAGGGTGCCCTTCCTCTGTGCAGAATTCATGCCACGAAGCACTGGCCTCTCCATGTGTTCCCGTGTCTATAGGACCTTTATATTGAGGAGTGCAAGTCCAGCTTATTGAATGGGACCATTTGAAATGTGCTACTTTTAAATTCAGGATCCTGAACTACGATCTCTGTAGTTGTTCTGAGGAGATAGTGCAGACGGTCTTTTGTCGACCTTTGAAGGAACTGTTAAGAATAGAGTCTGATCACCAGCCCGTTTCTGCTTCTTCATGCCTCTTACACGGACTCCATCAGCTTCTGCAGCCGCCTCTGTAGCCACTGGTCCGAGGATGCTCCACAGCCCTTCCCCTGACACCACTGAGAGCAGAGTGGACTCTCCTGGCCAATAAAGATACCCTAATTTGGGGAAAGTCATTACTTACTTCTAGAAGTTCAACTAAATTAGAAATGTGGCTTTGAGGACCTGAAATATGCTATATCTGTTTTTGGTCATTTTGTTTTTCTAGTCGTGAAGCCTTGGTCTTCATTTATTTTCTTGTTACATTTATGCTCTGGTCCAGCAGCCTTGGAAGAAAAGGAGAATGTCTGCACAGCAATGAGAAGGGAAGAGCTGTAGGCTTCTTCCTCTAGTTGCCTGAGACAACGTGATTGGTAAAGTCCGCCATCTTGGACAACCACCTAAATTTTCTGGGCCTCAGTTTCTCTCTTTATACTCTGGCAACCTTAAGATAGAGAGCTCAACTATGATCTCTTTAAATATTCTTCAGACCTAAGACCCTTCCAGAGGTGAGGGTTTCATGGGACAGTGTTACGGTTATCTGTTGCTGTGTAACAAATAGTCCCAAGGTCTAGGTGGCTTACCATAAGCCTTTTTTTATTTTGCTCATGATTTCATAGGTCAGGAAGTCAGGAAGGATTTGGCTGGACAGCTTGTGTCTGATCCTCACGGCATTGGTTTTGGTGGCTAGACCTGGAGGATCTACTTCCAAGATGGCTTCTTCACTTGCACATGTGGTGCTTCAGTAGTCCTTGGATTCTCTTGCTACATACATGCCCACTCATCCTCCAGGGCCTCTTCTTGTGACTTGAGCTTGTCACAGCATGGCAGTCTCATGGTGCTCTCTTCTTATGTGGCAGCTGGTTTCCAAGAGGCAGAATGTGGGAGCTGCCAGGCCAGTTAAAGGTCTCACCTGTAATGCCTGGCACAGATTCACTTCCACCATGTTCTGTTGGTCAAGACACCACAGTGCCCCCCTTTGGAGGGCGAGATCACATTGCACAAGAGCATGGGGGCGGGGAGATATTGTTGCTGCCATCTTGAAAAGTATGCTCTGCCACACCCAGTGATCCCTTCCCATTAAATGGAGAAAAAGCATGGTTGAGGGACAATATATATAAAGCCCTTGGCCTAAGAGTAAGTGCACAATGAATGATACATTATTGCTAATCTGGTGGATTAATTGAGGGATAATATGTATAAAGCCCTTGGCCTAACAGTAAGTGCACAATGAATGATATATTATTGCTAATCTAGTGGAGGGCAGACAGAAATGATTGTAGCCAGAACCTCTTTTCCTTACCAGATTTCTCTGGGGAGTGGGGTGTTTTACTTTAGAGTTAGAATAGGTGAATAAGGACATATTATAGAAGGATGAACACTGAATTCGAGATTCTCAAAATAGTCTGATTGAACTAGAAAACTTTAATATTTTTAGGATTAGTTTTTTCATGACTTTTAAATAGTTGTCTCTAAGTTTTTGTAGATTTTGGTTGCTTCACTTAAAAATTGACAATTCGGAAACATTTTCAGATAAGATATTTAATATGATCGTGATGCATACTCTTTCTAGTTAAGACATCATGTTTTATGAGGCCGTGGTGACTGACTCCAGGGGATGATTGAGAATCAGCAATTCTTTTACAGCATGATGAACTACATTTGGACACTTCTATTCATTTGTATACATTTCAGCCATTTTCACGACATAATACAGTGAAAGAATTATATTTCCTTTAAATTTTCTGTGTCTTTGTCAGGTTTGGCTTATCAAGAATTTTAGTTTTAGAAGTTGCTTTAGAAAGATTCTCTCTTCTGTGAACTCACAAAAATAGTGTAAATTATTCATCATACTACAAAGACTGTGTTTTATGTGGGATACACAACAATGGGAGAGTCAGAAGGCTTCCCTTGCTCCCTGTCCAAAAAGCGAATCTCACGTTTTGAGCCGCACATCTTATTTTTACAATTCCTATATGTAAACTTCAATATTTGGAGTGATGATGGTTCTGTATCTTTTGCATTTCATTTCCTCAGTGTCCCCCAGTATTTTCCTTGGACGTGCAGCTTGAATTGTTGTCATTAATCACTCTCATCTTTTTCTGGAGCTATGGAAGAGCTCACAAAGTGTTGATCCAGGCATTGAAAGTAAAGGAAGGCATACGTAAGGAAATGGAGGCTGACTGGCAGAACAGTCTTAGCAGGATGTATGTACTTCACCAGAGAGTACTTATAACCTTACAGTCTGAGTGGGTTGTATTTCCAATTCCTTGCCCTCCTCTCCGACCTGTTTTACCTGTAGTCTCAAAAGTAAGTGAACTGTGGAAGCAAATATTCCAAACACAAAGGAAGCCTTAGATGGCGAAGGCACGCCTCTCTGGCTGTGACCGCTGGCAATGGGCCTGATGTTCCCAGAAGCAGAAAGGAACAGAAGAGATCTCTTTCTGCTTTGATATTTCCCACTTATTCCCCGGCTGGGCGAGCCTGGCTCACTTGTTTCCGGGACAAGTACATGGAACTCACTTACATCCTGCTCTCTGCATGCATGAAATAAACGAACTGCACCAAGGGTAGTGTATTCGTTTTCTACTTGCGAGCAGTCGGTGCGGCACGTCTTCAGTGTAATTTGGCTGCAGCGGTTAGTCTTGATCATTAACGGGAATGAAGGGGCCGCCTATGCCGTTACCTGCTCTGACTGCTTACCCCTGGAATCCGGAGCCAGGGCTCTGTGTCTGACTGTGTCTATGGGCAGCCCAGATGGGGATTTGGTGTTCATCGGATGACTCCACTTGGTGACAGCAGGGAGCCCATCGTGGTGGTTCACTTTGCACCTAGTCTGTTGCAGGTATACCTGGCAGGTATGTGAGCTGGCATCAGCCTGAGGAGAAGCTGCCTCCTCCTGGCTGTCACCTGCCAGGAAGGTGGGACACCACACAGGCACAATGTATGCATTTCTTCATATTGCTGGGTTTTTTTTTTTTTTTTTTTTAGTGTGGTAAAATACACATAAAATGACACTTCCTGTTAGCGACATTGATGACCTCGACAGTGTTGTACAACCATCACCTCTGTCTAGGTCCAGAATATTTTATGACCCCAAAGAAAGCACCATGCCCATTAAGCAGCCACCCCCCAATTGTCCCTTCCTCCCCAGCGCCTAGCTGGGATCTGTCTCCACGGGGTGTCTGTTCTGGACATTTCGTAGAAGTGGAGTCGTACAACATGTGGCTTCTTTCGCTAAGCGTAGTGTTTTCAACATGAGCGATTTTTGCTGAATGCCTGCCATGTGCTAGGCATTGGACCTACAGTGACAGACAAATCCAACAGGCTCCGGCCATCAGGAATCTCATGCTGGAATGCTAGAATCAGACCCAAAACTACGTAAGTAAGTAAAATGACCTTAAGCCATGCTAAGTGGCATACAGAAAACAAACAGGGTGCTGGGCTAGCGAATAATGAAGGAGGGAGGGAAGGGGTTACTTAAGAGAAAGGTCAGGGGAGACCCCTCCCAGGAGATGACATCTCAGTGAAAAATGAAAAGTTTAGAAGGAACCAGGCCTGTCAAGAATGGGAGGAAGGAAATCTCAGACACCAGGAGTAGCACGTGCAAAGGCCCAGTGGTGGCAAAGAATCCTGCAACCTCGGAAAGAAGGCCAATGTGGCTGAGGCTGCAGAGGGGACTGGAGAGGCAGGTGGGGCTCTGGATTTTACTCTGGAGGTAATGGGATGCTTTTTAGGCAGAGAAGGACCATGAGCCCACTTACCTGGTGCCACGTGGAGCGTGACGGCCGGGCCGGCCAGTCAGGGGCTGCTCTGGGCATTTCCAGGGGCCCAGACCGCCCCTACCCTGATGTATCCACAACTGTGGGCTTCCTGTTGTTAACTCTGAGGCAGCTTTTCAGATTCTCTATTTGGATTCTGCCCTGTGCCTGTGGCTAGCCAGGCCCCGCAATCACTGACAAGCCTTATGCTCTGAAGTCTCCATCTTGAGCGTGAGGTCTGAACTTGACGTTCTGAATACTCATTGAACCCCCCAGCCATCTCAGGGCCTTGCTCAGCCTCCTCTGGAGACCACTCAGTGTTACTAATCTAGACTGGTTATGCCAGCTCTTCAGAGGTACGGCATCGTTATAAGATGCCCAGTTCACAGGGTGCTGCGTAGGCATCCGGCAGGCCTGTGTAACTGACGTGACCTGGATGGTGGGTCCATGCATTCTGTCCAGTTCCCGGGAGCCACTTACATCGTATACATCATAAGCCTGCTTTACTAGAACTTCAGACTACTCATCTGATCTGTGCTAAGCGAGCATGATACTTTAGTCCGTTCTGACCCTGCAGATGAAATACAAAATCAGACTGAGTTTAAGCGAACAGTTAAGTGATCTTTCAAAAAAACCCCAGCATGAACTTGAAACCAGTCCTCTGAAAATGTAGTCTGTGCTATGTGTGACTAGTATCTCACTTGGCCTCGGGAGATATTAATGGGGCTTCTTTGCCACGGGTCGTCAGATGGGTTCTCATAAGATATAGAAGAGGATTTATGATCACGTTATTCTAGATTTATATGGACAGGACTTCCAAGTGTTGGGACAGTTCTAATCAGCTGTAGGGGTTGAGCTTATTTTCTGTGGGAACCCTGACTGCCTTCTATTGATGGCATGGCTGAGGTTGGATGGTGGACATTCTAATGTAGGAATTGCAGCCCTATGTCTCATTGCTCTCTCTTCCTCAGGATGACACCTGTTTTTAAATCATTGCAAGAGGTATTGATGGTGGACATTAGGAAATCCACTTCTTAGTACCTTTGGCCATGGTAACATGACTGGTGACACTGTTGGCTTCCTCTTTCCAAAGAGCATATTTGGAGTAAAAGTCTATGCCTAAATTGATGCTTGCTTTTAAGTCAGTTGGTAAAAACAAACACAACCAAACACCAAGAAATCTAAACCCAAAATTATACCATTAGGTCTTTTGCTCTTGAAAATATTTCCCCATAAACTACAAATGAATTTACCATTTATTACATGCTTAACATGTGCCAGATTCTGTTCTAAATATTTGCATACATCATCTTAATTCTCCAGGAGTCCTTTGTAGTGGGTGTGACTCCTATCCCCATCTGACACGAGTCATATCTGAACCCATTCTTGAGCTCTGAATTTCAGATCAGCAATCTTACTGACAACTCAGTGGCAGTTGCCACGAGAAACTTAAAAATGTGAGTGACAGTTTTCTTCCGAGGCACTTTAAATAGAAAACTTAAAGGGGTTGAAACTTTCTGGAGAATTAAGGAATACATAATGTTTAACTTAATGTATAGAAGGGTGGTTCCCTATAGAGATATTTGTAAGTATGTATATATGCACAGGCAAGTAAACACAGAGACCTCTCTGCTGTCAGCTGAGAGGGGCTAAAAGAAATGACACTTGCCTTAGCAACGAGCATACTTAGTGCCCAGGTCATGGTTTTGGATCCCATTCTGCAATGAAAGGAACCAGGGCTCTTTGGAGAAATGGCTGAATCTAGGGCTGGGGCAGGAAATACAAGACGAGGCCGGAGCCTCTTATAGTGCAAGAAAGTAAGGAAGGGCTCAGAAAGAAGGAAAGGGAAAAAAAGAACCACATCGAAGGGCGTATGTCACAGGAAGACACACAGAAGACACTGCAGGAGCCCCCAGGAGCCAACAATTCGAACAACAAAATAAAGGAAGTGGTGTTGAATTACAGCGCCAAGCACAAAGTAAATATCCATGAGACCATACTGATGCAAGTACGTGATTGAAGAAATTAACATATGCAGGAGAAGAGACAAATGTCACATGGAGTATTCCAGGTAAATCCTGTAGATACTTCATCCTGAAGGACAGAGAGCCCACCTCCCCTCTCCTTCTGTCTCAGCTGCATGTAGTGATTTCCATCCTCCAGCGTGGAAAGGGAGAAGAAAGGGTCATTTGACGGGGAAGGAACCTCATCAACATCACCTCGGCCAGGTCTTGAGATGATGGATGAAAACGTCACTTTACCTCTGTGGTCTTCCTCCCCTAAACCTACAACGTGGGTCTAATCATGAGAAAAGCATCACATTCCAGTTCAGGGAGCATCCTACAAGGTGCCTGACCAGTCCTCTCAAAGCTGTCAGCTGGGACAAGCCTATGGAGACAGAAAACTAAGTATAATGTGGGTGCCAGATGGGATTCTGGAACAGACAAAGCAAAGGACGTTAGGTAAAAACTAAGGAAATCTGAAGAGAAGACAGACTTCACATAATGATGACGTGTTAACATGGTTCGGTAATTGTAACGAATGTACCCCATGCAAATGGAAATATTCATGAGGAAACTTTGTGAAGGTTGATGGAGTTTATGGGACCTCCATACTATTTTCCCAGTCTAAAACTGCTTTAAAATATAACGTTTGTGGGGTGCCTGGGTGGCTCAGTTGGTTAAGCATCCAACTTCAGTTCAGGTCATGATATCACCATTCTGAGTTCGAACCCCACATCGGGCTCTCTGCTGACAGCTCAGAGCCTGGAGCCTGCTTTGGATTCTGTGTCTCCCTCTCTCTCGGCCCTTCCCCCACTCATGCTCTGTCTTTCTCTTTCTCAAAAATAAAATAAACATTAAAACATTTTTTAAATATAACATCTACCAGGGCGCCTGGATGGCTCTGTCCGTTGAGTGTCCAATTCTTGATTTCGGCTCAGGTCATGATCTCATGGTTCATGGGATAGAGCCCCACATCAAGCTCCATGCTGAACATGGAGCCTGCTTCAGATTCTCTTTCTCTCTATCCCTCAGCCCTTCTCCCCTGCTCCCATATGGACTCTCTCTCTCTCTCTCTCTAAAATAAAAACTAAAAATTAAATACAATAAAAATTTAAAAAGTATAATATCTACTGACAATAATAATAAACAGAACACATAGGCGTTTCACTGTGATTCATTAGAGAAGATCGTTTGGTTCTTGCCCCCCCTTTTTGAAACGCACCTCATGTATCCTCTGAGTATAGGATGTTAGGTGTGCACTTCCCTGACTGGAAATTGTCAGATGAATAATTTCAGTAAAAGAAGTCCTATAAAGATTCTCATGGACACATTCAACTTTAGAAGATGGAACAGTGGGAAAAAAACAAAATCCGTAGTCAAGAAGTCATTCTGTAATTTAATTTTAATTTTGTAATAGTCCTCGTAAAATTATTGAGATTATTTATATACAGAAGTAGATGTGTTTTCTCCAAATAGTTGTGCTAATGGATCTGAAATTTGCTTTTTGTCCTTTCTGTTTTGCATCACTAATTGCATGAAGCTTCGCCCATCCCATTGTATTAATTTATCTCAATCGCGTCCATGCACGACAGAGGAAAAAGGGCAAAGGCCAGCTGTTCTGCTCAGGATCAAAACCAGACCACAGGCGTCTCAATTTTTATTTCTGTGCTTTGCACACCATGAACCTGTTGACTGACTTTCAAATGGCACATTCCTTTCATCGGCTTTGCTGTCTGAGCTCTAACCTCTGTTTCCCTTTAGGATTTTGGAAGGTAGGTCCTTATGCGAAGATGAGGAATGGGAAGCGCTTTGTGCTCCTCTTTTCCTTCCAGGAAGAATTAGACTGTGAGAGTCATGTGATGTCTTGCACACATTCGACAAAAGCCCTTTGTGTGGTCTGCCGCTCTGGCTCCATGTGCTTTCTTCCCAGCAGGCCATGAGCTCCTTGTCTTCCGCTCTTGTGTAGAGTTTGGCATGTGGTAGGTGGCCAGCAGGTGGGATTTGGATAAGGAATGGAGCTCAGGACAGTGGTGTTGGCCAAGCTGAGTTGCTTGTAACAAAGCACGTACTTGTTCTCCAGCATTCTGTTAGGTCTTCCAAAGAATCCATGTAACGAGAAGCACAGGCTTTCCTCTGAGGGTGTGAGTGCCCTAGGAAGGAAGGAAGTGTGGCAGGACTGGAAAACAGCACGAGCGGGCACTTTTGTGACCTCAAAATTTGCAAACCATGGTGCCCCTCAAGCAGCCTTTACCACCACTGGCCCTGGGGTACATTGGCTTCTTGAATTGGCTTTGTGATTCCTGGGATCAAATCAGAGGGCAGTGGTGTCGAATCCCATGAATGCAGAAATAGTTTTCATTTGACTCACGAATATCGTCACTGTCATTATGTCACCTGGCATTTGAGATTGTGACACAAATGCCTCGCTCGCTCCATCGCTTGTAACAAATACTGCAATTAGCTCCTTTCTCCTTTTGGCCTCAGTGAGTTCATAATCCCTTTGGTTATCATCTAAAGCCAAATTGTATTCCGCAAAACATGTGCCCCCTGATATGTTACAAATGGTTCCATTAAAAAAGCCTCCTGGAGTCAAATAAGCTTAGCGAACGCATGTTAAGTAAAGTTAAAAGGCTTGCTTTATTGCGAGACCTCCGAGAGCCCATACGTTATAATGTTAATGCAGACTGTAACCTCCAGGAAGGGCATCCGTGCACCCAGTATCCAAAACTTGCTTGGACGCAGGCGCGTTAGCACGGCGGCAGAGGTTAACAGCTCAGGCTTTAGAGTCCTCGTGCTCTGGAGCATGGAACTTTGGGAAGTTCTGTATTTAAGTTTTAACTTCCCTAAAGCTGGGTATACTCATGATGGAGGTTATTATGGAAATCAGATGAAATAATTGTGTATAAAATCCTTGGCCCCGTGCCTGGCACATGGGTGTCCTTATCAGTAGATGTTGGCTGATGGTGATATGGTTAATATTTTGGAGAAAGAGAGTTCCAGAGTTCTGCAAAACGCCATTCTGGAAATGCTGATCTGTAATCATATTGGTCACGCAAATCATCTAGTTGTACAGATGAGGCCGGGAATAAATTCCTCTGGTTTTCTCCATAGTGTAATAGGTCTGATGTGTCGCAGTCTTCTGGCCCTTGGATAAATGCCAGTTCTTCAGTCTTACAATACATGAGTGATGTAAACATTCTATCAGAAGGGTCTCATTTCCATACCTGACTCTTGTGACTGTTCTTAAGGACCCGAGGGCAGGAAGATCTGAGGTTTTGGTGATGTGGACCCAGAAGTAGCAGTCCGGCTATTAGGTTGTCTTGTTATGGCTATCAAATATTATCCAGTACTATGAAGTTCGCCGGGTACTACGCAGTCCTTTTCTGTCAAGAAAGCAGAATATATCATCAAGGGACAGAAGGGGGTATCTAGCTTCAGTTAACAGTTATACTTCGTTTCTATGTGACTAATATTTGTACTGCCTTAGCAGATGTCCTGGCACATGGTACTTCAGTTGTATTCATTAATTAATTCATGTATTGATTCTCAAATATTTAATAATTGCCTCCTATGTTTCGGGTATGAGTAATGAGTGGTCCTCCTCTCCAGAGCCCAAGAGTCACCTTGTGGAGGCTGTCCTATTTGTAAATACTCAGTACGGGGGAAACAGGTGTCCCGAGGAAGGACAGAGTGGTCTTCAGGGAGAAGGTGCATTCAAACCCAAGCAGAAAAATCTCCCAGGCAGAGTAGAAATTTGACATGCAGCTAATAAGGGAGAAGAGCGTCGGGACCTTAAAGCTGTTTGGTATAATGCAGGTGGCTGTGGACAGTGGGGAAAGGTCAGTTCGGAGCATCAGATGTGCACTTGGAAGTACAGGCAAGAGAAGGCCATGCATGATGAACCATCTGGGACAGGCAAGGAGATGAGGCTGTGACATGATGATTAGATTTCTTTTAATCTGGAAGCAGAATGAGAAGGATCCAGAATGGACCAAAGTGGACTTGATGAGACCAGATAACGATGAGTCCTTCAGGACTGGGCTGGGTGTGGGATGAGGTGTGTTTCTGTTTTGGAAAAAGGGACGTGCATGAGTTTAACAAAAGTCAAGGATCATTGTCGTGAGCAGGGGAAGAGGGATTCACAAGGCCGTGGCCTTGGAGATAGGAATATGAGAAGACATTAAAGAGATTCTTAAGACGTAGAATTGACAAAATGTGGTGGCAGTTTATGTGGATGCGGGAAGGAGGGGCAAGGGACATCCGGAATGACTCTGAGGTTTTTTGGAAGAGCAGTGTTGCCGTTGAGTGAGACCCAGCATGCGGTGGCCAGAGAGAAAAACGGTGTGTTTGGTGGGTGTCTGTGTGCCTGGACGTCTGTGAGGTGTTCAGGAGGAAAGTGAAATATCGCTCTGGCACCCCCAAAGGCTGTGGGTTGGAGAAGTGGGTGCCAGTACTTCAGCCTGTTTGGGGAGGGGGAAGGGAAGGTGGCGCAGGGCACCTATGAGCCAGCTGGCGAGAGTGTCCTAGGCAGGGTGAGCAGGTGTCTGCGCACTGCCTTTTCCTAAGCATATCCTGGGTTAGATGGCAGCTGCTTTGCTGTGCTCGATGGAACCCTAGGACAGTCCGCGTTTATGGGGGGGCATGAACCCTGCGAAGAGAGGTTACTCTAGCCAGCGGAGCAAGTGGAGGAAAAGGCCCGTTTGCAGTGCCTTTGGGATTCAGTGGAAGATGAGGCAAGTGTCCTCCTTGTAGAAGCATTGCCTGGAAGGAGAAAATGGCACAGGTAAGCTGGGGGAGGAGCCTGGAGTCGCAGGAGAGATGCTATTTCGTTTAGGGAAGACGTGAGCATTTTAGTGGGCTGAGGAGGGGGAGACAGGGAGCAGTCAGAGAAGGGGACAGAGGATGGTGGATCGTGAGACCCCAGAGGGGGACAGAAGGAGACCAAGTGCCCAAGTGGGAGAAGGAAGCCTTAAATTAACGGTATGGCTTCTTCGTAATCGGAGGGACTATGGGAAGGAGTGCAAGGAAGGCAAATAGGTTTGGAGGTAGTTGGGAAGAGGCCCGGAATGCTGGTAAAGTCTATGGCTCAGTGTCCTCTGTTTTTACCATGAAGAAAGAGATGCAGGCATTTGCTGAGAAAGGGGGCAGAGAGGGAGGGGCTAGGTGCTTGAGAAGGTGGTAAAAATTCAGATAACCTAACCAGGGAAGGTGGCTGACTGGATGCGTCTCTCACAAGAATATTTTTGGGGTGTGCTGAAACCAGAAACTGAAAATCGATCCCTGGTCCAGTCTGCATCGTTCGCGTTTCCACAGCAGCCACTTGGCAAACGTTGAGCTGGAGGGACACTGGTAAATGGGTGGATTCCACCTGTTCTGGGATGTGCAGAACCATGTGGTCCAAGGAGGAAGGCGTGAGGAATTAAGTGGGAGGATGAGGAAGCGTCCTCCTTGAAGAAGCATGGCCCCTAAGTCGAGGGTTAGTGAAGTCAAAGAGGCTGTTTGATTGGAAGAAAAAGGACAGGAGGAGGGATGCAGTCTTAACAGGGGGCAAGAATTGGGATGGCTGGAACAGGAAAAGAGGGGAACTAGTCATGGGTTGCGGTTGGATATCGGAGTGTATGAATTTAAGATTACAGACGTGGGACCGTTCCCAGTGATAACAAAACCCAACATGTAGCCATGGGAATTGTTTTGTTTGTTGAATGAATAGCATGATATTCTCTGGGACTTTCCCTTTGAGCAGCCTTTCCAAGTATGACTTTGGGATTTGTTACTACTGGTAGGAACTCTACCAAGAACCTGGATCTTTTTGTGACTGATTCAGTTATAGTACTTTGCTGGTGGTAAGCAAACCACGGGACTCAGTTATTATTAATTTTTAAAAATTTTTTAAGTTTGCCAGGTTTTTTTTTTGTTGGTGGATTTTCATTGATAATTGGTAACGGTCATTCAAAATGACTGGGTGTCTCAGTCGGTTAAGCGTCCAACTCTTGATTTCAGCTCAGGTAGTGATCTCATGGTTTTTGAGATTGAACTCTGCCATCAGGCTCTGTGCTGACAGGGTGGAGCTGCTTGGAATTCTCTCTCTCCCTCTTGCTGCCCCTCCCCTGCTTGTGCGCACGCTCTCTCACTCTCTCAAAATAAACTTAAAAAATGATTTAAATAAAAATGATCACTGATAGCTCATAATTAACTTTTCCCCAAAGTTGTCACCTGTAGCTTTGTTGGATTCTGTTATCATGATGATTCATTCATTCTGCATTCATTTTGAGTAAACTTATCAACTAACGTTGAAGAGCGAATTAGGGGTATTCCTTTTGGGGACGGCAAGGGGCATTGCCTTATTTAAAATTACAAAATTAGCCAATGAAACATTAGTCTCAGATAAATTTATTTGAGTGGAATTCAAGAAGGATTTATTTTTCATTGCCTGTCCATTCATTTTGCAACGTCAACATCTTGGACAGTGAATACAGAGCAACTCTTAGACACTTTGTAATGGTTCTTAGGACGAGTGGAGCTAAAAAAGAAAAAAAAAAGCCTCATCTGGACTTTTGTTGAGTTAGCATGTTTGATTAATCACATAGATTTCTCATGCAATATAGGGGGATAACATTTTGAGACCACTCATTTACTGCACATTTATCATGCTACTTTAAATATAATTTGTGTCTAAATTTACAAGTGTGCTGATGCAGTGTGCATACTTTAGACGGTTCTCAAGTGCTGGCTCTGTAGCTGGAGTCCTCTTTCTTCATGGTCTTGCCGAAGGAAACTTTCTTCGACAGGTTTTAGACCAATAACCATCATTTCTAAGTGTTTTACATTTCTTCTTGCCTTGTTTTTTTTTAAATTTTTTAGTGCTTATTTATTTTTGAGAGACAGAGAGAGACAGAGCGTGAGCAGGGGAGGGATAGAAAGAGAAGGAGACACAGAATCGGAAGCAGGCTCCAGGCTCTGAGCCGTCAGCGCAGAGCCCGACTCGACGTTCGAACTCATGAACCGTGAGATCATGACCTGAGCTGAAGTTGGACGCTTAACCTACTGAGCCACCCAGGCACCCCTTTTCTTGCCTTGGTTTTAAGCTGTTATTTTTTCCTCCAGCCAAGTATAAATACATCTCTGTAGAAAGCAAAAGGGCCTCTTTTTTTTTTTTTTTTTTTTTTCAAAAATACAGCTCCCTTACCCCGGGTCCAAGTGAAAACATGTATTCACCAAACTAAAAAGGGTAAGCAAGAGAGAGCTGTGTGTAGAAAAGTTCTCTCTAAAAACTTAGCTGAGAAAACCTTTTCACTTCTCCCAAATCACAGGAATGCCTCTGTCAAGATGTGACTTTTCTTTACACCTCTCTGGGAGTCCCTCCACCTGGCGCGCTCGAGAGTATTTTTAGCATGGCATTAGACATACTGGAAGGTGTTCCGCAATTTTTTACTTGTAAGGTTTTTTATGTTAATTTTGTTATTTTAAAAGTTTTGCGAACTTTTTTTAATGTCCTGGGGCCATATGGAAGCATCTTATTCCAATTGAAGCTAATGAGAAAAGAACCTTTCAGCAAGACATTTGATTATACACCGCGTATTTCAAAACCCCTGAGTTGGATGTGGTGGTGGGAGTGTGCATGTGTCAGAAGTGAGGAACGCATCTGTCATTCTTTAATCTCCTGATCACTTAATTTGCAATACCCATGGAAGGGAAGCTACAGAAGGAAATCTGAAACGCTCACCTGTAATTTGAATTTTGAAAATGTTCTTATAAAGTATCTACATCTGATATTTATGAGTCATTAAGTGGCGATGCCTAGCTGTTTTCTGAGTGGGAGTTGATTTCTGCTGTTGAGTAAATAGTAGGTGTTCGAGAAGCATTTGTAATGAGATTTGGAAGGAGAAACATGCCAGTACAGAAGTAATAATAGTATTTTGCCAGAGAGCACCTTAACTCAGGTAAGTTGTTTTAAAACTCCTTTTCGATGGTGCTGCTGGGTCCTTTTCAGCAGGTTTTCTTGAGCGTGGCCGTATAAGGTCCCTATTTTTCCTGAATACGGGGCGGGGGGGGGGGTTGGGCAGGACGTGAAACTCTTGAAGAAGAAGAAATCATAGATTTGGGGTGATCGGGGAGGATCGCCAGATACTGGACAAGCACTGAACGACTCTAGGAAAGGTGACTCATCTACTCTGTGATGTGAATGCTACCCCTGCATTTGTATAACGTGGTCGTCCTGGGTGTGGTATCAAAGTGCCCCTGGGAAAACCATCCTTGCTTCAGGGTGCCCTCCGCAGCGGCACCAACCTAAAGTAAATTGCGTTCTCTCTGAGTTACGCCTAAAATAAAAATCGTGGGTCTCACTGGGAAAAGGAAGATAGTGTGGGACAAGCTGGTCCGATAGAACTCTCTGCAAACGAGGGGAACGTTCTATATCTGTGCCGTCCAGTGTGGAAGCTACTCGTCACGCATGGCTACTGACCACTTGAAATATGGGTAGTGTGACTGAGGAGCTGGGTTTTTAATTAAATTTGATTAATTCAAATGGAAAGGACCTAGCCAGCATGGCTAACGGCTGCTGTACTGGATTCCACACATCTAAAAAGAGAGCAGCCTCTTGAACTCCGGTTCCTGCTCCATCTGTGACTGTCAATCCTCTTGCTTCGGGTGTCCCCTCACGCATTTCCAGAGGTGACAACAGTGGGCATGAGGAAACTTGCTTGTCTCCAGGATGGAAGTTGTGGCTTCATCACCCGGCTCCCTCCACAGTCACATTCCCTGGCCGTCTTCGGAACTCACTGGTGACTTCCTTGGTCCAGGGGAGAAGGCAAGGTTGAGAGGGGTGGTTTTTGCGCCACTAGTTAGGGGCCTTTAGAGTAAGGCTCTTGGCTCATCTTGGCCGTCTCTACAAGAGACTGAATACGGCCAAATCGGGAGGACTTTATAAGATCCTCAGTGGGTCTCTGTCAAGTCACCATGGATTGAAGGAAATGTCATGGGGCACTGATAAGAAAAACTTTATCTGGCATCAAATATACACTTTAGCCAGACGACCTTGGGTAAACCATTTAATCTCTTCAGAAAGCTGGTTTCTTCTACATAAAAGGGGAGGAATAATAACTCGTCTACCTGCCCGTGTGGTTGTTAGAAATAACACAGGAAATGATGGAAATTGCAAAGTGCTGATAAAATGCTTATCGTCATTATTGGACAATAACAGTCCATACTTACAACTGTGTGTGTGTGTGTGTGTGTGTGTGTGTGCGCGCCCATCCCCTCTGACTTTTGCTCAAGTAAAAAGGAAGCTAAAATGAAAAAAGACATAAAAAGGATTTAACATACTAAAGGGCATATCCAGGGCAATTCAGATCTTACTGTTGACTCAAAGAAAAAGCCCTGATGTCCAGTGGGCAAAGTTCCCAGTCCTCTTTTGAACTGATTTGCACCTAGTGGGGCTGGGGCTCCGGCATGGATAGCGTCACCAAACTAAGTGTCCCTCGGCAGAAAGCCACCTCGGAGGGACTCCTGGCCTTGAGGGAGAGAAAGAGGGGCCATCCGCAGTCCGCAGTTTGCAGAGTTAGCTGCCCTCCTGGCCCGCAGCGGTGAGCCATGTAAAAAGACATTCACTCACCCCTTCCTTGGGTCCCAGTTTTTATTCTGCAAATTGTCAGAATTGCCTGTTTATTCTCTGGCCGGTTTCCTTGGGAACACCGCCATGGCCCCTGTAGGCCTGTGGTAACATGTTCAATTAGTTGCCCTTCGAAGGAAAAAGACAAGAGGTACAGGGGCAGAGGGCCATCCTTCTTGCAGGCAAATGGGTGTTTCCTGGATGTAAACATTAAGAACAAAATAGTTAAGTGAAACTTTCTCTTCTTTGAATTCTCAGTTCCAAACCACTTCTTCCAATACATAGCCTGCTAACACTGCTGCCTGATCTAAAATATCCCCTCCATGCACATGCAGAATAAGGCGAAACACTTATAGGTATGTTTTCCTTCCATAGAAGGAGACAGCGGATTTGTTTTCTAGCATTTCCAGGAATTCTGTTCAGCTGGAATTGAAAGTGATACATGATTTCATTACCTTTTGCTGCATCGTGTTCAGGCTACTTTGTTTATATACTTGTACTCTTGATTAAGTACTAAAGGAGGCTGAGAGGTTGGCCGGTTGAGCAGAAAAGAATAGAAAAGGTTTCTATTTTGATACAAAAAAATATGATTCATTCTGGCTGCGACTCTGATTGCACTTAAGTATCTGACCTCAAAATATTTTAACATTTAATTATTATGCATGTTTCAACACAGGATCCTGACTCACTTATAAATAGCTCTGACTCATTCATTCAGGAAATACATTGAGGAGCTTTATACGAGGTACTAGGGACCCCAGAATGTACCAGGCATAGTCCCTTCTTTCTAAGACCCTGCAGTTTGGTGGACAAGGCACACTTACAAGTCCCCCGTGACAACCCAGCATGGTTGGCGCTGTATTAAAGGACTGAGGAGACGGTTGTGTGTTACAGAGGGAGAAATTGATGGTGTTTCTAGGACTCAGCCGGCAAAAGTTTCGTCTGGGAGATGGTATTTGATCTTGATGCAAAGACTCTAGGTGAGCAAAGATGGGAGGAAGAGCAGTCCAGAAGGTTTTTCTCTAAATAGGGCTTAGGCTGGATACACCTGGGTGTGATCCCCTGCCCTGGGAGATCCCCCCTCACGGTATCCGCCTGTTGTTTTCATGGAGCCAGTTACAGAGCCATTTTTTTCATGTATTCTGACCACTCACTGCCACGACATTGGATGCCATGCCAGCCCGTGTGCAGAATTCACCTGCAGAACCCACCTTTTCTTTGTCCCACCCAGCATCTTCATAGGCCCTGCCTGGCGCAGGGCTTTGCAGGAAGTAGGTGCTCAGGAACTACTTTTTGAACGGACACAAATGCTTGTTTTAGAATCTGTATTGGCTTCCTAAGACTGTCATAGTAATTACCACAAACAGGGTGGCTTGAAACAAGAGGAATTTATTTGCTCACAGTTCTGGAAGCCGAAAGTCTGAAATCATGGTGTCAGCAGGGGCTTTGGTCCCTCTGAAGGTTCTAGGGGAGAGTCCTTCCTTGCCTCTTCCAGCTTCTGGAGGCTCCGGGTGTTCTTTGGCTTAGGGCTCACGTAACTCCAGTCTCTGCCTGTTTCCACATGGCCTCTGTCGGTATCTTAGATTGTCCTCTCGTTTTATAAAAATTTCTTTTTAATGTTTTATTTATTTTTTTTAGAGAGAGAGAGAGACAGAGCACTAGCAGGAGATGGGCAGAGAGAGAGGGAGACACAGAATCGGAAGCAGGCTCCAGGCTCTGAGCTGTCAGCACAGAGCCCAATGCAGTGTTCGCACTCATGAACCATGAGTTCGTGATCTGATCCAAAGTTGGACGCTTAACCGACTGAGCCTTCCAGGCACCCCTGGTCCTCCCTTATTTTATAGGGACACTTGTCATTAGATTTAGGGCCCACCCTAAGTTTAGGATGATCTCACCTCAAGATCCTTAATTTCATCTGCAAAGAGTCCTTTCCCACATAAGGCCTTATTCACAGGCGTTGGGGGTTAGAAACATGTACGTGTCTTATGGGAAGTCACCTTTCCACCCACCATAGCGTTCATTCCAGGGTCCAGGACTGAGGAGGGCATCACAATTATAGAAAGCTTTGGTCTATTAACTATAACTATTTCATTATAACGTCGGGATAGAAGAGGAGGCTGGTGGTGAGAGATGTTAACAGATGCCTCCTTATATTTCATTCCCTCTTATCCACTGCAGTTTGAGGGAGGGTCCTTTGAAAGAGCGTTTTACTGAGTCGTGTAGGCCACCAAGGTTCCTTGCACCCATACAGCATGCCATAGACCACAGGAGCTTTCTCCTGACCACGGTTGACTTGAGCTGGGTTGGAGGGTGGGCAGCTCATAGGCTGTCCAGTTTAGGCAAGTTGAGGTGTCCGTATTTAACATTCCTCTTGCTGCAGTGTGAGTATTGAGACTCAAGAGACTGAGTTAGCTGGCAGCGCCTGGAAGGTCCGGCTGGGGCTGGAAGAGAGCCAGTCAGCAGGGAGAGCCAACCCAGCTACATGAGGTGCCCAGAGAGAGCCTGGCCCCGTGGCCTCTGAGAAAGACCAGCTTCTGATTCCCAGCACCTTCCAGCTCACAGGAGGCTGTGATTGGTGCTTATCCCTGAGCTTCCATGAAAAAGATACCTAATAACATGTACACGTTCAAGACCACACATGCGCATGGAGTGACCACTCCTTATGTCGTAGCTGTGGAGGCTGAGGCAACAGAGGTTAAGTGACTTGCATAAAGTTCGTCACCTGGGATGTGGTAGAAGAAGCATCAGACTCCAGAGACCAGCCCAGGGCCCAGGGCTCTTCACGGATGCCACTGTCTCTCTCCCTCAGTGCCTGGCTGCATCCCGTTTCCTCCTTATTATTCCCGAGAGAACGGACTATGTCTCTTTCTTACGTCCCAGAGACAGATGCCAAATTGATTAGCCAAATAAAGAATAAATTTTAACTTCTCTGCCAAGCTTCTTGATTTATTCTTTAATTAACATGAAAATTAAGGTTTGTGTGGTAAAGCATCGAGCTGCCTAGTTTCTGTGGTATTTTTGGTGTGTGTTTATCTCATAGTAAAATCAGTGACTATTTTTAAAAAACTAAACAAACCTGTGTTCGATAAATGTCGGGCCACGATACCCTGGCACCTTCGGCTGAACCAGGCAGTCCAGGCCATCCGTCCATCTAACGGAGGCTAAGAACACTGGCTTTGACTCTTTCTCCAGCCATTTTCCTTCCCTGGAAAGACGTGGCCCCTGTATTATGACCAAACTGTTTCAAGATTGATACATTCGATAAATGAACTCCTGCTTCAGCTTACTTTTTTTTTTTCCTTTGGAAAAAATGGCCTTCATTCTTTAGAAGACTTTGTGCACAGACATCTTTAAAGGCATAAAGTCCTCCTGATACCGCAGTGAATCATAATGTAGGTACCAAGACTTCAGGATAATACTAGAGATTCAGACTCTGAAACTCTACAGAGAACAGACTCAGATTTCTGATTGTGTTTCTGAAACAGAGGAGAGATTTGGGGCTGGAGAGGGCGTGTGGGATTGTAGGCTATCATTGTTTTGCTATCATCCGTTTATGAAATAATGAAATGAGGCTGGCTGAAGCGGATACACCCTATTGAGCTGGTAGTATCTGGTGTGGTTTTCAAGTGCCCACTACAGAAATGTGCTTTACCTGATAATTTAAAAGAGGCCTCTCAGGTAAGCATGTATGTTTCCCCAAAGCCTGAAATGTCCTTAAAAGAAACACTGTTTTGTGATGAAAACTTCGGTTTGCAAAGTAAAAATACAACATATCCCATCTCCATCACATACAGGTTGTCAAATCAGACACATAAAACCCTGCAAATTAAATGCTCTGAAAGCCTTTTTTTCCCCTTAACTTGGGGGGGAAAAAAAGACCTGTCAGTCAAGTTTGATGGGGGTGGTATTCAGATGCAGGACCGCTTTTGTATATAAGAGCAAGCATCTGTCCAATTGAGCATCTAATTGGTAATCATGGATTATTAAGTTAATTGTTTGAATGGAGGCTATAACTGATATAATTTCTAAAGCTCTAGATCATATAACAGTATTTTTATAGTGACAAGGGGGAAAGAGACATGCCTGTGCCTGTAAATTGCCAAAACATTGGATCGTATAGATGGATTCGTAAATGGAGTTGTATTAGCGCTGGCTGTTTCCTTAGCGCTTGGAGGGTCCCTGAGTGCCGAGTCATTGTGTATTTAGTTGCCAAGGTAAATGTAGGCCATTAAGGGAACAGAGTGGAGTGGCTTCTGCTGTGCTATTTTCCACTTTGTTTTGCATATTGCTTGGATCCGGAACAACATGATTGGCATTTGAGTGAAGATAAGCGCTGTACACGGGCTTTAAAAAGAAAAAAAAAATCCAGTTACTGTCTCGCAGTAATAATTTCTTACATTTATTTAGCCTTTACGTTTTATAAATATGCTATTTCACATGTCACATATGCCATTTCATCTAATGTTCCCAACACTACAAGGGGATGCTTTCTCCTTCAGAAGCCCTTCAGGGGTTGGAGGATATCCTGGGGGAGACTGGGGACGCCTGTAAAAAGGGACACTGCCACGGTTTTCCCCAGTTGGATGACTGCTCAGACAGAGTGTGTATCCCCTGTCTCTAGGGCTGCCAGGGCAGGGGAAGCAGAGATATGGAGAGATGGCGGGTGTTGGGGGAGTGTCTGTGGGGAAAGAGGTCTAAGGCAGCTTCCCAGCCTCCGTCATGAGGCCTCAGTTCCCAGGAAATATGGAGGATGGATCCCACGTATGTCTGCAGGTCCAGGAGTTGGACATGAGCCATAGAGAATGGGAGCTGCGGTCTTGCTGGATTTCGGTCGCATGGTGGGCAAAGAGGCTTCCCAAGAACGCTGTGTGATGTCTCTGGCTAGGGGGTCGGTCCACCAGAAGACGCACCCCGTCTCACAAGGCCTGTTTTTCTTTTTTTTACAAAAGAAATCTTACCCAAGGATTTTTTGGTAGTGTTGTTTTGTTTTCATTTTTTATTCTTTTTTAATTTTTAAGTGTTTTTTAGTGTTTGTTTATTTTTGAAGGAGAGAGAGAGAGACAGAGCATGAGTGGGGGCAGGGCAGAGAGAGACAGGGAGACACAGAATCCGAAGCAGGCTCCAGGCTCTGAGCGGTCAGCGCAGAGCCCTGTGGGGGGCTCGAACTCATGAACTGTGAGATCATGACCTGAGCTAAAGTCAGACACCTAACCGTCTGAACCAGCCAGGCGTCCCTGTTGTTGTGTTTTTAATGGACTCAAAACAGTGAACTCCCATAGAGGCTTTACTCTGCCTACTTGCAGTGATGCTAAATGTGTACATAATTTGTATGCCATATACATATATGCCCACATGTATGTGTATACGTGTATATTTCTGCTCTGTATGCACGTGAATTGAAATCCGTATTGTCTTTTAATTTGTATGTTTAACATCCTATTTAGATTGCAAGTACATCAGAACCTATCATTGTTTTTTTCTTTTTTTCTATGATTGTCTTACTTGGTCCAGTCCTGGACTATCTGGAGGCTTGGTAAATTTTATTAAAAGACCAGTTGGTATTTTACCGTGGCCCGTCATAATGGAGAATCAAGAAGGCATTGGAAGAGAAGACAGACCAAGGTCTATGCATAGTGCTCCCATATACGCTTTAAAAAAATTATTTAAATGCAAGATAGTTAACATACAGTGTAGTATTGGTTTCAGAATCCCTAGAACCCAGTGATTCATCACTTACATCTAACATCCAGTGCCCATCCTAACAAGTGCCCTCCTTGATGCCTATCACCCATTTAACCCATTCCCCATCTCCCCTCTAGCAACCCTCAGTTTGTTCTCCATTCCCAATACTCTTAAGGCTACTTAGTATTTAAATTGGAAAAGCCCTGGTTATACATTTTTTGATATGCCCACAGACTTGAATGTGTATCTCCTGAGATGCAGATTGGATTTTGAGAAAATACTTTGAACAATAATTTAATATAAAGCCACGGTAGTCTTATTGTAAAACCACAGGGCTGAGTGGAAATTTTTGTTGTGTCACCATAGATACCAAAATCTAATTTGATTACTCTTGTGAATAGTTGCTAACTATAATCTGATATTGACTGTTACTTTTCATCAGCTGGAAGTAGTCTGCTAATTGAGCTGGAGTCAAGCCAGAGAAATCTTTCAAAGGAGTAGTTTTATATACAGCAGTGTTAATAAGCAATTCAATGAAACCTTTTATAAAAGCAACAAAGGCAAGAAGGGGCCGGACACAGTGAGCATGCCGAACACATCATACAAATGAACAACAGACAATACCGGATCGTGTCGGTCACTCAAACCTAGTTTGGCAAGGTCAAATAAGAATAGCTTAATCTATTCAGCAATGACGAGGATCCTTATTTGCTTAACAACTCTGTCAAAAGCAACCCTTTACCTCTGTGGAGTTCAATAAACGGACAAGGTGCCTCTTATGCTATCAGATGATACACATCTATAGTCATGTGAGGAGGGCATTTTTGGCTGCTGGAGTTTCCAGGCACAATTAAAATTACATCAGATATCTCTACTCAGAAAAGAGGTTTTTCAAAGAGACAACGATATCTTTGCATGTCATCACCTAGGAGCCGTGTCGATAGATGGGCGATCCCAAAACACAGTGAGCGTATTTTTTTTTTCTTGCGGAAATTGAAGCGTAGATCAAATTGTTAGGCCAGTGATTTGTACTTGTTTAGCCTAACCAGCCTTTGCTGCTGGCAGCACTATAAATGTACTTGTGTTCTGTCTTCTCGTATTTTATTGATGAAGAGATGGAATTTCCGAGAATCTCATAACTAGCTGAGGTGCACAGAGTATCTGGCTTTGTCAAGTGTAAGTTCTGGGCTTTGGTCTTTCTGGTTTTAGGGAGAGAATGCAGGGGAATATGACCTTACTTGCAGAGAAAAAGGTCACAAAGTGTACCTCTACTGGCCTGCAGTGATTAGTGTACTATACTTGCACTTGGAACAACTTGGCGCTTGGGTTACTGAATTTAGATGACCCGTCATTTACTGGTCTACCTTGTGGCACATAGTGGAGAGGCTGTCTGGAGAGCATTTGACACGTGAATAGTCGTTGTTACCATTTGAGATGTTTTCCTGTGTATTTGATATGAGGATGCCTCGTTCCATGCTTCTCACCCTTACTGTGCCTGTGAGTAGCCCAGGAATCTTGTTAAAGGGCAGATTCTGCAAGCCTGAAGTGGGGCGTGAGGTTCTGCCCATCTGAGATGTTTCCAGGCAATGTGGCCCTGGTGGTCTGAGTCATAAGGGCCTGGTCTGTATCTATTCCTTGAGGTCAGCAATGGGTTGCCCATGTATTCCCAGTGATTGGGAATACCGCCAAGTCAGCAGCCCAGAAGGGCTCACACATCTGTCTTTGGTTTCGGTAAAACAGGGCAGAGCCACCTGAACGAACTTAGAATGAGTCATTTTAATAGAAATGGTAAGAAGTTGAAGAGGGAATGGAAACACAAAGAAATGCCCCAAGGTAGGGAAATACATATCTCTACCGGAAAGATGAACATAATTGGAAAAAGGTGCTCTTAAGTGTGAACAGATCGTTAAAGAAGATCTTGATTGGAAAACCCAGGAGACAGAGTGTCTTCCTCCATCAGGGCCCCATTAGAATGAGTCAAGCCAGGGTTCCAGGGAGCGTGATTTAATGGAACACCCACTCTCAGGTGCCCACCCTAGACTCGCAACACCCTGAGGTTGGGTGCCTCTTTAAATGTGGGGCTCTAAGACTCTTCGGTCTCCTCAACCTATTGCTAGCGGTGGTCTTTATACAGGTGGCACCCAGAGCAGTCAGGTTGGAAGGGACCTTACTAATCATCAGCCTCCTCTCTTACAGATGTAGAAACTGAGCCCCAGGTCACACGATTTGTTCATCGTAATTAATAGTGTGACAGTATTTTATTGGGGCGCCTGGGTGGCTCAGTCGATAAGCGTCCGACTGTGGCTCAGGTCATGATCTCATGGTCTGTGAGTTTGAGCCCCGCATCAGGCTCTGTGCTGACAGCTCAGAGCCTGGAGCCTGCTTCAGAATCTGTGTCTCCCTCTCTCTGCCCCTCCCCCACGCTCTCTGTCTCTCTCAAAAATGAATAAATGTTAAAAAATTATTTAAAAAATAATATAACTGGATTTTATCAATTCTAAAATGTACACTTCCCCCCACATTTCAATACCTGTGGAATCAGGACTGACTTCTATAATTGGCGACTTTTGACCACTGTGTCAGAGTTTAATTGACAATTTTTTTTCTTTCTTAGTAGTATAGAAAATAATAATGGTGCATCTTACAATTGATGGGTTCTTATGTACCATGAAATACAGTCGTAGAGGCCGGTCTACGGCCTCCCTATATTCAGGGCTCTTCTGTTAAGTACCTTGTGATGCAGGCATCCTGATGTTGGCGTGGTTCTTCTGTCCCGATGTCCCCACAGCTACCCTGATGCTCTTGGAGGCAGCTTTGCATAGTAGTTAAGAGCGTGGGCTCTAGAACCAGACTATTCTCCCATGTGCCTGCTATATATACTTCCATCCATTCAACTTACGGCTCCCTCAACATGAGGGACAATGAGAGCGTTTACAGCCTGAGAGCACACCCTCTCTCAGAGAGTGAGAATGAAGTGAATTAATCCATTCAAACCAGTTGGAACCATTGCGGCACACGGTAAGTGCTCAGGAAGCGTGCTGTGGTTTTTGATGTCGGTCTCGATGACTGAGTCACCCTGGAATGGTGCCGCTGTGCACACCATGTGGACTTAACTGTAGCAAGGGTCTCCTGAAACCACGGATGGGATCCTGCGTATCACTGTGCTTCAGTACTTAGGCTCATTACCAAGGGAAACCATAGAATTCTCACCCATAAAGGTTTTTTAAAGTGTACATTGACACGGGCACCCGGGTGGCTCAGTTGGCTAAGCGTCCGACCTCGGCTCAGGTCATGATCTTGCAGTTCGTGAGTTCGAGCCCCGCCGTCGGGCTCTGTGCTGACAGCTCAGAGCCTGGGGCCTGCTTCAGATTCTGTGTCTCCCTCTCTCTCTGCCCCTCCCCTACTCACACTCTGTCTCTCTCTCTCCCTCTCTCTAAAAAATCAATAAACATTAAAAAAATTTTTTAGAGTGCACATTGACAGACATTTGTCTTGACTGATGCAGAGATGTGGGCCTGTCTGCAGAGTGGTTGCAGGTGAAATCCATGAAAGTTCTGTGATTTCCTGTTAGGTGAGACCCTAACAGGAAATTATTTCGTTGGTACGAATCCAGCCCAGGCAGGGGGTGGTGGCCGCATCGAGTCTGTCAGGAGATCTGGTGAGGCGCACTGACCTGGTGCTTTCCTTCCCTCTCCGCCAGCTCTTCGGTTAGCCCTGTTTGTTATGTCCTGTGACTTTCCAGGACAATCAGCTTGAATGGAAAGGATGACATTTCTGTTCTTCACACTTCTTCTTAAGTGTGGGGGGGCCCACCCCCCACCTTCCTTTCTCCCCTTCTGTTCATCGTGTCTCTGCAAATTGGGCAAGTGGGTTAGGTCTTTCACAACCCTCCCCTCCGCACCCAGCAGGAAGCAGTTTCTTCCTCCCAACTCCCAGAGCTTTGTCTCCTGAGTGGTCATGAGGCCCTTGGAGAAAGGAGCTTGGCTTTCTCTTGTTTGTCATCCTGCACCACCCGGCGTCACACTTCATAGTTCTTAGGAGACACGTATTGAGTGGCTGCTTTTTGGGTTTTCTGGACAGAGCTGGGATAGATGGATTTCACCCAGTTCACATACACCATGTGGATAGAGACTAGTCCATCTGGGGTTATGCCAGGGTCCCTCGTTGCCAGCCTTCTAAATGCTGGGGAAACTCTTGTCTCACAGTTTAGGAAATTGGGTCTAACTCCTGTAAGCTGCGTCACAGAGGAGTAAGAGGAATGCTGGGGTGCCTTGGTGAGTGATAAAGAGAAGCATTCAGACAGATTTGTTTCCGACCCCACACGTTCGGTTAGGTTCCACGGTAACAAACCTCACGATGCACTGACACCCACTACCATGAGGAAATCTGTTCCATCGGCAGTGGGGGTACGGGAGCCCTTGACCCTTGCCAGTCTAACAGATCACATGACCCGACTTTTCGGTTTTCAGAATTGACAAAGTAGGGAGCACTTTTGGTGAACATTTTGTGACGGATACTCTAAAAGGCACCTCTGACTTCGTGCGAATCTTGAGGTAACATTTACCAAGTTTGCGACTCAGTGGGGCTCCTTAAGTACGCATTCCATCCCACTGATCAGTTGACCCATGTTGTGAAGGGTAGAGTAATCTGATATTTAAGACCACACAGCTATTTCTCATTGAGAAAATATCACTGTTCAGATTCTCAAGAATGTATCTTCCTTCCAAGTTCTTATTAACATCCTTAAGGAAGATAGTGTTAACAGCTCATTCGTCACTGAGACATTTTACTTTTTCTTATTTATCTCTTTCGCATCAGACAGTGTGAGCCACATGTACCCATTCAGACAGATTCTTCCCATCAACTCAAGGCAAAAGGGCCTATTTGTCACTTGGAAAGTTGTGAAGAGGTATATACAGAGATGGGGAAAGGCAGAGAGACTTCTAGCTTCCAATACAGTCTTTACTAGGTAACTGGAAACAATAAAGTTCGAAGTATTAAATTGTTAGAAGAGCAGTCATAATCCCACTATGACAGAGGAAAAATAAGTAAGGTTTTTTTGTTTGGAATATTTGAATAGCTTCCCTTCAATTCCCAGGGGTAATTATAAGTGGACTGTACTTAAGTCCAGGTGTGTAAATCATTAAAGCAACAACCTTGCAGGCGCCCCTGGGTGGCTCAGTCGATTGAGTGTTAGACATTGACTCAGGTCATCATCTCACGGTTGTGGGTTTGAGCCCTGTGTCAGGCTCTGTGCTGACGGCTTGGAGCCTGGAGCCTGCTTCAGAGTCTGTGTCTCCCTCTCTCTCTCTGCCCCTCTCCTGCTCAAGCTCTGTCTCTCTTTGTCTCTCAAAAATAAATAAACATTAAAAAACAAAACAAAACAAAAAACCTTACAAAGTAGCCCAGGCCCACAACCTGTAGGTTTTTTACTGACACCTTGGAAAGCACCTATTTTTCTAAGACTCAAACAAGTACAAATTTTAACCAGAAAGAAAGAAAGCACACAGGGGCACCTCTGAGTGGCCCAGTTGGTTAAGCGTCTGACTCTTGATTTTGACTCAGGTCGTGAGATCAAGCCCTGTGTCAGGCTCCACACTGAGCATGGAGCCTGCTTGGGATTCTCTTGCTTTCTCTCTTTCTGCCCATCCCCTGCTCATGCTTATTCTCTCTCTCTCTCTCTCTCTCTCTCTCTCTCTCTCTCTCTCTCTCTCTCAAAATAAATAAATGAACATTAAAAAAAAAGAGAAAGAAAGCACATAATTGTATTCCAGTCATTCTTGAGATGGTTGTTCTTAGGAGAGGCTGAGAGACTCAGTTTTCTTTTGGAGGCTGGAGGCCTTTTTTTTTTCTTTTTTTTTTCTTTTTTTGGTAATCTTTTGCAGCAGAACAGGGCAGCTGATAGATGTCTCTCCCACTTTCTGGTCTCTCTCTTTCTGTCCCTGTGTTCCCAGCACTCATGTTCCGAACTACCAGTGAAGAGATTAAGAAGTTGAAGAGCCTAAAGTACACTCCACAGTTGACCTGGGCTGACTTTGTTTTTTCTGCTGTTTTAGTTGAAAGTGAGTTTTTACATCCCTAATTCTCGGTCTGCTCTGAGTCAGCATTGGTGCAGATCTTGGCAGCTGCCTGACTCGGTCCCATTTTGTCTGACCCTTTCTGAAGTCACCCACACATCAGCAACACCAGAAATGCCCTGCCTGGGGCGAGGCAGCTAACTGAAGGGTGCAGACTCCCTGTTCACGGGAGCTGTTGAACTTGGCAGCCAGGGTAGGGTGAGCATGAGGCACGAACAGCTCTCAGTGTGTTCTTGTTGACCACTTGCAGGGCTTCCTGGCATAATTTGATTATCATTGTAAAATGGATTTGTATAAAAATGCCTGTGCATGGCTCCTTTGACCTGTCAGCAGAAAGGAGATTTATTCCTATTTTAAGGTGCTCAGTCTCTGCACCTGCCACTGATGTGGGCATCGTGGAGGTCAAAGTTCATGGCCTCTTCTTAGCTGCTGGCATAGCGGTGTATCCTCACCATGACTACAGCCAAGAGGGGGGCGCTTGGTCCAGTCTGTCAGGTGTTGTAGCAACTGCCTTCTGCACCATTTGAGAAGTAAACTTGCCTTTAACCGTTATAACAAATGGTGACTAAGTTCCCAGGTGGCAACCGGTTATTTTACCCAAATAAATGGATCTGGAAGGGCTCTGTATGCTGAAGAGTCAGAGGTTAGAGTTAGTCTTGACTGTGCTCCTTTGGAGGTGAACACAGCCCTAGTGGAGAAGCAGCACAGGCTTTAAACACAAACAGAAGAATGGTTCAGTCGGTTGAGTGTCTGACTTCGGCTCACGTCATGATCTTATGGTTTGTGAGTTCAAGCCCCGCGTCAGGCTCTGTGCTGACCTCGTGGAGCCTGGAGCCTGCTTCGGATTCTGTGTCTTCCTCTCCCTCTCTCCCTCTCTCCTTCCCTTCCCTTCCCTTCCCTTCCCTTCCCTTCCCTTCTCTCTGCCCCTCCCTGGCTTGTGCTCTCTGTCTCTCAAAAATAAATAAATGAACATTTAAAAAAGTAGAAAAATAGGAATTCTCAAAGGAATGATATTTCTCCTCAGGGGGGTGGTGGGTTAGAAGATTAGCACTAGAAGCACAGGGAGAGTGAATCGATCAGGTTTTATCATCTTTGGGGAAGTTGGTGGATATCATTAACTTGTCTGGCTTTGGACAGAGGCGGCTGTAATTGGGACCCGTGCGTATTAAACACGTACGATTAACAAAGCAGTTGAGAAATCAGGATGTGCCATGTCTATGTAGAAACCACACATTTGGCTTAAGAATCCATCCAGTTTTCATTCTTCCCTTGAAAATTTAAAAAACAGAGTTGATTTAGTTTAGTTTTGTTTTTTTTTAATTTAGTGCAGAAAGGCTATTAATTAGGTTTAAGTTCACTAAATGAGCAACCATGGTGCAAGACCGCCTATCACTAAAGGCAGGGACCTGGGCCCCTCTCCTCTCCTCCCTGATTCTAGAGTGCCATGTAGTTCAGCAGGCCGCACAACCGGCCTGTTGGTAGAATTAGAAAAGTGCACCTGTGTGTTGGGGCGAGAAAGCATACTATTTCACAGAAAAGCAATGGGGGCAGCATTTCTGAAGGGAGGGAGTGAAAGATACATAACCGTGATGATCATAACATGAAAAAGATGTGTTTTTCTAAAGGAAGATGACAATGTTTGCTGTTCTGATTAATTGAGCCAAAAAAAAAAAAAAAAAAAAAAAGCCTAACCAAGGATTCTGATACATTTTTCCTCCCAAAAGTAGCTCACAGGGTTCTTGTCTATAAGGCTTCCTTATCACATATGGGAAAAAGAAATGGATTTTTCAGTACATCCAACTTAATGTTATGTGGATTGATGAAAAAGAACATGTTGGAAATATATGGGGGTTCGTGGGCCTTGAATAATTGTATTTTCTCTAGCTATCCAGAAGCTGTGTTATTTCCAATTGTTTTTCTTTGTAATCTCAACGACTAGTTATGAGAAAGTAATTTTTAGCCGTTCTCTCTGAGCTCATTTATTTTACATGACACTATGGACAATCACTTGATAGATTCAAAGACCCTGACAGGAAAAAACCTTGTTGGTTGGTACCATTCGTGATGACTTTGCCTTGCATGGATTACTACTTAGAGTATTACTGACCCATATTAATGGGATCAAAACTAATACATCTTCTGTAAAGGAGAAGTTTTGCATCACTGAACAATAAAGCAAGACAGCATACTTTGTGGGAAAGAAGATTTAGAACCACACAGCACATTATTTCCCTTTCTGCAACATAATTTGTAGTGAAATGCAGTGACTGAACTCTTGAACTGGTAGGCAGCGTGTCAAACATGAAGGCCAAGGAAGCAGTGGACGGGGGGGTGATGGCCCGGCTGTTTTGCTCCCCTTCTTCCTGACCCCACTGCAGGGCTCAGTTGCCACAGTGTTGTCACACCGCTACCCCAGCTGGGACAATACCGGGGAAAGTCAAGTGTGCCGATCTTACTTGGGAGTTCTGTCCACAAAGCCGAAACTCTGCAGCTCCCACAGACGGGAGGGACTGGGGAAAAGGGAGTGATAAAAACGTTTTGAATTAAAATTGGAAGAAATAATGAGAACTTGCATAGACACTTAAATTTTATACCCAACACATGACTCCCAAAAAGTTAGCGCTTCTAGGCATATTTTGTCTGATGTTCTGTTGAGACCATGTTCATCCATTCACTTGGCGAATGCTCACTGAGCACCTGCCGTGAGCCAGGTATTGTTCTGGGCACCTGGGATACATCAGCAAAAGGAACAAATGCTATCCCTTCTCTTGAGCTCACATTCTAGCGGAGATTGAAGTGGACGATAGCCAGTAAGCATAACGAACCAACAAAATTACATGGCACATTAGAAAATTGTAAAGACAGTGGAGAGAGAGCGCATAGTGCAGGTCAGAGAGATTTGCAGCAAGTATGGGTGGCGGGCAGCATGGGGTGGTTGTCGCAGAAGATCCAGTCCATCTAAGGGAACCCCTCTCCCCAAAATACACACCCTGTAGAATAATTCTGTTTTAACATAGAAGCTAACTGCTCCTCAATAAAGGTGAAGCATCTGCCTGAGAGCAAACTGGTGAGGTGGACCCGTCTACCTTAAAACGTTTGCATCATAGCCTTCCAGCTCGGGGGCCTGACTGGTCCCGTTTTGGTGGCTTTCTGTTGGGCGTATCTTTGGCCCAAATGGTTGAATGCGGGACAGTGAGCTGCGGGTGTTTATTGGCCTCGTGCTTTCTGTAGGCCACTCAAGGTTCCTGTGTCAGAACACAGTTCATTGCTGTAGTTACATCCTCGGGAAGGGCCTCTCACAGTAACTGGAAATTAGACGTGCCTGAGCGGATAAGGAGGCTGCAATGCCAATGTTAAGGTGAAGCAAGTAGGTGAGAAGACACAGCTGTATCCGAGGTTGCGGGAGATACTCATGTAGCAAGAAGATTGTGCCCAGGCCTGGGACCGAGGACAGCGAACAAGTCATGAATCATAAAGATGCCAAGTCACCTGAATAATTAGGGCTGCTGGTTCTTTCCCACTCGTTCAGTCCTCGAGTCTGATGAAGTGGGTTTGTGCATCCCATTTCACAGAGAAGTAAACTGAGATTCTAAAAGATGAGGTGGCTTGCCTCACTAACAGTTACATAAGGTGGGGGGAGGATTCACACTGAGGCAGTCTGGCTGCAGAGCCTCCTTTCCAATACTTGATGGAAAAAGAAGTATAAAAGGGAAAGAAATATAAGCGAGAAAGGAAAAAAAAACAACAACACAGCAGTTCTTGCTTGAATGCAAATTGAGTTCTGATTAAAGAAATATTGATAGATAGCACGATTTATTTCTACCCCTGTCTAATAACCTTCTGGAACAATCTTCCCCTGGCGGGAAACGACGTCACGATTCTCAGGTTGTCTGACGGTACTTTTATAGCTGCAGCTCGTGGACATCGGTAGCTGACTTTTATTAAGCACGTGTTATTGGCCAGACGCTGTTCTAAACCCCTTACGTTAATTCGTGTAAATTTAATAGCATGCCTGTGAGGTAGCATCTGTGATTTTCTACATTTTAAAGATGAGGCAATGGAGGCAAAGAGAAATGGGCTTTCCCAACATATCGCAATTAAGTGGAGGAGAAGTCAGTTTTTAACGAAAATGTCACACTGCCTCTGAAATGAAAGATGACTGACTGACCTTAAGAAAAGAAAAAAAGTGCCCAGTGCTTTGCCAGGCACTGACTCATCACAGCCAGCTTGTAAGACATGCAGGTGAGGCAACTGAGGCACGGGGAGGTGACCCCAACATGCCCAACAGCACACTGCCACCAAGTAGTGGAATCGGGGTTCAGATCCGGGCAGAATCGACTCAGTTTTAAACTAAAATGGCAAGTACATCAGAGTCTGTTCATGGCCGTTACATTCGAAAGAAATTACCTGTTGGCGGGACTTGGAGGGTCAAGAAAGTCTGACCGTCTGCCTCCCGGGCCGCCTGTCTATTGGTGGGAGGCATAAAATGAAAATACTATGGTCTAGGTGGGAAAATGCTCTTCATCGCGGACAGAGAAGTCATTGGGCTTGGCTCCTGGAGGACAGGAGTGAGATTATGTGGCAGGTCTTGTGACTGTCCTACGGAATCCTCGGTGTCCAGCAGCAGGGACCGGCAGGAACCTCGACTCCCAGCCGCGGCTCTCAAACTAGGCTCCCGCAGAGCACAGGGCCGGGAATGCCGAGCGCTGAAGGCGAACAGCAGCAACCTGACTTTACAGAAAACAGCCATATGGATAGGATCTTCTCAATTAAATGTTTCTTTATTGGGGCGCCTGGGTGGCTCAGTCGGTTGAGTGTCCAACTCTTGATTCAGGCTCAAGTGATGATCTCTATGCTGAGCATGGAGGCTGCTTGGGATTCTCTCTCTCTCTCTCTCTCTCTCTCTCTCTCTCTCTCCCTTCCCCCGTCCCTCTCCCCCACTCATGCACTCTCTCTCTCTAAAAATTAAAAAACTTATAGGGATACCTTTATAAGGGGTGCCTGGGTTGGGGTGGCTCAGTCAGTTAAGTGTCTGCCTCTTGGTTTTGGCTCGGGTCATGATCTCACAGTTCATGAGATCGAGCCCTGCTTTGGGTTCTGTGCTAGCAGCACAGAGCCTTGCTTGGGATTCTCTCTCTCCCTCTCTCTCTGCCTCTCTCCCCACCAAGTTAAAAAAAATAAATGTTTCTTTATTATAAATTCTTCCTGGGACACCTGGGCGGCTTGGTCAGTTAAGCGTATGACCTCAGTTCAGGTCACGATCTCATGGTTTATGGGTTCAAGCCGCACATCGGGCTCTGTGCTGACAGCTCAGAACCTGGAGCCTGCTTCAGATTCCGTCTCCCTCTCTCTCTGCCCCTCCCCCCATGCTCTGTCTCTTTCTCTCTCTAAAATAAGTAAACATTTTTTAAAAAAATGTAAATTCTTTCCGAGCCTTTGGAGCCTGGCTCGTTAACGAGCGACAACATGAATGACAACAAACACAAACTACGTAGAAAGTACCTGAACCACCACTGCTATCTTTTTGCAGACTCCAGGGATGCGGTTTTCTCTTGCATCCATGACACAGATCACCATTATTTGGTGTTCCTCAAGGGGCGCCCTGACCTTCAGATGGAGGCCCCTTCATTCGAGCTGCGGGCCTGGAGCGGGAGGGTAAACCAATCCCCCGCTGCCCAGGGGCCTTTTCTCTCTGGTATCCAGTTTAGCCCAGAGAAGGCCCACTCAGGGAAGGCTTGCTTCAGAGAAAAACAGAAAAACGGTCCGTGGGCTTCGGAGAATAGTAGCTGTTTCATTGCACCAAGTGGAATGGGAGAAAATATTTCTCGTTTTATTCTCCAACTGAGTTTATGCCCTGGTCTTCCTCCCGCCGCCGCCCCCCCCCCCATAACCGGAATGCGTGCAGCTCTGTGCTGAGGGTTCTGCAGCCTGAGATTTATGGTCTTGTGGAGCACAGCTGGAGAGAGATTCTTTATTCTTAAGCCTTTGGAAGACTTCCCTTTGAAAGTTGAAAAACGCCCCATCTCTTTTCTCTAGGTAGGAACACTAGCAGCAGACTTTTATGGAAGTGAGGCACACTCACTCAGCATCTCCCCAATGCAATCAGGTCCACAGAGCCATTGCATTTCTGACGGGAGGGAATGTTTCACATCCTTTTACTTAAAAAGCAAATAGGCAGATGGATTGGAGCAAATAGATGATTGTAAAGGACACCCTGCAGGTGGGTGGACTCTGGGAATGGCCTCCCTACCTCAATGGGCCATGAAATCATTGCAGTCTCCCAATGATCTCCTCCCTCTACGGTCTTCCTGCCCAATGGGAAACACCGCTATCTGCTGTGCTGCTCTGCAGGGGACAGCTCCCCGCCCCCCGCACAAACACATCTGCAAGCTGCCTCAGTTGCTGCTACCTTGCGGAGCTTAAGAACCGATAAAGCAATCAATAGCAGATAAGTACTATCACGCTGCTTCAGACACAGAGAGGAAAACAGAGCCCTCCTTAGGCAGTTCAAACAGTTACAGAAGAGACTAATACTACAGCTGCTGACCATTTGGCTGGGAGCTAGTGGCGGACCGTTTGGTGCTAACTTGAACAAGGACAACATCAAGGGGAAAAAAGGCTAAATGGATTTGGATGTCAGAGTAGGGAGAGAAGCCCTACCATTGGGCGCCATTTTGGCCAGACATGGATGTCAGACTGACAGGTTTGCTACAGTCATTGTAGAGGCCACGGATATTACGTTTTGGTGTCTTCAGCTTTTGGGTGCTGTATAAACCAGCACAGACTGGGCCATTTCATCTTCAGGGCCTGGGTAAATAGTTCCCTCGGTCTTCCTTGTTGTCACAGAGAGCAGGGAGAGATTTTCATTGGCTGTGCACACGGGACAGACGGGGCTTTCACACTGCCCTGCACCCCATTTGTGCACATCGAGTTCCTTCCATGGTAACAGGCTCTTGGAGGCCCACCATTGGGTGACAGTCCTGTGTTTCGTGAGCAATTAGGGCCCGTGATTCACCAGCTGGCTCCTTTCAGCCCTAATGGCTCCACCATGCCCAGGGCCGATGGGCTGGTCACAAGCAGGTCAGCAAGGATGTCTGGGCCATTTGAACTGGAATAAAGGGACAGCAGATATTTTTTGTTGGCTCTCAAACAACTCAGCTGGCCGTGGTGTAGTCTTCCCTAAGTCCTGTGTGGACCAGAACCTCTAGTGTGCTTTCGAAATAAAGAGACTCGTGGAGGGAAATCTTTAATATCATATTTATATGCAGAGAACCGTAATTATATTCGTATAGAATGCTTTTATATAAAAGGAACATAGTATCTGGTTTTGAATTATTAAATAACCTAAGCATTTCTTTAAAAAATGAAATAACATTTTATATTCTGCTCTTCTTGGAGCCGCGAGGTCGCTTGCAGTAAATGGGACCTTTGAGGCTGCGCAGTGAAGACTTCCTGATGACCTTGAGCACAGAAAGACACTAAACCCTGATATTTAGCTGAACCCAATCATTTTGTAAAGGGAATGTGATCATGGAACAGTATTGCTGATCCACCATAAATGAGTATTTGCTAAGTGCTCGTGATGGATTTGTGCGGAGTCACTGATTCCCCCCCAGGCAAAGCGAACGCCTCTGTTTGTCTCTCAGTACCTGATTGAGCACTTCCCTGGCGATGACATGATTTTTTTGTTTGTGTGTTTATCTTACCCGTTAAGTATACTTAGGCTGAGTGTCTAAGGTAAGGGATCTTACCCACTTTGCACGGTGGAGGAAACCCAAGTTGGTCCTGAGCCGAGGAATGGCTGCATAGTGAAATGATTGTCTGGACGTGCTTCTGTTAACACAGGGAGCCCCCCCCCCCCCCAGGCTGACTCCATGAAAAGTCCCAGGCTCCTTCCGGGGACACCTGCCACACACCAGGGAAACGATGTGGGGAGACACGCTGGGCTGAGAATCTCCAAAACCCTTCTCAACGAACTGGAAGTAGTCCAGTTCAGAGCAACGGCTAATGCTTTTTTGAGTCATTTCACCGAATCCTGACAACAGTCAGGCAGGTGTTATCAATCCCCTTTCACAGATGAAGAAAACTTGAGTCCCAGGGAGGTTAACTTCACCCTGGGAAATCCGTTAGGCTAGCTTTCTGGGCCGGTGCCCGTGCCTTAGAACTAGACCGTCTAGGTTCACGGTCTTTGCCTCGCCACTTACTCTGTGACCCTGAGCCAATGACTGTAATCTGTCTGTGCCTCAGTTTCTTTATCTATAAAATGGATAATAATATCTGGTTTTTAAAAATCTGTTGTGAGGCTAAAATCAAATGATAAAGAATGACGTACCTAGCAAAATGCCTGATATGGGGTAAATACTCAATGTTTTTATTATATTGATTATTGCTCTTAGATCCGCAGGAATTTAGACACAGACAGGTCCGGCTCTGCAGGAGTGGGTGGTTATGGGGGGTCTGGAAGCAGTTCAGCAAGGGCACTGGGGTAGCAGAACAGAGGATGGCCTGGCTTGGGGTGGTTGGCAGTGGGGAGAGAAGAGGGCACTCACCATAGGATCCCGGGCTCGTGCGGAGTCTCAGGAGGGGACGAATTTGAGGTCCCTTCCCGAAATAGAAGTGACCAACCGTGTCATCAGTCGGAGGTGGGGCATGTGGACAGTGAGGAACTGACAACGGGGCAGGGCCGAGGGGCACAGCTGCGGGCCCTTACCTGGGATGCGGAAGAATGCAGGAAGAACCCGTGCGAGAGAAGGGTCGGTGCGTTCCGTGAGTTTGTACAGTGGACGCGCAGGTAGGTAACAGCACTGAGCTGCAGCTCGGGGCTGGGGTCGGGGCCGGGGCTCCAGGTGCTCTTTTGGGTGCTTCCTGAAGACATGGGTGCAGGTGAGCAGACGCAGAGAAACAAAGGAGGGTGAGGAGGACTCAGGAAGGATCCGATGTTCAGGTGCAGTAGGAGGGACCAGCATGCCAAGCAGTGGAAAAGGAGAGTGGGGCAGCTTTTGAAGGGGAGGGTGTAGATCAGCGATTCTTCTTTGGTTGGTTTGATTGGGGGAGGGAGCAAACCCCACTTTTTATCAAGAAAAGTTAAAACATACTCAAAGTGGAATAATCCAACGAACCGCCATATACCCATTACCCAGATTCAATAGTTACCAAGATTCTGCCTCCCTCACTCCGTCTGCCCTTCGTTGTTCGCCTGAAGTACTTTAAGCGAATCTCAGATAACTTGTAATTTGGCCTCTACATACTGTGTAGGCATCTCTAAAAAGGGTGGCATTTCCCTACAGAGCTACCGTGCCACTGTCACGTCACACATTAACCGTGTTCCTGCCTCTCATCTACTCTTCACTCCTTGTTCTCATTACTCTTTCTGGAAAGTGTCTTGTTCAGCTGCCATTACGTTTTTTGTCTTTTTGGGGTTTTGTTTTAGATTTTGTTTTATTAACTTTATAGTTTATTGTCAGGTTGGTTTCCATATAACACCCAGTGCTCTTCCTTAGATATTGTTTTTTTAAGTCAAGATCCCAGCAAGCCTCACCTATTACATTTGGTCGGTTTGTCTAATACTCTCTTGGGCTATAAAGAAGAGCCCTGTTTTTTATTTTTCATGCCATTGATTTGCTTAGCTCTTTACACCTGTCCTGGAGGAAGCCTCACTTTCTAGATTTATCTCGTGGCTTCCTCAGAGTGTTATTTAACTTTGATTAATGTTTATGAGATCAGGGATTGTGAGGTCGAGTAGGTCTGAGTGGGAGCCGGGAGAGAGGGAGAGGCTGTAGGAGTTCTGGAGAGAAAGGGTGATGTCTGGGGAGAGCTCTGGGTGGCCGCCCACTTCCCCATCCCAGAGAAAGTCATTCCCTGTCACCACGGTGCCTACTCCGGAGGATATTTTCACATACGCATCCTAGGTTACACACACGTATATAAAGTGCTGTATTTTGGTGTACATGCGTCCCGTGTTTTGGTGTCCTTGGGGGGGAAAGTGCTAGGTTAACAGTGAGAAGGCTTGGATTCCAGTCTGGACACTGGTACCAGCTTCTCTGGGATTCGGAGCACGTTCCCTCTGCACTTTGAATATGAGTTTCCTGATCTCTAAAAATGTGGCCCCTGGGCCAGATCAGCCCAGTGCAGCTCTATGCTTTCCCTGCATTTCCAAACACGTCATTTGATTTTCTAGCAGCTCGTGTACTCCCTGCTGCAGATTCGCAGTGGATCTCTGTTTTACTGACCGCACAGATTTACAGACTCCTGGGTTTGGGGTTCAAAGCCCTCAGCCCACACCTGTGTCTTCCCTTCCATTCTGCTGTCTTGTTTCTCGGGCCATTCTAATGTGACTGATGGAGTGATTCACGACCTCCAGATAAGCCCCACGTGGGTCTCCTCCAGGCTCTACTGACAACACACCCCCTACCTGGAAAGCCTACACCTGTCTCTCCTGTCACAGGTTTGGTTCTAAGCACAGCCCACTCCCCACGATCGCCCTTCCAAGCCGGATCCTGTTTGCCACTTATTGAGCCCCTGCCCTGTGCCAAACCCAGAGCTTACAGTATTGTATCTAATGCCCCAAGAGCAAATCCAGCAAGGTGTAGGACTTCTTATTCCCATTTTACATGGGACCAAATTGAGCCTAATGGGTTAAGAAGTTTGCTAGAGGTCACACAGCTAGGAAGCCTCAGGGTTGCGATTCCAGCATGGTCTGTGAGTCCACATCTTGGGTTCCTTCTCCCCCTCCACGCTGCAAGCCCTGGGGCACGTTGTAAATCTTTCTAATGCTGTTATCTAATGTTGTTTTTTGCTTTAGTGTCTTCAGTATACTTTTATTGAGTGTCTGCTGTATTCCAGGCACCTGAACAAATATTAACTCATCTGAGGGCAGTTTCTGTGTCTTACCAGTTGCATTCTGTCCAGGACTTAACTGAGACATGGGACACAAGCTGGAAATTCAGCACACGTTTGTTGAGTTCAACCAAAGTGAATAGAGTGACCTGGCTGATATAAAGGAGGATAATCAAATTAAGAGCCAACAAATATTTTCTCCTCTTTGCTGAATGATTTGGGTACCTCTCAGATGAATGCCAGTTTCATTGGGAGCTGTTAGCATATCTACTTGTCATTTATTGAAACTGGCTGAGGGATGAATTGGGCTTGTTTTTATTCTTTGTCCTAAGGCTAGTAGCTGTTTTTTTTTTTTTCTTGAGAACACATTTTAGAATAGCTGTGAGTGAAAACAATTGAGTCATTTGTTAAAGGACAGGAGACATTTATATCAAAATAAACCTACTTGTTATTTATGGACATTTGTTTTGACATAAATACCTAAAATCACATTAGGATCATGATTATCATCAAGATGCATTTATTTATTTATTTATTTATTTATTTATTTTAAAGAGCTAGAGACCACGCCAGTGGGGGAGGGTCAGAGAGAGAGAGAGAGAGAGAGAGAGAAAGAGAGAGAGAGAGAGAGAGAGGGAGAATCCCAAGCAGGCTCTGCGCTGTCAGCTCAGAGACTAATGCAGGGCTCAAACTCACGAACTGTGAGACCATGACCCAAACCAAAATCAAGAGTCAGACGCTCAACCGACTGGGCCATCCAGGCGCCCCAAGATGCATATAAATTGAGCCTGTGTAAGCTTCTGTATTAAGTGTACAAGTGTTAAGTGTACAAGAAAGAAAACCATAGAGAGACCTGATTTATTTCCTGCCTCAGGGGCAGTGGGGCTTTCTACATATCTAAATATCTCAGATGGTTGAAGCTTATCCTACAAAGTGCCAAGGCTTTTTATCTTAGACATAATTGATGAAAGTATTTCTTAAGCAAATATATGAGAGAGAAAATTTCTGATATTTATGGAGTATCATGAAATTTATGATGCGGAGTGTATTCAACCAATTCCACTTAGTAAAACCCTGGGCGTGTACTAAGCACAAGCTACTGTTCTAGCTTCCAGGGATGCAACAGTGAGCAGTACAAGATGCTGGTCTCATCAGGCTTTATTCCAGTGGAGGGGACATGTATCAATAAGTAAACAAATAAATGAGAAAGATCATCTCAGATACGGTGGGCAGGGCTGTGAATAACTACAGTAGGATTCTGAGATAAGGAACAGTTAGTTGGCAGGGGGTGAGGAAGGCCCTTATACATGGGGTGCTCAAGGCTTCCTTGAGGACATGACTTTGGATCTGAAACCTACCAGAATAATGACAGCCATTTGAAGAACTGGAGGAGCACAAAGAAGCTGACATGAGACAGAACACAATGGGTTCCCATTTGAGTTCGTTGATTGGGTTCGAAGGTCTCATGAGAATTTTGAGAATGTAGCCTGGACAGGCAGTTAGGCCTGGGAATCAGGAGCATGGGCAAATGACAATATAGTAGATGAAGATTTGACAGTCCTTTATCAGGTTCGGAGACCATTAAAGGCACTGAACAGGACCATTGCTTAGAAAAGCCATTATGGAAGTTGCACCCCTTCTCTGACATGTACCCCAGCAGTGATGAATGGCTGTCAGGAACACTTGCAAACCCATCACAGACAGAAACTCATTCAGTCCTCAAAACAACATTAGAAGGTAGGCACTATTATTTCCCTCCCATTTTGCAGAGAAGAAAACCAAGGCCCTGAGACATTAATTTTTCCCAAATCACATTTACTTAGTGGAGCTTAGAGGCAAACCTAAGTAGCTTGGTTGTGGAGTCCATGATCTTAATTGTGATATTATGCTGCCTCATGGACTGTCCATCAAGAGAGGATAACGAAGGCCTTGAAGAAATCTGGAGGAGAGTACGAGAGAGCCTCCCGAAGACGGGAGGGTGTTGAGTAAAGTGATAAATTCATCATCTGCTGCGAAGTGGTTGGGGCACCCCATCTGATCTGTGTCTCTTGAGTCCCTCACTGCGTGGTTGCAGATAACTATTGTCCCATGACATTCACCATATGCTTTCCTGGACCAGTGGCTAGAATACATTAATTCTGTTTAAAATGACTTCTTCAACTGACTAACAACAATGTGAATGAGCGAACAAACAAACCAGAAAGGACAAAAGGAGTCGAAACAGGTGAGCAACAGAAGAAGCACATGGCCACCAAACCCACATCAGCAGAGAGTGAAAAAGCACTAGGTTTGCTGAGTGATTCTAGGATGCTTGCCTGAAGTGATTTTTATTTTTACAGAACAGACAGGCTACTTAAAGTCCTGTCCATGGAAGAATCCCACCTTCTCACCAACCAGACCCTACCAGCCTAAATTTTGCCCATTTGTGCCTGGTGGAATCCACCCAGCAGTGTCTCTCCTGACATTTCAATCTCTAGACTCATCCTGGGGGGTTGCCATGGCAACCATAATCCAGCTTTCCTAGAATGCCCTCCATTATCCGTCCTGGTCTTTGACCCTGCTTCCAGGTATTAAAAGAGAATGTGTTGAAAGAGATCACTATCTTTTTTTGGGTCTTGCTTCCTTTGTCCTAAGAAGGAGCATGATTGTATTCAAATTAGTAGGATCCAGTTTGTTTGTACCTGGAGGAGTGAACCTACACTTTCTTGGGAGATTTAAGGAAAGATTAAGAAGTTTGCCTTTGACCTGGAAATAGCTCAATATAATTGCTGTCGCTCTGCCTTGGCGGACTTACCTACTTCTAGAGTATTCCTTGGTGACCATCCCAGAGTTCCTATGGTCTCCACTGTGTGGCAGTGCCAGGAAGTTTGAATAATTATTAAAAGCTTTAAAATGAAATATGAAAGAGCCTGCAGATTCTTCCATAATGGCTCGAATCCCCACATTGGCTGTAAGCACCACTAAATGTGTGACCTTGTTTTTAACGGCATCGTTATTTTCTTTGGTTACTTTCATATTCGGCTTCTTTCCATATTCAACTTTGCGCCTCTATGATCTCTTCTAAATTACGGTGGCATAGTGTATGGCCCTTTAATTATAAATCCTCCTGTTTCCTCCCCACTTTCTTTCTGATAATTTAATTTCCTCATTTTTTTGGCCTGCATTTATTATGCTCATTGAATGACCACTTATTTTATCTCCTATGTATAAAAAAAAAAAAAAGTCAGATTCTCTGGAAGAAAATGTGCTTCAGAAATTATTGAGAAATAATTTCAATAATGAAGTCATAATAGTTAACACCTTCAAGTGCTTACATGTGCCAGGCGCTCTAGTGTATTAACTCATTTCGTTATCATAATCTACTCTTGGACATCATTTTCCTTGTTGGGAAGCTGAGGCCCAGGGGTTATATAACTTCATAAATTTGGATTTGCTGTTTCCCAGCATAGGCTTCCTAAACAATTTGTATTTTTTTATAATCCGAAGATGCTGATTTTCAAACGCTTTTGTTTGCACACATTAGCCTATTTACATGGTGTTCTGTTAGTCCTTTCCACAGTTGATTAAAAACACTGGTATGTTTGTTTTTATTTTCTCCGAAGTATGGATTTGCACCTGATAAAAATGAAGAGAAATGCTATTTCCTAATTCGCAAACTCATTATTTGTTCCGAAGACTGTAATAAAGTCTACCCGTGTATAATGTTGGGAAGAAGAATGGCAAGTTTTTAGTCCTAGGAAAAAGTTCCTTAGGGACTTAGGAAAGATTATTCCCTCTGTATTTAATTTTTTAAGAGGATTTGAAACATACGTTATAAATGTGATAGGGATTGTCTGAAAGAAAAAGTGGGGTTATAATCCACAGGGGGTACACCCGGACCCACATGTTCCATGTGACTTAAAACAGCTATGAAGGAGGGTGGGCCATGTCAGTCCCTCTGACACTTGAGATTTGCTGCAGACAGTGAGGTAAGACCCGGATGTCTTCAGTCAGATCTTTTCTGGCTCCGACACCAGTCTTGTGTGCCCCTCAGCTGGCATGGAGACGGTGGAGGTGATATTAATCCCAGCCACTATCAGATTGGAAGCCACAAATAGGATGACTGGCTCGTTGGCCTGTTGATACACCATCTGGGCTTCCCCTAGATCGCCCAGCCATCTGTGCCTCTCTGCAACTTGCTATTTACTTATTTACTTTGAATGATTAAAAATATAATTTTTTTAAAGAACTGGAGAGTTTCAACATGAACAAATTTTGATTAAAAATGAGGCCATCATGCTACTATTGCGCGTAAATGAGCCTCGAAAGGAAAACCACACACGTCAGCAGTTTCATGGGGGGGAAGGTGACGAGTCCAGCTGGGATTTTTGGAGCAAAATCTTGAAGACCGGATCAACTATTAAAAGTCTTTGAATTCCCATTCCAGGATTTGAAAGCATTTAGAATCTTGCCTTTTGGTGACTTCTTTATTCTCACACAAGGACAGAAACATATCCGCTTGATTATTAGACACAGCGTGAAGTGTGGGTGATGTTCAGATTACGGAATTTGGTCACAGACATGTTTCTGTGCGTTATTTTTGAATTGGGTCAAAGACACAGGGCCCTGCGTTCGTTGATAAGCACAGGACAGAGTTAAGGGAACCGGAGCACAGAGGGAGGGGCTCATTAACACATCCAATTAATGAAACTTTGACATCACAACACTGGCTATTGTCAGTGAGCTTGCAAGGCTTCCAATTTCTATTCATTAGTTATTCTGTTTCCCTGGTTGCCTCACTCCTCCACCTTCACACAGCGGCAGCATTATTAAGCGTGGATTAAAATGGCGTCCACATTGATAAGAAGTAGTTATCTAGTGTTCCTGACTGTGTTTGTTACTTGAAAAAAGTTTCAGGCTAAATGGAGTGAAGAAGATTTGAAATGTAAATGGATTCTTGTCCCTTTTGTAGATAATTGTACTAAATGCTAATTTGTGGGCAGCTAATGTGTTCTTGTGTTCACTGATAAGCTGTGTTGCTTAAAACAAATTTATAAAAAGAGACAAGTCGTTGGTCCGCAAACACTCTCAACCCAGTGAAATCAGTGTGTCTGATTATTTTCTTTGCTTCTTTGGGACAAGAATCCCATCTGGGTTGTCCCCACCTACAAATACATGGCCTCCCTGCCCACCCGGTGACAATGGGTGGTTTAGAACCTGTTCTGTTTCTTGAGATCCATTTTGGAGATTTGGGATGAAATGTACTCTTTGCTACAGACTTTTTCTATAAAGAGCTTGATGATAATTTGTTATGGCCTTTGTAGGCCATCTCGTCTTCGCCATGGCTATTCAACTCAGCTGTTGTAGCCCAAAATAACCTGACGCAAAATGAATGAACAGGGATTTGTTCCAAAACAAAATGAATAGCAGGGATATGTTCCAATAAAACTTTATTTATGGGCACTGAAATTAGGTTTTTATTATTATTTAATTTTCATATGTATAAAATACTATTCTATTTTTTACTTTTTTCCAATAATTCAAATATATTTTTAAAATTATGTAATTTATCTATACTGTAGCTCGGGGGCCCACATTTCCCCTTCAAGTCTCTTTTTCTTTTCAACTTTGTAAATGCAAACCCCAGTTTCTGCCCGCAGTATCTTTTAGGTACTGTGACCGTGTGGCGGCCCCAGTAGGTTTTTGTTTTGTTTTGTTTCCTGGGGTGAATGGGAAGAGGGGTGGGTGAACCTCTTTTGTTTCCAGGAGTGGGGAGAACAGTGGCAGTGATTTATACTGCCTCACTGAAATTGAGTCTTGGTAGTTTAGGCACATAGAATTTGTTGCTGCTTCTGTGGCTTTTTTTTTTTTTTTTACAAGAAATTCAGATGCTATAATTTTGTGGAGGGAAAGGACCACCATGTGAATGACTGAATTGCATCTGAGACTGGTCTATTTGTGATTTCTTGGTTGTATTCCTTTAAAAAAAATGCAGATCCAATTGTGAAAAGACAACAGGAGTTGACTGAGGTATTATTGAGCTCCGGCTGCCTTTCAGCTTGGTTGAAGTCCTTTCTAATGAGAACAAAGCTGAATTGGGGGTCATCGCTCATTGTCCACAGGCACTAGTTAGCAAACTACCCCTGATAATTTGGAGGACGCAAAACATTTCTTTGTCCTACATAGCTTCGTAATTACTGATCTTTTGAACCTCTGGTTGTGGAATAAATTGAGTCTTATGCACTTGAGTCCTGAGATGATATTTTACTTGAGGGTGAAGAAGTTAATGTACACCCTCTTTGGCTAGTACTTCAGACACTGAGAAAATGCCTTTGATATTTAATCAACACAGAAACAAAGGAGATTTTAACTGTGTAGGAATATGTTCACAAAACAGGTTAAGTTATCCTTTTATTAGCTTATCTGTTTATTCGAATGAGCTCGTTTCATTTGGATGAGACAGCGCATCACAACGGAAGGGAACTGTTAATAAAGATCTGATTTGCCTGTTGACCTCTTCAGTCATTAGTGAGAAAACCTTTTTAGGTCACTGTAGTCCCATTTAGTGTTCATGGTAGAGGAATGCCATCAGGGTGTGGCTCAAACGTTCCTCTCCACTTCCCAATCCAGGGAATGATGATGGATTTGGAGGCTCCTGGGTGGGGTGGGCCACCTCTGTCACCTTCAGTGACGCACATTGAGTTGCAGGGCCGTGATCTCAGTAGCACATTGGGGAAGCCCACAAGACCCAGGACAGGGCCCGCAGGGGTGGGCCTCACTGTGCATTGCCACATGGGGCTTCCTAAGGTTCCTCCGACGTACCCTGTTCTCTCCCACTTCTTCCCGTGAAAACCTTGCCATTCATTGGCATAAAATGACTTACACTTCTTTCTTTGCTAAAGACTGTGGTTTTCATTAAAAATGAGATGCTTGACATATATCCACGCGAAAAATATTCAGAGCAGCATTCCTCACAATAGCTAAAGAGTGGAAACAGGCCAAATAGCCACCAACTTATTAATGGATGAATAAAAAGGTATCCATTCATATAGTGAAATATTATTCGGCTATTAGAAAGAATAAAGTACTGATATGTGCTGCAGCTTGGTAAACCTTGAAAGCATGATGTTTAGTCCAAGAAGCCAGACACAAAAGACCACATGTCATATAATTCCATTTGTATGAAATGTCCACAGTAGGCAAATCCATATAGGCAGGAAGTCAATTAGTGACTGTCGGGGCTAGGGTGACAGAAGGGGGAGTGACTGCTGATGGCTACATTTTGGGATGATGAAAATGTTCTAAAATTAGATAGTGGAGGGACAGCTGGGTGGCTCAGTGAGTTAAGCGTCCGACTTTGGCTCAAGTCATGATCTCGCGGTTTGTGAGTTTGAGCCCCACGTCGGGCTCTGTGCTGACAGCTCAGAGCCTGGAGCCTGCTTTGGATTCTGTGTCTCCCTCTCTCTCTGCCCCTCCCCTGCTCACACTGGATGTGTGTCTCTTTCTCAAAAATAAATAAACATTGAAAATTTTTTAAAAATTAGATAGTGGTGATGGTCGCACAATTCTGTGAATATAGTGAGAAAACCACTACTCTTTAAAAGGCTGAATTATTTCATATGTGAGTTATATCTCAGTGAAACTGCTATAAAAACAATGCATTCGAGAATAGAGAAATGATGTTTACATAGTTTTGTCATCATTGGAAACCAATGAGATTCTTCAGAGTTCCACAGTTTGTAGAACTTTAATAACCATCTAATAGTTCTAATAGTTATGTATTTATGTATTTATTTGACCAGGTGGCACAGTCTTTGCCACTGGGGGAGAAAGAGTACCTGAGAAACCAAGGCTTGTCCCATGGATGACTAATCAAGTGTATGATTCTGTATTGATTTCCGTTATTTCTAAATAGTATCGGGTCCCATTCATTCAGATGCGCTGTTTGTGATTGCAAAGCCCTCAAATGAAAAAACAAAATATTGAGTCAGAGGTGTAGATTTTTGCCTCATAAAAACAAACGTCTTAACTGAACGCTTCTGACTGCATATGCATCATGGTCAAAATGTGGTCAATAAGGTTTGTACAGATTTGGCCTCTTGGGAGCATAAGTATTGGGGTCCTAATTTGGGCAGCTTCAATATGGCACCCTCCACAGGAGGGCTCCTGGCCTAGATGAGGAAGAGGAAAACAAAACAAAACAGTTAAGTTGCCTCCGATCTTGGCTTTTTTTTTTTTTTTTAAATGACAGCTGAAGATAAAATGTCCTTGAACCCAAATGTTATTATCTTGTATATCTGCCTTAGAGAAGACAGAACAAAGATCAGGTGGTCCACATGTTTGAAGTATCTCTTAGCTGAGATACCAAAGGCCATCGTGGTTTAAAATAAACCGAACCACGGCTCTGGGCTGGGAAGAAGGCCCCCCAGACCCACTAAGAGGATTATTTTAGCAGACATAGCACTTGTTTGTGGCAGGAAAAATTATTCAGAAGGTTGCTATTTCTGCAATTCTGGGAAGCTCCAGCATAGATCAGAGCTGATAATACTCCAGTCACTAGCCCATCTGTTCCTAAAACAGTCCCAAGAAAAATGTAAAAATGGGAGTCAGAGCAGAGGCAGTCATGTGGTGTGGACCCGGATGTCCAGGCAATAGTCACCGGTGGTTTCTCTCCCTTCTCTGAGTAACCGCGTTGGAACCAGAATTCTGTCTGTGTCACTCAGGGATTTTTTTAAAGTATTCACAACCTTCAGTTCCGTTTGGTGAATTATTTGATGATGAAGATGAACGTTAAGAAAATGATCGATTTCTGGAAAGCAGCTGGACGGACGTGAGGTTTTGAGCACCGACGTGTGGAAGGCAGAAATCCTTGGGAGTGGTGGGGAATGTGGTTTCCATGGTATACTTTAAAGTTAGAAGTATCCGAGTTCCCTTTCTGGCTCCACCTCTCAAGAGCTGTGTGCTCATAGCTGAGCGACTTAACCTCTCTGTAGGACATGAGGGTCCTCAAGGCGTTCAAAATACTCATTTCATCAGGTGGGGAGCATTAGCAGGAATAAAATGTGCAAAGCTCCAACATCTTTGAGTAAGCACTCAGTAAATGTTTCTGAGGCTTAACTTTGAGAAAGAAAAGAACACTCCTGGAGATGCTATCCCTGTTAACGTTCACATGGTGTTTGTCCAGGATGCCAGATATTGGAGGCCTTTGGGGCAAATCCCGGGAACATAACCCAGTAGGAGTCCACAATAAGCTGGAGCTTTGTGTTCTTTTATTTGTTTTTTCATTTTTTCAATGTTTATTCATTTTTTGAGAGAGAGAGAGAGAGAGAGAGAGAGAGAAGAGAGAGCATTGTTGGGGGGGGGAGGGGCAGAGAGAGAGGGAGACACAGAATCCAAAGCAGGCTCCAGGCTCCGAGCTGTCAGCACAGAGCCAGATGTGGGGCTCGAACCCACAAACTGTGAGATCATGACCTGAGCGAAGTTGGATGCGTAACCAACTGAGCCACCCAGGTGCCCACAACTTTTATGTTCTTAAACCTGCGTTGTCATTTGCTCAGAGACTATTAACTCCTAGTGAATTCAGGATTTTCTGGAAATTCTACGAACCTTTGGAGATAGGCTCCCCCAAGCTCTTTAGCAGTTAGAAGACAGGTAGTGTTCATCTGAGTCAACTGAAAATGAATTGACCAATATGGTCTGTAAGTCTCCAGAGTTTAGTATTGGACTGTAAAGATTAACTTAATGGGAGGTGAGCTCTGACTTGAATGTTTTCATTCAGAGCTCTGTGGACTCTAGTGTATGCATAATTTTTAATAACATAAGCCTCAATATTGGCATCTGTCAAATAGGCTAAATGGGAGTTTTCCTTGTTGTGAGGACTGGGAAGGCAAAACCATGCATCAGGTGGTCAGTGAATATTACTTGTCTCTGAGCAGGGTGATGAAGGATGCCACATACTTATTCCCCTCACTTTTAAATTTTTGACACTGTGCAAAAGAAGAGAGAGAGGCCAACTTGGGATAAATATTGTTCCAAGCTCTCTGACTTTCTAGGTAATTGTTTTATCAGATTTGGGGGAGGAAGTTATCCTTCCAGCATCCTACGTGATTTGGCAAGAGGGTAAACATGACTTCTCTCTTTTTCTCAACTCATCTTTCATGCAGTCATATAATTGATTAAAACATAGAAGCTACCTGTGATTAGTGTATAAGTATCTGGACAAAAAGTCCTTTGTTACCCTGAATGTATATGGAAGACAGATCATTTCTTAATGTCCGCATAACTCCCAATCTAAGTACTCTGTTACTCCTAAAAAAGTTTCTTCCTAAATCCTTGACATTCAAATTGTTTTTGTGTTACTGGAGTTGGGCCCAGAGATCCATGGATAGATTATCTGATGTGTCCACTGAAGTATTTATAAGGTTACAAGAGGAGCCAGGAATTGTCAGGAATTAGAACTTATAATATTACCAAAACCATATTCCCAAGTCATATTTTCTGGACTGTTCAGCTATTACTGTCTTATGAGAGCAAACATTGATTATTGTGTCAAAATGGAATAAAATATCCTTCATTCATTTAGTCATTTATTTTTGTCTAAAGTGCTATGCTAGGCACCAGTGAGAAGGGGAGAGTACAAATCATCCATGAGCTCTGCTCTCAAGGAGCCTTTTGCTTTGTTGTGGGGGAAAGACATGTATATAAATAACGAATCCAAAGTAGAAAGAAGACCGTTATTGTTTCTGGTGTAGGGAAACTGGGAAGGGCTGGTTGGAGAAGTGACACTTGAGCTGTCTCGAGTGACAGGATGCAGGGATGGTAAGTTTTCTGGTCAAAAGAACCATCTCAAACAGTCACCTGATGCAGGGGTGGGGGTTGGGCCTGGAGCTGGAAGGTCATTCCTTGGCCCGTGAGATTTTTCAATAACACATGTTCCATGAACATTTTACATATGGACACACACATACATGCATTCACACAGAGACCTACACAGAGGGACGGATGTATATGAATTTAGCCGTAATGCAATTATAATTGTTTTTTTGGCCAAAATGCTTGAAGCCAATAGTTCTGCTTTTAATATATGTGTACATTTGGCCAGAGACAGCAGACATGTTTTTAATTCAATTGCCATCTATTATGAAAGGCTTGGATCTGTTCATGAATTAGGAATTCATCCCAAGGATCAGAATTAAATGAGATGTTCTATTTCAATCAAAACACTTGGGAGCTTCCCAATAGAGACAGACTTACTCACTTCCTGGCATGCATTACAGTCTTGGGAAGATAAAGGTGGATCATATTTGTTTTTTATGAACTCATTCTCACCCCAGAGTCTCTGACAACCGAAAACCGTACAGAACTGAACTATTCAATTGCTTGGTCTCATTGTGCACTGATATGAGATGTCATGTTCCTGTTTAGACTACTAACTTTATTAGCCACTTTATCTCCCCTAAGTTGATGGCATTCAGGGGATGGAGGAAGGCCAGAGGGTTTGGCCGATTCCTATGGGATGGAAGGAGAGTCAGACAAATACAATGTAAGTGTTCACCGAAGTATCCCTGGGGCCTACATAGTAAGGAAATAGGGATTAAAGATCTAAGAGTGGCTGGTCTTTACAATTAATATATTATATTTTCCAAGGCGCCTTGAATAATGAGCCTTCAGTTGTAATATTTCAAGAATAGAAGATCACAGGTGTATGAGTTCATTCAGATGTCATAATAAAATGATAATAGCTTTGTTTAGAAAAATCAGAAGTTCTAAATTTTCTTAAGTGACATGTCTAGAATTTAGTTTTGAGATTTCAAATGTCGAGCCTGTGACCTCGCCCCTCTTCCTTCTGCCCCTGCTTGTCGTTCTCTATCCTGTGGCTCCTCTCCTGGGCCTAAGAATGTCTTTTCATATTGGAACACTCCCGAAGTCTCCATAATGGTAGTAATCATGTTATAAATAGCCAAATAAATCCTAACTGGGGGCGCCTGGGTTGCTCAGTCGGTTAAGCGTCCAACCTTGGTTTCGGCTCAGGTCATGATCTCACAGGTTTGTGAGTTTGAGCCCCGCGTCGGGCTCCACACTGGCAGCACAGAGCCTGTTTGGGATCCTCTTCCTCTGTCTCTCTGCCCCTTCCCTGATCACGCTGTCTCTGTCTCTCTCGAATAAATCAACTTAAAAAAAGAAGGATCAAATTTAAAAAATCACAAATGCAGTTTTAGTACTCAAGATTACCAAGTGCCAATGGCCTACATGCACAATCCCCTAGAGTCCTTCTAACACCTTCATGAGGGAGGCACTATTTGAATCCCTACTTTAAAAGTGAGGACGTTGAAGCTAAAAAGTGCTAAGTAACCTGCCTGAAGCCAAACAACTAGTAGGTAGGATTTGTGCTACGCACTGACCGGTCCTCTGTTGCCTCTCAAAGGTAACTTTCTGGTGAAGGAGTTCCACAATTTTGAAATCTTCTACCACATTTGTCCTCACATGTGCCCTCATGGCTTTATCTACTTACCATAAAGCCTATCACAGTTTATTGGCTTTCATTTTCATTTGTATAAACTGGAAAAATAATTGTTTTTAATGAAAAATTAGAAAATCGAGAAAAGCAAAAGAGCAAAAATAAAGAAATCACCTATAATCTCATATTCTAGGGGGAAACACCCAACAAGAATCAAAAGGCTATTTACTCTAGGATTCCATTTGTATGATTTCTAGACTAAGCAGTATGGTAAGAGAAAGAAAGCAGATTATTGATCACCAGGAGCTGGGGTGGGGAGAGGGATGGACTACAGAAGGACACAGAAGACCTTTCTGGAAAGATGCACGTGTTCTTTTTTTTCCTCTTTTCAAATGTTTAGCTAAATTCTAGTTGGTTAACATACAGTGCAGTATTGGTTTCAGGAGTGATCCATCACTTACATACAATGCCCAGTGTTCAGCACGACAAGTGTCCTCCTTCATAAAGCTGGACATATTCAATATCCTGCCTGCGATGATGGTTCTATGATTTTACGACTTTGTCAGAACTCATACAACTAAAAACAAAAATAGTGAATCTCATTCTTTGTAAATTTTTCCTTAGTAAACATGACTGAACATACAAGCCAGTTTTAACACCTTGTATGTATTCTTGCACTCATTTCCATGCATCCTCATTATAAAAGTATGTTTTTAAAACCGATTGTACTCTATAGGTCTTAGAACCTATTTTTCATTCAAAAACACACCAGAAGCATCCTTTATAATCATTAATAACTCATCATTATCATTAAAATGAGCATGATTATTTGAGACAAAAGCTTAGATTATTTAAATTGATTTTCATCCGAATTTCCTTATAGCAGATCTTGCTTCTATACTTTATTGTTAATGTTTACAATGGGAAAAACATACCCTTTCTCCCTGAACGCAATTGCTTTGACCGAAAAGTAGCCAGACAGGTGAATTGCGTAGATAACCTCTTCGGGGACATTCTGTCTGTGGTTAGACTGCTACTTATTAGGTTGTTGAAGACTCTATGTTTCAGTACATTTTTCTTGACCTTGAATGTACAGCCAAGGCAACCCCAACCTGTGTGAGTGAGCAGAAATGATCAGCTATTTTTACTTTAATGCCCCATTTGGGGCTGATGTTCGTCTTTTGTAACTTGACTTTTAAAGAATGAAATTCCACGTTCCATGTTTTGCCAGTGGAAATATTTACTCTTTGTGGAACTTACTTTTTTGGGAGTATAATGAATGCTATTTCTCTTAAAAGACACAATAAATATTTTCCTTATGACCTCTAAAAGTAAATGGCTGAAAATAAAATCGATTGTTTTCCTCATAAATTCAAATAGACCTATTAACTTCTGTTTCAAAAATGACATCAGCTAGATCACTTCGCAGGCTAATGACACTTTTCCTGCCAGACAGAACACTTGATTTACCATTGGCGTGAAGTCACTGCGCCATCCTGTTTTCCATTCACGCTGCGCACTTGAAGTATTGTGACACTTAACGTTTCTTATAATGAAATATAAGAAAAATCTGAAAAGACTCATTGTTTACCATTATGAAGAGAAAGATCTCTCCACAGACATTGTGGGAGCTCCTTCAAGGGTCTTGCTGGGAGTGACCAGACTTCTCGGTTTCCCCTAAAAATTAGCACACACTCTCTCCTCTTCCCTCTCTTGGGGTGGAGATTGTAAAATACATGTTAGTTTCACGAAAACCTATCTGCTTAGAGACGTAGAATTAGAACAGAAGCCACTTTCTTCATATGCAGGATCCCCTGACTTCCGGAAGGCATTTTAGACTTTGAAGGGGTTTGATTAGCTACTGTTTGCTATCCTTCCATGTCTAAAATTGCCATCCTCTGGTCCAGTAGAGCTTTGTAGAAGGGGTCTGGGCTTCTTGTTTCTTTTTAGATAAGCCCATAGATTAAAAAAAATTTTTTTTAATGCTTATTTATTTTTGCGGGGGAGGGGCAGAGAGAGAGGGAGATATAGAATCCAAAACAGGCTCCAGGCTCCAAGGTGTCAGCACAGAGCAGAGCCCGATGTGGGGCTCAAACCCATGATCCAAGAGATCAAGACCTGAGCTGTAGTCAGGTGCTTAACCGACTGAGCCACCCAGGTGCCCCAAGCCCATAGATTTTTTAAAAAAATTTTAGATAATCTGTAAATCCCCTGTTGACCACTTGCTATATAGACTGGGTAGTTCAGGAAATGCACTAGTATCTTGCCCTGTAGAAACTTATCATTGTTCATTGGAAATTGTTGACTTTGTTTCTCTCTTGACTTATATATCATCTATAGTCTTTTTATATGTTTTCCTTTAAGAAGCCTAAAACAGTGTCACGATCCCTCTTTGGAATGTCCTGTGTTGTGATTATTCAGCGGGGACATTCCATCAGCAGGCGCCCAGGAACGTCCTACGCTGGGTATGCGTGGCCTGGCAGCTTGCCCCTAGGGCTTGATACGGCAGAACCACTCAAGAAGTGGAGGGTGTCTTTTGTGGTGGTGGTGTCAGCAGCCATGGAAGATTAATTCACTCTCCAAAGCTTCATTCGCCAAATGAAACAAAGTCTCGCTGCGTTAGTTGGACGTGTCTTTTTCTTATCTCGAAATCGCAATGGGGCTTAGATCCCCTCTTGGCTTGGCCTTCCTTTCAGATGATAGAGGGCTCGGAAGGCGACCTTACTTACAGTCGCTGAGAAATATGGACAGTGACCCATGAGGTAAGTTGATCACCCGCGTCGGTCCCTTTGACTCCCCCAGCACGTCACCTTCTCTTTTGTGCTGCAGGGTTTAGCCAGGGCTAGGGGTCTGCTTTTAAATCAGATGTGCGTTTTGACGGCCAGTGCTTCGAACTGTCCTTCCTAGGTTTCCGTGAGTCTGGAGAAGAGAGCGGAGACCTTGAATATTAAACTTCTGTTGCCGTTTATGTGATTTGAAGGCGGTTCTGCAGAGAATTATTTGTTTGTAGGTCGAATCGCAGCCCAGAGTTTGGAATGAAGTCATCGTGGGGACTTTGCGCGGGGCCCGCAACTACTCATAGAGCTTCTCTTTTCCCCGGAGTCGGGGCCATGAATAGAGCAGTTTGAGCTTTGCGGTGGTAGGGGAATTGCCGCGTGGTTTGGCTGCGGTCCTTCTCCTTTCTGCTTTTGAGATGAGGTACGTTGCGCCCAGGCTCGCTCCACGTTCGTAACCGGGACACAGGCAGCTGTAGAAGACAGAGGAGGCCTCCCTGGCCAGCGAGCCCCAGATAGTGAAGCCTCAGGAAAAGGCAGGTCTATTTGGGCTTTAGCTAGTCGTTGCGTTTCTGTACATGGACCCCAAGGTTTATTCTTCTTCACTTTGGCTTGGACTTAAATTCCTTCCTGCTGTGCCTGGGGACTTTAGTGCCTAAAGTCCTCTTTAGATGTCTCCGTGGTTTCCGCACCAAATGTCTTCGGCCCTGTGGTGACCTCCCTGGAGCTCCCTCTGGTGGAAGACCTGGTCCACAGTGCCCAGATAGCACCTCCCTTCCGTGGCCCAAAAGATCTTGGGGAGGAAGGGCACTCAGATGACTCAGCTTTCAGGTTGGAAGTCCTAGCGTTCAGTCAGCCAGCAACAGGTGTTTCCCGACTGATCAGGGCTGCAGAATCAACAGGGAACTAAGCCAAGTCCCTGCCTTATAGATCTCCTGTTTTAGTGGTGCATTAAAATTTTGAATCTGCAGTGCAGGTACCAAGAAACATAAATGAAGACAAGTTCCCTTCTCCTCATTAAGATTAAAAAAAAAAAAAGAAGAAGAAGAAGAAGAACGTCTTACTGAATTTGGTGGACCCAACCCATTAGTGTCCTCTTTTTGTGTTAGAGAAATCAGAAAGTTAGGGGAAAACACCTTCTCAGTCGTTTCAGCCTGTTATAACCGAATACCATAGACTGGGTGACCTCTAAACAACATTTATTTCTGGACAGTTCTGAACGCCGAGAAGTCCAAGGTCAAGGTGTGTGCCTGGAAAGCTCCTGCTTCCTCCTCACCATCCATCTTCTTTCTGTAACCCCACACATCAGAAGGGAGCTCTCTGGGGTCTCTTTTTTTATAAGGGCACTAATCCTAATAACAAGAGTTCTACACTCATGACCTAATCGGCCTTGAAGGCCCTGCCTCCCAATGTCATCCCCTCAGGGCTTAGGATTTCATCGTATGAATTTTGAGGAGGCACAAACATTCAGACCGTAGTAGGTAGTTATATACTTAGGGTTATTTTCTAAGAGTCATAAAAAATATAAATGGATACATTGAGAGGAGGTCCCTATGCGGTCAGCACCCACAGCCAGTGTCATTCTGGGAGAGAAATGGTTGGGACAGAGCTGCCAGTTGGTTGCCTGAGTTTTCGAGTTGCCATTTTTTCAGGCATTTTGTGCATCGCCCCCACCCCCTGATCAGAGTATACCCAGAGCAAGTGCAAGCCCAAGTTACTTTAATCCAGATGTCCATCGTAAAACAAATGAAACAGCTTGAAAATAGGCGCTCTGCAAATAAAGCTTTATTATTAGTATTAAATTATCAACAGAAAGCCAAAAGTTGGACCAACATATTTTGCCTGCACGTTCCTGGAAAATGTTCACAATATGCAAGCAAGTGTGAGCTTATTCCCAAGTCTACATTAACAGAAGGCCTACTGTCAGCTTTAGTTTTTATAGTCCCTGAGCATCACACAGGGAATCAAGAAAGAAAATAACCCCTAGCCTCACCCCTAAGATGTCAGGAATGTCTTACTTAGATTCTGTAAGGTCGGGACTAATGGATTCTACCATTAGCTTCCGAGCCAGCTAACAAAATGAGCTCCCAGATTGTTCTAGAAAGGAGAGCAGCCGAACAGAGAAGCTACAACAACGAGGCCCCTGTTTCCATCCACACTCTTGAGGATGGATGCTCTGAAGGAAGCTTTATTTGCACATACTGGTTGAGTAACACCTTTTGCTTAACACAAATAACAATACAGTAGTTCTGTTTTTAATTTTTCAAGAACGTCCGTACCATTTCCTGTAGTGGTTGCACCAGTTGAAACTTCCACCAGGGGCGCCTGGGTGGCTCAGTCGGTTAAGCATCCAACTCTTGATTTCTGCTCAGGTCATGATCTCATGATTCATGGGATTGAGCCCCGTGTCAGGCTCTGCATTGACAGCATGGAGCCTGCTTGGGATTCTCTCTCGTTCGCTCTCTCCATGCCCCTCCCCTGCTTGCTGTCTCTCTCAAAAAACAAAAAACTCCCACCAACAGTGCATGATGGTTCCTTTTCTCTAGACCCTCACCAGCACCTGTCTGTTGTCCTTTTAAAAATAGCCATTCTGGGGATACCTAGGTGGCTCAGCCAGGTAAGTGTCTGACTTTGGCTCAGGTCATGATTTTGTGGTTCGTGGGTTTGAGCCCCGCGTCGGGCTCTGTGCTGAAAGCTCAGAGCCTTGGAGCCTGCTTCAGATTCTGTGTCTCCCTCTCTCTCTGCCCTGCTTATGCTCCCTCCCTCTCTTTCTCTCTCTCTCTCTCTCAAATATAAGTAACACTAAAAATAATTTATTAAAAAAATAAAAAATAAAAATAAATAAAAATCGCCATTCTGAGGTGATATTTCATGGTGGTTTTGATTTGCATTTTCCTGATGATTCGTGATGTCACACATCTTTTCATGTACCCGCTGACCATTTATATATTGTCTTGGGGAAACTGTTTATTCAGATCCTTTGCCCGTTTCGTAATCAGGTTTGTGTGTATGTGTGCGCGCGTGTGTGCATGCGTGCTTGCATGTGTGTGTGTGTGTGTGTGCTGTTGAGTTGTATGCATCCCTTGTAGATGTTGGATATTAACCTCTCAGCAGGCCTGTGGTTGGCAAGTATTTTTTCCTACTCCGTCGTTTGCCTTTTCATTTTGTTGATGGTGTCCTTTGCTGAGCAGAAGCTTTTTTTAGTTTGCTAGAACTATGTTAGGTGATGGATATGTAAATTAGCTTGATTGTGGTAATCACTTCAGAATGCATACTACATCTATTAAATCATTGTGTTGTATGCCTTTTACAAATCACGTTATATGACCTAAATATATACAAATTCCACTTGTCAGTCATCCCTCAATAAAGCTAGGGATTAATACCTACCTACCTACCTACATCCGTACATAGCGACAACAGCAAGTAACAGTAACAAAAGCCTGGCCAAGCTGAGACTCAGACGTGCTTCCAGCCCACCCATTGGATGAACAGTAGGAATGGAGGGAACTGGGAAATGAGAAAACAGCCTGAGGAGATATTAGCCCCAAGGACAGAAACTACACATCCCATCTCTCTCTCTTTTAAAAAATTTTTTTGTTTTTACATTTCTTTATTTTTGAGAGACAAGAGAAAGACAGAGCATGAGCAGGGGAGGGGCAGAGAGTGAAGGAGACACAGAATCCGAAGCAGGTTCCAGGCTCTGAACTGTCAACACAGAGCCCGACGCGGGGCTCAAACTCATGAACCGTGAGATCGTGACCTGAGCCAAAGTTGGATGCTCAACTGACTGAGCCACCCAGGTGCCCCATCTCTCTCTTTTTAATTGTGGTAAAATCCACGTCACAAAATTGACCATCTTCACCATTTTTAAGTGTACAGCTTAGCGTATGGATGTCTTTGAAAGAGGAATGATATTATGATTATTATGATACTGCTAAGACAATAAAAAGTGGCTTCACCCCTTCTGATTTTAAACCGACTTCTCTAATTCCTAGGAAGACAGGAGTCCTGGCGCAAGTACAAAAACCTAGTGACACACCGGAAATCGATAGCTTCTGTAAACATTCATGGGCATAAGAAATATCTTCTTCTATGTAGTTCATATCTGGTCATCTCCTTTCCCTTCTCGGAGATAGATGAGGTTTCCTCCATGAAGTCACACTTATTAGCACAGCGCCTTACTCAGATGCTTAAAAACTCTTGGTTGCTCATTACCTTTCTTTTCTTTTCTTTTTCTTTTTCTTTTTCTTTTTTTTTTTTTTGGTAAGTAATCTTTTGTCCACTCAATGCCACTACCCTGGAACTGTGCCCTTTTGTGCCTCTCTGACGGAAAGGGTAAAAGCCGGGTAGGTGACAGGCCACAGCAGGGCCCCAGGCTGCAGCCCCTCCCCCAGGAACCTCTCCCAGCCCTGCAAAGCCACCAAATGGCAGAAATGGCAGCCTGGCCAATATGATGGACCTTAAACCAGAGCCAGGCCGGGGCAGCTGGCACATATTTTCAAGTGAGTCCAAAGCAAAACTTGCGTCTGCATCAAATGATTGTGATCATTTTCGCTTGGAGTTATTTAAATGTATCGACTCAGGGAGAGAATGGCAGGTTTTCCCTCCGGGGTTCAGCCTGTCGGATGTTAGCCTGCTCATTTCAAAGAGCCAGACCAATCGATAGAGATATTATCCCAGAAGATGCTGGGCCGGCTGACCCCGGACAAGGCTGGCCAAGTGTGAGGCACCGTGTTCTCCACTCACGGGGCAGCACGCGCTGAAATTCTCCGTTTCGGGTCTTGTTATGTGTTTTCTGGCCTTTTCGAAAAGGTACCACTGTGTTTTGGGGAAGGGGCCAAAGAGCAGATTAAAATCTAATATTTTGACTGGAACCTTTTTAACAATACGAGGTTTCATAGAGAAGTGTTTATAAAAATAGGCCTCTCTCTGAATATAGATTACATTTTCTGTATTCGGTGAGTTCAAGTGGGCACTCCCTGTAAAATGAATTCTATATTTTCTGCCCTAAATCCTTTTGAGAATGAGCGGAGAATACATAAATTACACGTTTCTCTTTGCAGATTGCCTTTCAATATTTCATGTGCCAAGAAAATGTTACAAAATTAGGGCAGTACTAGAGTGTGTCTTTTTCCTCATGCTTATAAACACAGGTTTTTGTATTCCGTGTCATCTTGCCAGCCACTTGGTGGCTAAGCAAAAACTGAGGGGGTCAGCTGATATGCTAGAGACAAGCTGTGTTCAGTGTTCAGATCTAAATTGTTAACCAATTCATGGGGCACCTGGGTGGCTCAGTCAGTTAAGCGTCTGGCTTCAGCTCAGACATTTGTGATCTCGAAGATCGTGAGTTCGAGCCGCCATCAGGCTCTGTGATGACAGCTCAGAGCCAGGAGTCTGCTTCAGATTCCCTCTCTCTCTCTCTCTCTCTCTCTCTGCCCCTCCGTCTCACCCACCCTCTCTCTTTCTCTCTCAAAAATAAATAAATGAACATTTATAAATAAATAAATAGTTAGCAATTCAGAGTCCTTTCCCCTACAAGGGATCTTCAGTGCTTTAGGGAACCTGATTTACAGATGTGATGTGCCTTCAGGTAAGTTACGTCGTTATTGATGAACCCCGTTCTGTCCCTGGCATTCTGCTTAAGGGATCCACAGCACCTGTAGTTTCAACCTGCCAGCCCCCTCCTCCCTCAGGACCCCCAGCCTGGACCATCTGCTTGTCATGTCATTGGTCTTTACTGGTGTTTCTACTTCAGAACCAACCAGAGTGACTGCAAGAATTCTGGTGACCCTGCAGAAATTGCCCTCTGTGGATTTTCGTCTTCGGGGATAATGAAACGTATTGATTTCCTCAGAAACTTTGTCTAGCTGTATGGAGGGAAAACCAAATTGTGTATAAGGATTTAAATTAATAAAAACAACCTAAATCCTGATAAGTTTCACACCAGTTATAAATGTGTGAGACTTCTTAGCTTTTATAGTCAGAAAGGAATATGAATAAACTGACCTATGAAAGTCAAGTAATTATGCTTCTTATTATCACACTGAACTCCTTGACATTGTCTAAAAAAATTTGGTTTTGGTGGGTGTGGGGAAGATGACAGGGTTTTAAATACACGAATATTATAAATAGGCATCTCAGACAGTTGTTAGATCCACATCCACGGATCCTGGCTACTTAGACCAAGAGTGATTAGTAGCAACGATCGTAAGAAGATATTTTTTAAAGTGCATTATCATCTGTCATTTTCAATCTTGGTATCATGAGGTTACAGTGGTACTCAGTGTTACTCTTTAAATAACGCACTGCAAAGAAGACTGCCATCTCTGTCCAATTGAGCCCTTCTTTCTTTGAGCGTTCTTTTTATCATTCGTATCTAGGTACTTAGAATCTAAAAATAAGTTGCTAAATCTTTTCTCTCTCTTTGTGCTCTCAGAGGACGTTAATCTTCTTTCTTATGCATTTGTTCTTCAGCTGTGTCTGTGCTGGAGAGCAGACCTGCTTCTTGTCCAGCTGTTAGCTTAGCCCCGATGGGTAGATGGAAAACCTAAATGAGCCCAAATGATCCTCATGTAATTTACAAGTATGCCTATTAAATGTCTCAGAAATTTGCTGGGACACATTTTCTTGGCGTAGGAAGATTTAGCTGGGCCAGATCCGTTCCGTGTCCTGACAGAGCCTCGTTTTCAGCCCTCATTGCTTTCAAAACAACTGGCCTTGCTCCATTCCAGAGCCATTTTGAGGGACGCTGGGCTCTGAGTCAAGGGCTGTGGGGAAGGCTGGGCTTGAAAGAGAAGAGGCAGGCAGACAGACAGACAGGCAGGCAGAGGAGGAGCAATAGCATCAAGACACAGAGAAGTGATGGAAAACATCCGTGTCAGGGGTGGGCGGCGTGAATCCTAACACGTACGAATAGGCGCTCCCTGCAAATGTGTGATTGATTGGATCGATTGGATCAGATGAAAGGCAGGGGAGTGGAGGTTTACCTTACTGATGGTCTCCCAAGGCAGATTCGCTTTCTTTTCATTTCCTCCCTAGTTATCACCTGAAATTCAGTAGATCCACTGATCTTACGTGTGCTGTCATCTGATATGACTTGTGTTGCACGTGCTTCTCGTTCTTACGATGCGTTCCTTACTTTGTTTTTTTTAAAGCTGCTCTGTTGTTTCAATGAAATATTTCCAGAAAATGTACATATTTCATTAGTTTAAAATTGCCATTAGTAATTTCTAAGGAGACCACGTAGAAAAAATAAAACAAAAACAAACATGTACAGGCAGGAAGCTGTGACTCCTGTTTTAGAAACGAGGTGGGTCTGTCATTTTGCAGTTATGTTGATTATAGGCCATCAAAACTCTCTGGGTTTGTAAAGGCACATAGTGTCCTGTTTTCTTATGAGTGGTGTTCACTTTGGGGGTAAATTCCACATGTTGGTGTGTTTGAGGATGTAACTAGTAATTTGGCTTTGGAAATGTGCTGGAAAGTGCTTTGGGCCAGGAGTCAAAAGGCAGGAGTTCAAGTTCTCCTAGAGCAATGTAAAAAGTGCACTATCTTGAAAGTTAGGTCATGCCATTCCCATGCTTAAAACCTTTCCCTGACTTCCTAGTACCCTTAATAATATAACCCAAGTTCTTCAGAGGTATCTTACAAACTGTGGTCCCTGCTGTCTTTACAGCCTTGTCCTATGTCACCTTCTCCCCTTTTCCTGGTCCCTGGGCACACTGTATTCTTTCCGACTTCCTAGGAAACCCACATTTCTTCCCACCTCAGGGCCTCTGTGCTTGATGTCCCCTTCCCTGAAGTCCTTCCCCCCAGCTCGTTGCACAGCTGGCTCCCTTAAAAACTAGCTCCTTGGAGATGCCTTCTCTGACCACCCTTCTCAGGCAGTTCCCCTGCTTAATCTCTCATAGCATGGAAATCGTTTTCCTTGTAACAGATATCATCCAATCATTTCATATATTTGTTCTTAACTTCCTTACCCTCTTTCTCCTCTTCTGGAACGTAAACTGATTGTCCTGTTGAGCGATGAATCCCCAGTGCCTGGCCCTATTCCTGGCTTATGTAGGTGCTCAGTAAAAAAAGTTTTGGTGAATGGGAATTGGGAGTCCAAAACTGAAGCACTGACCTGGCAGGTCTATGAAAGTGAAAGGAATCTGCAAGAAAAAAATCTGGAGGCTTGCCTACTGAATCCTAGTGTTCCTTTGAAGCACACAGAATGAAAATGGGCTGTTAAAAAAAAAAAGAAGAAAATAAATAAACAAAAGGAAGAAAGATTTTTATATTTAAAGCGAGCCAAACCTATCAAAAAATCTCATGATTACAGAGTACAGACAAATGAAAATCAAGTTAGCTTAGTTCCTCTAAAATGTTTTTAGAAAGCAATATAAGATATTCAGATCTTCTTAAAATTAAGAGAAGAATGGGGATGCCTGGGTGGCTCAGTCTGTTAAGCGTCTGACCTCGGCTCAGGTCATGATATCATGGTCTGTGAGTTCGATCCCCATGTCGGGCTCTTAGGCTGACAGCTCAGAACCTGGAGCCTGCTTCAGATTCTTCGTCTCCCTCTCTCTCTCTCTCTGCCCCTTCTCCCTCACACTCTGTCTCTCTCTCTCTCTCAAAAATAAACATTAAAAAAATTTTAATTAAAAAATATTTTAAAAATAAAGAGAAGAATGTGAAAACATTGGACAAATGCTAAGATGGCCTCTCTTTATGGCCAGTTTTAAAAGAAGGAAAATGGGAAGAAGAAGCAGAGTTGCACGGTGAATGGGAAATGGGGGGTGTGGAAGGTAACAGGGTAACAGGGAAATGCAGTGCCACCGAGAGAGGAAGGGAAAGAAAGACACTCTGAAGGCTCCTGTCACTGGTGGGGTTGGAGAGAGTTCTCCCTGCCCTGTGACACAGTCCTCTGCCGGTAACCACAGCTCAGCACTCTGGACCTGCCCCGTAGGACAGAGCCTGCTTTGCGAGCAGAGAGCCTCTGTGCAGAGCAATAGCTGATGACAGCCATGGACCAGGTGAAACCCAGCCAGCAGGCGGACTCGGCCAAAAGGACAGAAGCTCCAAACATTGTTTTCTAAGCCACGGGCACTTGTGTCCCTTCCCGTCATCTGCACAGTGAAGTGGAAAATGGTACCACTCACAGTGAATGGTCTTGTTTTTGTTAGAATGGCTGGTCACAGCAGCCTAGACCCCGGGATCGATCGAGAGGGCCTTTGTGATGGAGTTTTGGGCTGGGCGAAATTTGCTTTGGTAAGACTAATACAGGTTCTAACCTTGGTGGAGGAAGTGATATTTAATGTCACATAAAACCAAAATGAATTATTCTCTGGGGAGTCATCCGGTTGGCATTTCTTTCCTATTTTTCTTCCTTCCTAGGCCAGCTCAATTCTATTAAAAATTCTGTTAGCTAAATGTCAATGGGTTCAGCTTGTCTCCTCTCTGTGCCACACATTGAAAATTTCCTATAAAATGCTATTTTAATGTATTAGAGATAAACAGAATTTTATAAATGTCAGCACCATAGATCTACATACAACCCAGTACCCTGTCTGGAGTCCCATTTACCCCATTAATTCTTCTTCTCAATTCCTGATGACCAAATAGTTAGTTAGAACACAGGGAGAAGAAAAGTAGGTTTGCTGTCTAAACTAAATGGCTGGAGGGCGAAGATTTGCATTGAGCACTCTGGCTGCCAGGCTTAATTAGGCCCCTCCGTTTCCTAAAAGAATTCAATCTAGAGTGTTCTCTGAGTTGTCTTAGAAGAATTAGCCAGCCTTGACTGTGCCAGGTTGGAAAATTTACTGGTTTATTAAGAAAGGGCGTTTTACAGAAACCACATTAAAGGCTTTTGAGCTATGCCGGCACTTTGGTTTCCCTGGTGAAGAATTTGTGGTGTTAATCCTGTGTTTGCTCTGAGGAGTTTCGCCGGGCCATTAGCACCCTGTGGGCTGACATTATCCACGGGCAGTGTTAAGAGTGCACTCATTTTGGACAGTTGGAAGGTTTCAGGGTAGAAACATCCTTACCTTCTTTAGTTCTCAACCGTTTACAAGGGACTACTGTCATCTGCACCGCTCCACCTCCTAAACAGCCAAGAACTGAGGCCTTAGTGGACAAAGCTTTAGCTTCGTTCCGGGTAATAATCCGCCATTAGATAAAACCATAACCCAGGCTCATTAGAAGCACCACAGGCCTCCTGCGACCCTGCTGTAGTCATGCTTTGTCCTGACTCGCTTCTTGGGCCCATGTTATTATCCTGAGGACATAAAGCTCGGCCCAGTCAGAGCTGCCCCTGGCTGGAACCAGCGATGGAAGTCAACACTAATCTTACAAGATGAGGAGACGTCCGCCCCAGAAGGCGGTGTTTGAGGAGAACAGCAGTGATCTGCTTCAGGAAGGAGAAGGGGAGGTGGAATTCAGGGTGGGATTCAGAGTCACCCCCTCAGAGGCGCCTTGTCTCCATCGGGCTTCGCGAGTCTCACGCCTGCCAGATCCCTCCGACGTGACCCTCTGGTTCTGGGGGAACCGAATCCTTCCCCGGGGAAGGTTGAATCAACTCCGAAACCAGGAAGGGACAAAAGAGAAAGGGAAGAGAAGGGAAAGAGGAAGCTTCGGGTACCTTTCCCAGGAATGTTGAGTTGCTCGTGCGTGTGGACTGACTGGAGAGAGTGACCTGCTCTCTAACAGGAACTCTTGGGCGCACGTGGCCATGCCTACCTTAGATAATTTAAAGCAGATTTTCCATTCTTATCGGGGTCCTCCTGGTCCCAAGCCCCCTCAAACATCTCTGTGAAGCCATAGTTTCCTGGCTGTCACCAGCTTGCCATCTGACGCCATCCCTACAGGAGAGTTTTCACAGAAGATATGGGCCCCGAGGTCCATCAGCATTAGGGCCACTGCCTCAGCCCGTGACACCTCACGGTCGCCTTCCCTGGGAACACGGAAAGCCTTTCCTTTCCCTCCACACACACATGATTTTATCCTCGCTCCCCCCTCCGCCCTCCTCGCCTCCCCTTCGGGAACTCTTCAGTCTCTGAGCACTTTGGCGGAAGGCAGGGCTTTTCCTGAAAACAAAACTTTCCGAAAGAAATTGCTTCGTCTTTGAAAGCTCTGGAAACGGGTTTATTGATGGGCCTGCACTTGGTAGAGGTTCACCGGTTTTACTTTTCCTTGCTCGCCGCGGTCAAGTGTGCTGTGTTAAATCTCCTTCCCCCACCAGCGGCAGGGAGGGCAGGGATCTCGTCCCCTGTGTTCCTCGGTGTCGTTGTCACGCAAGCGCCTAAAGCGGTGTCTGGCACAGAGTGGAACCTCAGACAAGATTTACTAAATGGAACATCTCTGGTGGAATTCCAGGTGTTTCTGTTACATAAGTAAACTCAGGATCATCCAGTCTAAAGCACACATCCCACTTCCTTTGTAAATCCCACTTCCTTTGTAAATCCCACCTTTCCCCGTCCGCTCCAGCATTTGCCCTTTGGAGGCTTCAGGGACCTGGAGTTGGGGAGGGGCAAGGCTGCTCTCTCCATCTCCCTCTTCCTCCCCTACTTGATCCCCCATCACTTCCCTTGTTTTAGGGTGAGGAAAAGACACAGGTGTCCCTCACATCACTGGCCATGGCTGCAATCTTCTTTCTGTAGATGTGGCTCTGGGACTCCAGCCTGCCTGGTAGCAGACCTCCAAATACTGGCCTTCTCGTCCTAGCCAGGGGAGTGTTCTTCAGAGCCGCTCTTGGGGATTCTCCATTGCATGGTTCCCAGGTGTGGGACATCCAGTGTCAGCTCTACCCCATCCAGCCACCTGATGATAGAACCCACAGTCTTTCCTTCCTGAGGTCCCTTTCCCTGTAGACCAGGAGACTTAGGCCCACATGACCCATGGGGAGCTGGCATGTCCTTGCCTCCCCCAAGGGCCCACCACCCCTCTTTGTCCTGCCATTTCCTTCCAGTTCTCTTTTCACCTGCTCAGGGAGGCTCAGAGCAGATCAGTAAGTCTGCTGACCTAGCAGTCCCCTAGCTGGGGACCAAGACGCCAGGTGCCCTTTCACACAGGCGACCCCAAAGGGATTCTCTTGGATAGTCACCTCTCCTGTCTTGCGGGGAGAGAGAGGATAGTGATTCCAGGGGGAGGGAAGGAAAAGCCATAGCTTCTCTTATGAGGCAGGCAGAAGGCCCAGAACCGATGACTCCCTCTTCTTTCTTTCCCTCTGTCTTCTCTAGACGGGGAGGGAGAAGGATGGGGCAAGTGGGGTGTGAGGAGAGCACTGGACCATCTCTGACCTTGGTTACCAGGTGGGGTCAGCCACAGGAGCCCTGCTCAGCACTCTGCTGCTCAGTAAATAGCCCCCACCTCTCTGTTTTGAGTCTCCTGCCAACCCCCCCGGGGCAAGGTCCCTGGCTGTGCAATAAGGCAACTACTGTATGTTCTTTACATTGCAAACTGTAGAGTTCCAAGATATTTCAAAACCCTCTATTCATGTTTAGTCTCTCTTAAAGCTCGTTACGTATGAGAAATAGTGGTTTATTTCTTCAGCGTAGCTTCTGATGGTAATTTATTTTTGAAGAAATTTCCTTGGAGAGTAACTTACCAATAAGGTTTTGTAATACCTTGAAATTAAAATTTTTTTTTACATTTTATTTATTTTTGAGAGGCAGAGAGAGACAGAGTGTGAACAGGGGAAGGGCAGAGAGAGAAAGAGACACAGAAACCAAAGCAGGCTCCAGGCTCTGAACTGTCAGCACAGAGCCCGATGTGGGGCTCAAACTCATGAACCGTGAGATCATGACCTGAGCGGAAGTCGGACACTCAACCGACTGAGCCACCCAGGCGCCCCTGTAATACCTTGAAATTTTTAAAAATCCCATTATTCCTTCGAATGTGCATCTGACTTTCTCTACAGCGTGAAAGTCGGGCCTAAGGCACATTTACTGACAGCTGGATTACTTGGGATCTGGCAAAAAGAGCCTGACCTGACACCTCTGTGACGTTCCTCAGCAGTGCTTTAAACGTGTATAACTGTGTGTCGTAAAAGTACGTACAGATTGCTCGAGTCCGTCTGTCGTTAAAGGCCTGGATGCCTAGCATTAGCCATCACACTGGGGGTGCCTCGGATATAATTGAGAAAGGTTCTAGATGAGCATATGTAATGTTTGTCATTTCTATTAGTGCTCTAATTAAATCAGCCTTCTAATCAGACAACTTATAAAATTTTAAGTAATATGATTAGAGCAAAATAGAACGCAGCCCTCGGATGTCTGAAGCACTTAATTGGGTAATAACTTTTCGGTCATGTTTTACCGAATGGATGACTTTGTTCCCTAAGAGCTTAGTTCAGCGTGTGAATGAGAAATCTGGTAAAGCAAGCTTTGTAAGTCCGCGGAAGATTCCGGGCAAGGTTGGTTTTCACTCTTGTACCCGTTATCTAATGGACCACGTTTCATCAGAATGATTGCTGTAGAACATGAGAAATCCTAATCCCCATTGCTGTTTCATGCTGAAAAATGACAGCATCTTCCCTTGATGCAAAAGTGGAAAACCTGTTGAGAACAAATCAAGAAGAGTCTCAGTTATCTTTATTAATGGAAGAGATTAAATTGGATTAAGTGTTCTTTTACCTTACTTCCTGCTTACATCAAATTGCACCAGAGACTTTGACCTTGGGGTGGTGGCCATGTCCCTTTGCCACTGAGGTTGAGCAGAGAGAACTGCTGGCACTGCTTTGGTCTAGAAGCTGCTGAGTCAGGCAGACGTGGACGACCTGCCCAGAGTCACTTACGAGACGGCATGACAGCAGGTCGCCAGGCTGGACGTGGGAGCAGAGCGTCAGGTGGCCCAGCCCTTCCTTCAAAATTAAAATAATGTATGAGGGGCGCCTCGGTGGCTCAGTCGGTTAAGTGTCCGACTTCAGCTCAGGTCATGATCACGTGGCTCATGGGTTCAGGCCCCGCGTCGGGCTCTGCGCTGACAGCTCAGAGCCTGGAGCCTGCTTCCGATTCTGTGTCTCCCTCTCTCTCTGCACCCCCCCCCCCGCCCCGCTTGCGCTGTCTCTCTCTATCTCTCAAAAAAAATAATAAAATAAAATAAATAACAAAAAATTAAAATTAAAAAAATTAAAATAATGTATTGACATCATCTGTGACGCTGGGTGCGTTTTGGCCTCTTTCGCAAGTTTGATCCTAGATCTTTCTGAGCCTCCCCTTTCATAAACTACCATTACCAACAGCGAGTCGTAGTAACCGTACATTGCTTCCATTTATTCAGGGCCCGCTCTGGGACGAGGCCTGTGCGGTGTGCTCCCCAATGTGAGCTCTGCTCTTTGCAGTCCTCTTACAAGAGAACTTAGGTGAGATGAGCTTATTCAGGGTTCGGTCAAGGTCAGACAGCTCATCCAAGTGGTGAGGCTGAGATTCGAACCCACGTCTGTCTTGACTCCAAGGCACCGAGGCCTTTCTGCTGTCTTCATCCCGAGGTAGAGCTGAAGATGGGTGAGCATCCTGTCACGCGGTCACGAAGCTAATTACGATATGATTATAGTCCCCCCTCCCTCCTCTCTTACGGCTTCGTTTTTAAGTAACACAAAAAGATCAACTGTAACATTGTAGTTCATTGTTTTCACGGTTGTGCTCTCGGGCCGATGCAACTGACCAATTAGTGAGCTTCTCCAGTCTCCTGGACATGCTTACTTCGTTCTGAAATGCATTTTAGATCAAAAGTTCTTTCATTAAAGGCATTGTTGTTGTTTTCCAGCAGGGATCTGCCCAGGCCCCCACTGCACACACAATGCAGACTCCCCCCCCAACCCCCCAGCACAAGGAATAAACAGATTCACGGGGGAGAACTTCATCTGCTCCGCAGCTCACACCTACCATAGCGTCGCATACCCCGGGACATCCACCACATTTCCTCTCGGCATGCAGCCTCCTCCAGGCCAGTCACACAGATCTTGGTGCAAGTGACAAGGGCAGGTTCAGCCTCCTCTAGGGGAGAAAGCCTTCCTCCCGTGTCCCCCCCTGCCTCCCACAGTGGCATCCTGGTGCATGCTAGATGCCCGCTAAATGCATTTCTACCAGTGTTAAACTCAAAGGCGGTGGAGATTTTTTAAGGGTTGTATGAACTACACACAGTCTCCTGTGATTCCCAAGCCCGATTTCCTCCCAGACTCACCTGAGTCCTCGTTAAATACCCAGTCCAGGGCTTCACCCCAGAATCTCCAGAGATGGGCTTTAGGAATCACTTTTACAAAAGCTCTCCAGGTAATTCTCTTATTACGCAAATCGAATGCTACTGCCTTAGAATAATAAGTGGAATTTGCAATGAATGGGACTTAACCGGGGCTGTAACAAAACCTCCGTGTCCACCTGTGTTTGTCATCGGGCGCTGCGAGGCACGGGCGCAGAGAGGCTCTTCATCCCTTTACCTCCAGGAGCCATTTGAAACAAAGCCTGGATTGCTGCTGTTCTAATCGCTCACGGAAGAAAAGAAGCAACTGACGATACTAATGGAAGTATAAAATGCAACATCTTTTTAGTCAGGAACTGTCTTCGAAAGATAGTGTTTTAAAGATCTCATTGCTTTTAGCAAAACTGGTGATGGTTAAGTAGGACGGGGGGGATAGAAAAAAAAAATATCAATAGTCAGGGTTGCAAGGCACTGAAATGTTGTAATTCAGCCTCCGCCCAAAGAAAACTCATCATAATAATAAAAAGCGAAGTGATGAGTGCCAGGTCACAAAAACCAAGCTGGTGACGGACAGCGTCCCTTCATCTGAGGGGGGAGAAAGATTCGGGCATTTCTCAATTTAATGGTGGGGTGCATTTCAGCAGGTCAGTTGCTTGTTGATTGTTTAGGACTTCCCTTTGCCCTTAGATACGAAGCAGCTGCAACCTTGTGCCAGTTGCCTCTATCACAAAGGACTGGGCGGCGGTGATTTTGGTGGGGTGACCGGCGCTCATCACACTGGGCATGGTTGAGCCCTCATCCTTCCCCCGGGCCCCTGTGGCGTGCCACCCAACTGTCTGCCACTGGAGCGTGGTGGTTTCTCTCTCACTGGGGTGGTTTTGGGCTCCAAAGAGGAAGGAGTGAGTGGAGGATGTGGGGTCTGTCAGCACAGTGCTTATAATTGGGGGTCATCTGTGACCATAGACTCCATGTGCCCAGCAACTAGAGAGTTAATAAGGTCCTGCATTCCCTAAATGTGCGTGTCTCCACATGTGCATGTAAGTGCCTGCTCACACGTGTGCTCCAATACCCTCTCACACACACAATTTATTAAAAATTAAACCTCCAGGGAGATTATGGACTGCAAATAGGAGGGCAGAATCGTTAAACCAATCCTCTGTCTGGAAGCCCCACCATTGGAGGGAGACCTTTTGTCTTCTCACTAGACTGAATCTCAGAGCCCGACTCTACCTTGAGTTCTGCTGGATGTAAGGGCCTCTCACTCCCCAAAGAGCACCACTTTTGTCTGACCAATGAAAATACATCCAATAAAAATCTATTCTTAGCGTGATGTCTCAGGGCCAAGGTTTTATGTTTGAAAATTAAACTGTTGCCCTGGCAGACTGGTTTGTGCATAATTCTTTGCGCATGTGGGCCTGGCACCATACATATCTGTTGGCTTCGCCTTCACTGTAATGAGATTCTTTTTTGGTTTGTTTCCTGAGCTCTCTATAGACAAGGATCTGTGTTTTTTTTTTTTATGCCAGTGACAGTGAGTGAGACGTGGGAACATCGATCATTGGCTCTCGGAAATGCCCACTCGGTCACAGCTGCAAGGCGAACACAGGAGTCAGCAAGGCCACGTCCTGTTCATTTCATTGTGATTAAATACAGCGTGATTCTGGAGGACCTCCTTAAAATCAGTTTTCCCCCCATGCATGCCATAGGAGCACAGAATGTCAAATAAATACCTGGCACCAAGGTTGCTGGAGAGAGACAGGAATCTGAGTTTCAAGATTCCTTACGAGCCTGCACGGTACTGTGGGATTCTGGAATAAAGAAGATGTGTTAAGTAGCAGGGGTGAACAGCCGAAGTTTATTCTGCCCCTGTGGTTCTTTTCAGCCCCTTGCTAGCTAAGCAAATAGGCCGGGGCTTTAGCATAATGCTCTTGTAGCTCCAAGTTTTGTTGTACTGGTACATGTATTTACTGCAGGGCATACATTCTTGCCTTTTTTATGTTATTGCCGTGTGTTTAATGGCACTAAAAGCTCTACTAGCCCTCTGGACATGTAGGTAACGAAGGGTCACCTTCCTGGTTATGCCATTCCTAATTCAAATAACAAGAGAGCCATGTGAAACCTAGGTTCTGCCTCTGCCCTCTTCTGAACACCAGCATCTTGTATCTGACACTTGAGATCCCTATGAGTTTATAGTCTTGCTCTGGAACCTTTCCATTGGTGAGCGGGATTGGGGGCTCTAGTTGCTGTCATCAGAGAGGCCAGAGAAACGGAGATGTTCCTGTAGGGCCGAAGAATGTTTTTTTTTTTTTTAAAGAACACAGTGATTGCTCATGGTTAGTTTCACTATTTAGAAACTGGGAGTCGTTTTCATTCATTGGACAAATATTTATTATACATCTACTGTGCGCAGCACTGGGGTACAAGAGTAAGCAAAACAGGAAACCCCTGCCTTCATGAAGCTTAGCAAATACATTACAGTCAATTACATTGCATGTTATAAAGCGATATCTATTATGGGGAGATAAACCAAACAGGGCAATTGGAATGGGGAGTTCCAGGAAACAGTGGTGTTGGCAAATTAGCACATGGGTTTGAAAAACCAATTGGATACAAACAGTGGGCTGCATTCTGCCTGATGTTTGGGCCGTAGGTGTCTTTGTGACGTCAATATACTATCGTCTTGTTATTTTATTTAACCTCTGATGCTTATGCCCTGCTTCTAGTTGGTAAGCAATTTGAAGACAGGAACTGTAAACCGTTAAGTCCTGGCTTTCCTGACAGTGCTGATTCCCATGTCATACACATTATAGACCCTGCATATATATTAAATGAATGTATACATCTCCATCAGTAAGAGGCGAGAGTGACCTTGGGCATGGCTGGTTCAGCCTGTATGGAGTGCGTTCCGTAGATGGGCGTGCATGTTTTTTCCTAAGACAGAAGGTAGTGTTGCCTCACCCTTTTGCTGAACAGTTCCTAGTATTTGTCTCCTTGTAGCATAGCATGAACAACGCAGAACACTCTAGAGTGCTTTTCTTTTTTCCCTCCTCTGGAAAAGTGTGCTTCTTTACTATGAAAGCCACAGGAGGGACAGTCACCAAAGGCTTGACCTAAACCCAGTTAGGAGCAGTTGTGTCTCTATTCATACTTATCTCTGAAGAGCTTCAGAACTTGTGGTCTGGTCCAGGGTCTTCTGGCAGGAAATTATTTTTCACGTGCATTCTAAATTAATTTAAGCCTGTTAGTCTTTTCCGAGGTAGGCTGTGGTAGAGACCAACGACCTCGCTGAGGTTATGGGGACGACCCTTGTCGGTGCCTGTTGGTGGCCGTTTTCTATGCTCTCAGCCCTCCTGGCCTGCTCAAGGGAGGACACCAAGCCACCTGCTCCCCCTCAGAGCTCAGCTGCGCCCCTTGAAGAGGAATGCTCTTCAAGCCTGTGTTGTCCTAAGAGATCCATTGATCATGAGGAACTTGTCCTCAGAATAACTTCAGGGGAAAAGGAGGGATTTGCCGGAAGCAGACAGAGGCATCTAACACGAGTTAAGATCTGGTGCCCAGTCCCTCACAAGGGACTAGAACTGGTATATTCGTTGAGGATAGATAGACCTCTGTGACAGATAAACCTCAGACCCCAGGGGCTTAGCGCAGAAGTTGATTTCTCGTGCTCAAAATCTTCAGTCTCTGGGTGGGGCAGTATGTGCCACATAGTCATTCAGGGCCCCAGGATGATGACACTCGGCCAGGGTGTCCAGCAGACGGGGGGAAGGGAGAGTGGAAGGCTGAGCAGGTGGTTTGATGGGCCCGTCTTGGAGCTGACATAGGTCACTTCCACCCGCAGTCTGTTGCCCAGACTCCAACCACATAGCCACGGCTTCCTTCGATGGACACTGGGAAATGCAGCCCAGGTGTATGCCCAGGAGGACGGGGAGGCAGGCGTGGAGGACGGTTAGTGATCTCCGACACAACCGGCAATTCCAGATCCATCTGGAACCCGGTTAACCACGTCCTTGGCTTTGACGGAGAGTTGTGTGTCCTTCTGTGCTAGATTCTGCTCTGATAGGAAGGGACAAACGGTGCTTCTTTTATGAGAGGGGAAATGCAAATGTTTTGCGTCTTTCCGTGAGTCCCATCATCTGCTGGGGGGACCCTGGGACCCCTGGCTGGAATAGGCATCAGGCTCGCATTCAGTGAGGCCCATCATTGCCCCCTTGCCCTTTGCCTGGGGTAAAAGGTCACCCAGGTTGTAAGCACATTCTGTGCAGGGCTCACCTCAGATAGCTAACAATAGGCATTGAAATAACGTCTGTAAAATATGTAAAAAAAAAAAAAAAAAAAAAAAAAAAAGACAGCGTTCCCAGGAGACTGCGACCTAAATTTTGAGCCAGGCTGTGAGAAGTTACCTTTTTTTCGTAACAAGGAAAAGATGATTTTCCCAAAAAATCACACTGGTTCAGTTCTGTCTCAGCGCTAGGTAACGTGTATTCCTTAACCCGTGAGGGGAAGGGGCCTTCACCGCCCCTCCTTCTGCTGTTTCTACAGTGTGTTCTCCCCAGGATAGCAGACAGCCCTCCCGGGGCAGTCACACCTGCTCCTAAGCTTAGCCACACAGCTTGAGGGCGCAACGGACTTTAGGATGTGTTAGGAAATGTGTACGTGTGAGCACATGCGTGGGGGTGTCTTTCGGGACTGCTAGGGAGTGAACACCACTGTCTACCTCCCCTGCTCGGTGCACAGCTGTCAGAGGGCCGATGGACACACCGGCCTGCCCCACCCTGTCGAGGGCCACCCTTGCCTCCCGGGACTGGAGAACAGGGTCCACCTTTCTGCACCTGAGACCTCTTACACGGGCCACGTGTCCTGCGTATCTCACAGGTCACTGCTCAGAAACGTTGGGGACTATAGAAGTGTTTGTACAAGTGTGTTAGCTATAGGTTTAGGGAGTGGGATTCTTTTCTTGGGGTCAAGAGAAGAAGGTGTTGCAAGGAGAGAAATCTGTGCCCAGGTAGCCCTGCAGTTCTGCACCTTCGAAGGATGGGTTACGTCCCTTGCGATTTTACTGACAGAATCACCCGCTAAGAAAAGTCAAGCTGGGGGATAAAGTCCTTGGAAAGCTGCCGAAGAGTCTTCTCTTTGTTCTTTGTGCCAGAAGCGATGGGTTTCTAATTAGGATGGAGGAGACGTAGCTGTTATGGAGCGTGTCCGTGTGTTTCAAGATATCTCTGTGTTGTGTTATTGCCGTGTTCTTCATGCGATAGAACGAGTGTACTTTGTCCTTCTTCCCAAGGACATAAACTAACGGTTTTCTCTTTCCTTTTCTTTATTGCCTTGCTTTCCACCCTGGTGGTCTGCCATTGTGGCTCATCATGATGAAATTCCTTCGCCTCTTTCCCATCAACCCAAAAAGGTAAGGAATTGCGAGTGATATTAATTTGCTGAAGCAGCACCAACCTATATTTTGATCATGGAGAATGTTTTTAATTCTGAAAGGTGAAGTGATTGATTGTGAGGCCCTCCATTCTAGACTCAGTGTTTGGCTGCTTGCGTCCATCTTTCCCGGGGCCTGGTGTTGAGCAAGGCGCAGGTGGCCTGTGTCGGGAAGGGGGCGTCTTCGCGCGTTTTTGTCTGCGGCTCACAAGCAGGGAAGCAGTTCATAGGCAGTCACGGTGAAGCTGTGTAAGGGCTGAAATATTAAGTGAAAAGGGGGTAAGAGAAGTGTTGATATTGTTATGTCTTCACACTTGGAAGCAAAATTAACCCAGCCAATAATGAGTGCAATTTGGGGTTTTATTAAACTTGAGGGATGAAAGGGGAGAGACCGTCTGGGTTCTCTGCCACTGGGAAAACGTACAGTTTTGTAGGGGCCAAACCCTATCTATCTATCTATCTGTTATCTATTATCTATCTATCAAGTTTATTTATTGTGGCAAAGACCATATAACCTAACATTTACCATCTTAATCACTTTTAAGTGTGGAATTCAACAGTGTTAAGGACATTCTCATTGTGCTACCAATCTCCAGAACTTTCTCATCTTGCAAAATGAAAACTTCTGTACCCATTACACAATAGCTTCCTTTTTCCCCACCCCCTCCCTAGTCCTTGGTAACTGCCATTCTGCCTTCTGTTCCGATGAATCTGACTACTTTAGACACATCCTCTAAGTGGAATCACACAATACTTTGTCTTTTTGTGACTGGCTTGTTTCACTCCGCCTAATGTCCTCAAGGTTCGGCCACACTGTGGCCATGGGGCAGGACTTCTCTTTTGAAGACTGAATTATATCCCATAATTTATCTATATCCATATCCCCCATTTTGATTGTCCATTCATCTGTCGATGGACATTGGATTTTTTTTCACTTCTTCGCTATGCGAATAGCACCGCTGTGAACCTGGGTGTGCGCTGGTCCCACCATATCTTTTGATTGGGTGAGTTCTGCTAATACCCACTCCCAAAGTGAATTCTCACTGTCTCTTGTATTATTAAATTTGCAGCGTAGCCAAGCCTTCTAGCGTTGACTTGAGGCTTAGTACCTAGCTGATACATATCTCCTCCTGTAACTTTTCTCCCCAACTTCCCTTTCCTATAAATTTAGGGCAGAAGGCTGTGGAGGCACATGTTTGCCCACCCCACCCCCCCAACCCTCTCACTGGCATGGTTGTCCTTTGTAACATACAGTTGGGTGTACCTTCCTGGTAACATATACTGTCTCATGTACATGATATGATGTGAGCTGAGGGTCAGTTATGAAATCAGACCTTGTTGCCTCATGATGAGGAAGACGCTCACTCTGTTGGAATAGTCCTGACAAAGAGAGGAGTTTACCATGTGGGTCTTCAAGCACAGATGGTCTGCTTTTCCTCCCACTTCCCTAGGGGGGCACATTGGATCAGGCTGTGGTGAATGTCCCCTGAGCTTGTTTTCTACAGGCCGTGGGCACAAACCTGTCCCTTTATGGACCTGAATTTCTGCTGGCTAAAAGAACTGTTTTCTGAAAGTTCCATCCTGTGCTCACAAGTTGTGAGGGCAGTGGAAAGTGTGGGAGCTAAGGAGGTGAGGTTAGGGACCCGGATGAGCTACATGAGTAGCCTCGGTAGGCAGAGGTAGGACCCGCCTTTGGACGGGCTAACTGAGAAAACAATGACCGTTTTCTGGTTTGTTAAAAACATATTATGTCTGTAAGAAAACATCAAGACTATGCTTCGAGTGATATTTTTAATCCGATGTTCATGACTGGTGGTACCCTTTTCATTGCTTGGGAAGACAAGTGAATGGCTCTAATAGCAATGGTTTTGAGAGTGCATTCTAGACTCAGTTCTCAAGACAAAAACAAACTTTGGCAACGGAGTCTGCCGAGAGAGGGTGGGAGAACTGTGCGGTTGAACCCATGCCGCTCCGCGTGATGGCATAAAAGGCACCGGCAGGTGTGATCCTGCCCCTCAGGGCTCCTGGTCCAGGAGTTGTGTGTCTTTGGCACTTGGAGCCTTTGAGGGCAGTTTGGGGACTATCTTTCTTACCACATACTTGGTGTGTATTTCTCGGCACTCCATGTGGGAAATCAGGGCGTGTTGAATTAGGCAGAGTGCCTCGGAGCCCATGGTAGTGCCATGGAGACAAGGCTACCCAACGCTCCCATCAATTTAATTGAATGATGGATGTGTTTGATAGGAATCCCAGGGCCAACCATGTCTTCATGATCAGTAATGAGGAGCTCTGAAAGCAAGTTTTCTTGGCATGTTATATGCTTCTAGAGAATACTTTCTTTCTTTTTTTTTTTTTTTTTGGTCCAAAAACTAATGTAACCAATAAAATACAATGAATCTCCCTTGTGGTTTCATTTAGTTTCACATTAATTTGGAGGTAAGCAAGGTTCAACAGTGGACACTTTATAGGATTTTTAGTTTACCGCAGTTTAAATAGAAAATACAGAGTAGTACTATGCAGATGACGCAGGTGGAAATGCGCGGCAGTGCATACTGGGGGACCGAGATTTGGGTTTTAGGGAGGAACTAGATCTGGACATTATTTATACTAGGAATTATAAATGACCTATGAAAGGAGAGAGGGAGCAGATGGGGTGGGGATATCGTTTGGAGAACATGCACAGGGTTCAGCTAAAGAACAGGGAGCAGGAAAGACACCGGAAGGAGGTCAGGACGAGCAGAGAGAAGACACCATGCCCGGAGCACAGCCAGAGCTCGCCCCGTGTACCCTGTGGTCATGTTGGAGATAGGGCTCGGCCTTGGTACATGCTGGAATGACCTAGGGCGCTTTTTAAAATATGCCAGTGTCTGAGCCCCACTCCCAAGGTGATTAAATTGGAATTTCTCTAGGTAGGGCCCAGTCTGACATTCTATTTTTTAAAACCTTCATCCACGATCCTTGTGCCCAGACAGTGTTGAGAGCCACTGATCGAGGGGAGGAAAGAGAAATGCTAATGAATTTGTCAAGAGGCAAGTACCTGGTGAACCGTCAGCGCCGTGTGCCGTGCACCATGGCGCTCGAAGGAGGCCAGACTGTGGAAGGTGAAGCGAGGGATGAATGAACACCAAGGGCCAGTGCGTGGGGGGCACACAGTCAAGGGCTTTGGCAAGAAATGGAAGGTTTGATTGAAGAGTAAGAGGAATAAGAGCGGGGTGAAATGAAGGGTTTTGGTTTTGTTTTAAAAGACGATAAAGTGAGGCACCTGGGTGGCTCAGTCGGTTAAGCATCCGGCTTTGGCTCAGGTCATGATCTCACGGTTCGTGGGTTCGAGCCCCGCGTCGGGCTCTGTGCTGACAGCTAGCTCAGAGCCTGGAGCCTGTCTTCAGATTCTGTATCTCCCTTTCTCTCTGACCCTCCCCTGCTCACGCTGTCTCTCTCTGTCTCTCAAAAATAAATAAAAAACATAAAAAAAAATTTTTTAAAGACGATAAAGTGTCAGCGAAGCTGCCCAGAAAGGGGAGAGAATAAGTGTAGGACGAGAGATCGTTAAGAATGGGCTGGGTGTGACCTGGAACTCCTGGAGAGTGGAGCCGAGAGAGGACTTTTCTTGCGTTAGTGAAGGAGGGGGGACGTGGGTGGTGCGCCAAGCAGAGCGGCTGGCCTTCTCTGCAGTCCGGCGGCAGTCAGGCTCTCCACTGAGGCCGGGCTGGCGGCTGAGGACAAGCTGGGAGCCTCAGCAGCCAGGGATGCAGGCAAGAATCGTTCCCGGGGGGTCCCGGGCAGCATCCATACTTCTCACGTCGACCCTGTTTGAATCTGTAGCAAATCAGGTGTACAGGGAGTTGTAACTCAGGTGCAGGAATGGGCAGATGCATGGCAGGGATGGTCCAGGGCTAGGGATTCACTGGAGGGGTTTAGGAAGATGTCAGGGCAACGTAGAAGGCTGGACCATGGGAGACAGTGGCTTCCGAATCATCGACCCTGAGTCTCGGAAGAAAGAAAGAGGTCAGTGTAGACGAGAGAGGGATAACAGACCCCATGAAGCTGAATGGCCAGAGGGCTCGGGGGAGCGGTCGGCCTGGGGACATGACTCCATCATGGAAGGTCATGGAGTGAGGATGCCGAGGGAAGAGCTGATGCTGACCAGGCAGAAGACCGCTCTGTCTCTCCCTGTCCCCGGGAGGCTGAGACAGTGGGAAAAGTACTCAGAGAGGGTCAAGTTTCAATTAAGTCCAAGAAGGAAAGCAAAGATTGAAAAGCAGATACGGGAGAAAAAGTAGCTTAGTTGTTCTAAAACAGAGCGAAACCTAAAGAGGTTGTTGGTGCACATAAATCTTTCTTTAAAAAAAAAAAAAAAAAAAAAAGTCCGGGCTCCTAGGTGGCTCATGCGGTTAAGCATCTGACTTCGACTCCGGTCATGATCTCACGGTTCATGAGTTCGAGTCCCACATTGGGTGAGCTCAAGCCCCGCCTGGGGTGAGCCCTGCCTCTCTTTCTGCCCCTTGTGGGATTCTCTCTCCCTTCACTCACTTGCACCCTCTGTCTCTCAAAATAAAAAGAATACACAAACAGGTACACAATAAAAGAAGTCTGTGTGGGCGTGTGTGTCCGGGGTGGGTGTTGTGGTGATGGTTCCTTTCCCGTTCAAAACCAGCGAGTCAAAGAACATTAGTAAAATGTACAAGTAGCTTAAATAACATGAACATTTTATGTTTGCCGTGTTATCTTAGAAACCCAGCTGTTTGCTGACCATTAAAGACAGACGGTTACGGGCCTGGTATTAAGTTGTTTAAAATGGAAACTGAAAATATATACGTCGACCGGTGTTTCCTATCTCGAATTCTCCATTATGCGTTTGGCCTCTGCAGAGAGAAGGAAATAACATTATATACACACATCGTTAATTACTCATTAATCTGACATTTTGATGGCAGTGGGCAACAAGTAATTAATTTGAGACCCAACATTGTGATTGTTTCTAAGATGTAGGACATCTCCAAAAATATGAAACCTGAATTTCAAAATGACTTTCTTCAAAGACCGATTGTGGCAAAACTCATTATTAGAGCCTTCTGTACCTTAAATGCTTTAAACGAAACACTGCAATTTACAGAATTCATTACTGCGCACAACTAATTAGAACTTTAAAGGAAATCACAGTAGGGAATTAGACATTTTAAAGAGCATTTCCTTGAGCTGAAATGTTCTTCAGAATAAAGGTTGTTCTGCAGCAAATGAGGTACTTGAATTTTACATACATATACAGACACACTGTAAAGAGTAGGATGTTTGACCAGCCGTGTTTGGAAACGGGTCTTGTTCCCCGTGCAGACAAAAGGGACAGCAACAAAGGAGAGACAAGACAGAAATGCAAATCAGAGGTCCTCGGTGTCCTCGGAAGCCCAACCAAAACCACAGACGTATACAATTAGTTTCCAAAGCCAGCTTTATCCTAGGGAAAAAAAATAATTCTCCTCTCAGAAAACAGCAGTGAGAGCGGTGTGGGTCCCAGGTGTGTGGGTGATTTCAGCGGAGAGCGGAAAAAGCCACTGTTGTTCAGCTCTGCGGCCTCTGTGCTACACAAATGTGTTTACAGAAAGAATATAAAATCGACCACGGATAACTCCCTCCCTTTCCCCAATTGATTAATTTCTCGACGTGCTGGCAGGTTGCTACATGGACGGGGATGGAGTTTGAGAGATGAATGTGTAAATCAACAGCAGGTGGGAAGTTGAATGTGTCTGGCCCAGCTGCTGTTTCATGCATTTCCTATTCTCTCTGGCTGTCTCCGTCCAGCATCTGTCATTGAGTAGGACTCACAGGCTCCTCCCAGGCCCGGGGAGCCACAGTGTGGCCTGTGCCTCCTGACAGCTCAGCGCCCTGGATGGAATAGCAAAGAGCAGGAATGACCGTCCCCTCGCTGTCTGCAGAGGCCGACAGAGGTGAACAAGGGTGTCTTTTTTGTGCTGCATTTTGATGCTTCCCTTCCTCCCACCTTGAATTTGGGTATTGTGTTATCTGGGCTCTTTTAGAATACCCCGTGACTCGATAATAAAACTCTTATGCTTCAAATGTGCTTTTATTTGTATTTTAATCTTGGTGATGATGCCCGGCACTAAAAAATGGCCTGCCTTCTTGCCCTTTAGATGAAGTCTTGAAGGAACAATGTGTTTTCGGCACACTCTGGAAATCTCTACGGAATTTAATCATCCCCCAGAGCCACATTTTCAGCATTTCCTAACATCACAGAGTTTCAGAGTTGGCCATCACCTGTAGAGGTGATCCTCTCGACTCTACGGCGTAGGATGAATCCACGCTCTGCCTCCCCCATCACACATGACCACCCCCTTTCCATCTTGGGGCTGATGGGGTCTCCTGTGATATCCGAGCAAATGGCAGGTGCCTTCCCTTGACAGCACATGCGCACTTGGGGCACCGCCCAGAAACGCTTAGCCTACCGTTCTCGGTTAATAGAAAGGATTGACGCTTCTCCAAGGCTTTCTTTGAAAGACCAATCAGATCTCCATCTTTCTTAGGGGCTTGCTTGGACAGATCAAAATGAAATCACAATTCCTGGTGTCGTTTAAAAATGTTCTACGGAAAACACTGATTATTGCTGGCAGGCAGGAAATCAGATCTTTGTTTGGTATTTCTTTTAAAAGAGATGTTTGGGGGCGCCTGGGCCCCAAAAGGCTGTCAGTCGGTTGGGCGTCCGACTTCGGCTCAGGTCATGATCTTACGGTTTGTGGGATCAAGCCCTGCATCGGGCTGTGTGCTGACAGCTCGGAGCCTGGAGCCTGCTTCAGATTCTGTGTCTCCCTCTCTCTCTGCCACTGCCCTGATCACACTGTCTCTCTCTGTCTCTCAAAAATTAATAAAATGTTTAAAAAATTTTTAAAAAGAGATGTTTTAAGGTTAGCTAGGGCACAAGATACCATGTTCAGTGTTACTTCAGGGTTTTAACACTGAACTATCTAGCATATGTATCTTTTTATATTCATAATTTGGGCGGCGGTTTCCTCTACCATTTGTTTCCACTTGAAGTTTTTTTTTTTTTTCTTTTTAAGAATCTAATTCCTAAAAAGCTGAAATGGTTTAAGGAATTATTCTTTATTGTCCTTTCAAGTTACGGGAAACATCAAATATTGAGTCTGTTCTGTCATCAGTTTGATATATGGCCAGCTCCATTGTCTTTTCCTGCACACATATTTTCATGGCATTTAATTATTTTCCCCCCTAAAGCTTAGCTAAAATATTTTGAGGCTTATTACACCACATTTGTTTTTGTATTTATTTTCAGTCTTTTGAGTAGAGAGAGAGATAAGACAAAGTATTATTGTTTACAAATTCCTGGCAGAATTGCCTTCAGTAATCCGTCTGTACATTTTCAGTAGAAAAAGAGGTTGTCAGAAAGGAAAGAAAAAAGATTAAATAGAAAATCCCAAATTATTTGGAAAAAATCGAAGTTGATCTGGATAGAGAATCACCCGTAGAAATGTGGAGTGTTCAATTAAAAGCTTGTAAAAAGGCTCTGAGATCTGTGCTAGTGATATTTAATCCGTCCACAAGAAGGTTGTAGTACGCAAATATAAAAATTGTAGCATCTTACAGTTGGCAATTCTTTGGAGATAAAATCCCATGCAGCCTCTTCATGAATACTTCAATTAATGAGACGTTCCCTGTATTGGTAACAAACATTAACTGAGCACAAATCAGGGGCGCCTGGGTGGCTCGGTCAGTTAAGCGTCCGGTTTCAGCTCAGGTCATGATCTCACGGTTCGTGGGTTCGAGCCCCGCGTCGGGCTCTGTGCTGACAGCTCAGAGCCTGGAGCCTATTTCGGATTCTGTGTCTCCCTCTCTCTCTGACCCTCCCCTGCTCACGCGCTGTCTCTCTGTCTCTCAAAAATAAATAAAAAAACATAAAAAAATTTTTAAAAAAAACTGAACACAAATTCGACACCAGGCAGCGTCTTGGGTGTTGGGAGGAAATACTGAACAGGACAGAGACAAAGAAGCAGTTTCTATTGTCATGGAGTTACATTTGCGTGGAGTACCTAGCTGGCAGGTATAGCAAAGCTAAACTGTTTAAATTCTGTTCCTCGTGTTCGCCAGATCCTGCCTCTTCATCTTCGGAGACTCAGAATTCAGTTAGGAATTACCTTCAAGGCTTTCCAAGTCCAGCCTCCTCACAGTGCCTAAAGCCTCTCCATGGAAGCCTGTATGTTTCTGGTAAAATTGGACAGTCGTCCACATGTGGGCCAGCAGAATATAGCAACGCTCTTGTCTCCCCGTTGCTAGACACCAGAGCTGCCCCGAGGGAGGCGGGCTGAGATTTGGTGCAGTCTTTTGTTAGCCGTGACACACTGTTACCTGGCGTGAGCTGGCGTGGTCACCTGCACACGTTAGGCTTCTTTCACACGAATTGCTTGGGACCAAGTCTCCCAGATCCCCATAATTGAATATTGGATTTTTTGACCCCAAATATATGACTTTTTTTTGCCTTCATCCCCTTTGTATTTCATTACGGTTAAAATTGTGCCGTGTCACAGCTGATTTTGAAATCTGATTTCTGATTATTTTCTCTGAACACTTTTGACGAATTACTTCACCCATAAAGAATTTTGAGTATTCACTTTCAATAAATGTATTATTTCTTATCTTACAAATTAAATACATGTGATCCCAATATCTCAAGCCATAATATATACTTAAGGAAAGGTTCAACTGGTGAAGCAAATCCAAATTTCAAATCATTTTGATGATTTCAAGTTTTTTATTGATTTGCAAGCAGATCTCATTAGATCGTTGTTTCGGTCTCTTACGGGTGGGATAGTGCTTACACCAGGAAGAGTAGAGTCATCTGCTCTATAGTTTTCTCAGTGTTCACCTGTGCTTTCTTTTTTTTCTTTTTTTAATGTTTATTTATCTTTTGAGAGAGAGAGACAGAGCACGCACACACGTGAGAGAGGGGAAGGGGCAGAGAGAGAGAGAGGGAGACACAGATTCCAAAGCAGGCTCCAGACTCCGAGCTGTCAGCACAGAGCCCGACGCGGGGCTTGAATTCACAAACCACGAGACCATGACCTGAGCCAAAGTAGGAGACTTCACCGACTGAGCCACCTGGGCACCCCTCACCTGTGTTGTCTTCATTATTATTATCTTCGACCCACAATTCCTTTGTGGGAAACTTTTTTTCTCTTAAACCAGCTGTCCATTCTGGTGAGATTGGTTTAGTTAGAGCTGGAGAATGTAATCCATAAATCCACTGAACAGCGCTCCACTAAAACAGCTGTTACTACAGCGAAAGCGAGCAAGCAGCCAAGAGAGGGACCTTCAGTTGTCTGTGGTTACAGAAGCCCTCAGACTTCTCGTATACCTGACCTGACAAGTTGTCCTCTCAGTACAAACTGTGAACATATCATTGTCATTCGAAATATTCGTGAGGCTTAGCTCTTTTTTTAGTTTAAATACAGACAGACGTAGCTCTGATATTGTCTTCCCACAGCCCGGTGTCCCATCTCACATGCTTCTGGGGCTCTACTCACCCTACTTTAGTGATCTTCTCTCTGGCCTATCAGTTGTCTCTCTAAAATTTTCACCATGAATATATATATTTTTTTCACCGTGAATATTTTTGATAGCTCACCTGTAAGTATTCATCCCTGTCCTACCTAAAAGTAGATAAAGGGGGCGCCTGGGTGGCTCAGTCGGAGAAGTGTCCTACTTTGGCTCAGGTCATGATCTCACAGTTTGTGGGTTCGAGCCCCGCGTCGGCCTCTGTGCTGACAGCTTGGAGCCTGGAGCCTGCTTCGGATTCTGTGTCTCCCTCTCTCTCTGCCCCTCCCTGCTTGTGTGTTCTCTCTCTCTCTCTCTCTCTCTCTCTCTCTCTCTCAAAAATAAATAAACATTAAAAAAATTTTAAGTAGAAAAAGGGTAGAGATGAATTCTTGGCACACTTAAAACCTCTGTCTAGGTTGGCATTGATCTATTCGTCAACCCTCTTGAGGTGCTGTTTTCAAACCAGACAAGAATAAGTCCCCGGATTTTTCCATGTTGGCTGGAAGATTATCAAGATACTGTCGAGTGCTTTGATTAGAGCTACCCACGTGGGACCACTTACTGGGTCCCTTCTTGGTGACGGGCTCAGTACTAGGCTCTTTACAAATCTTATTTCATTTGATTCTCATGGGAAACCTATTAGATGGGCTTTTTATTCCTGTCTTACTACGTAGGAAGCTGAGACACAGAAGGGTTAAAGTTGAGGGCAGCTCTGAGCAGACAATGGGCAGGCTTTTCGACATCAGCGTCATTAGGAAAATGGACTTGGGTGTGTCCCCACATCCGTCTCTAAAGTGAACAAGATGGCTTCAAAGCATGAAGAAGCTTGGGTCCGATAACACTGTGTTTTCTTGAGTGTGTGACACTTTACCCCCTTTTGAAAATTGGGACATCGGCACCTCTGCAGTGTCCTAGTGCCTCCCTCTTCCCTTTGCCCAGTGCCCAAGAGCTGGACCAGCATGTCCACAGCCGCAGACTCGTACTCCTGGAAAAACCACGTGGAAGTTGCCAGAACCTCATGTGATTTTTTTCCATGTTTATTTGTTTTTGAGAGACAGAGACAGAGCACAGGCAGGGGAGGGGCAGCGAGGGAAGGGGAGACACAGAATCCGAAGCAGGTTCCAGGCTCCGAGCTGTCAGCACAGAGCCCGACGTGGGGCTCGAACTCACAAACCGCGAGATCATGACCTGAACTGAAGTCGGACGCTTTGGCGACTGAGCTGCCCAGGCGCCCCACCTGCACCTCACATAAAGGAGCTGGGTGCCCTCTTACCGTGTCCTCACCTGCCAGTGCTTGGTCTTTTCACTGCATTGATCTCTGCTAGTTCAAGAATCATTCCAGGAAACTGCTGTTTTTTCTGACATCTGTTACCCGCCTCCTGCCCCAAACAGCAGTTCTCTGTTCTCTGAAGGCTGATGTGGGGCATATAAATTAAGGAGTTTTAAGTTATTTTTTGAAGCGATATATTTTTTTAACTTTTAATGTTTATTTACTTTTGAGAGAGAGACAGAGCATGAGCAGGAGAGGGGCAGAGAGAGTGGGAGACAGAATCCGAAGCAGCCTCCAGGCTCTAAGCTGTCAGCCCAGAGCCCGACACAGGGCTCGAACTCACGAACTGTGAGATCATCACCTGAGCCGAAGTCAGACACCTAACATACTAAGCCTTGCATGGGTCCCTGAAGTGGTATTTGAGTAGTTTCCAATTTTTATTGTACATTTTCAAACACCAAAAAAAAAAAAAAAAAAGAAAGAAAGTACAGAGGATACCTATATTCCCACCACTTTATTTCAAACTAATATTTTGCCATATTTGCTTCCTCTACATATTTTTTGTGAATTACTTACAAAGGGTTGTGGGCATCATGACACCGTAGTCCCAAATACTTCGTTATTGCATCTCCTAAAAATAAGGATGTTATCCCTAAAATAAGGTCATTCTCTATCATAACTGCTGTGCCATTTTCATACATAAGAAAATTAACACTAATTCTCTCGTATCATGTAATACCCAGTGCAATTATCCCTCCAAAATGTATTCTACATTTCTTTCCCCAAACTAGGATTCAATTAAGTTTCATGCATCGCCTTCATATCTCAAATAGTTTTAGAGTTTAGACTTTTTGTTGTGAAAGAGGTGGGAATGAAAAATCTGGATGATTTTTTTGTTAATATTTTAAGTCCCATTTTACATGAACAATGACTTTTCAGATGAAATAGACTATTGATCTCGGTTGTTCCTGTGGGTTTTCACTGGGTAGCAAATGGCGCCGGATATGTTAAAGTTGTAAAATATAGAAATCTCTAAAGTGTTCACATGAACCGCATCTTAACAGAGGCAGTCCGTCATCTGTAAATGCACACGGGTCACTTAGTAACTTTGATGCTCTATGTGTGAAACCATCTCATAAGCAAATAGTGCATCAAGGGTTTTGGCTCAGCACTGATAATGGATGGTAATAGACTGAAATTAAATATGATTTACGTGAAAGGAAAATGGTGCCAGCTAAGTAAATAATTGATTAATCATCCCTCAGTTAAATCTGGCAAGTTAAACTGCAAGCCAGGCATTGAATGCTCTGTACAAACTCCTCTCCGCCTTTCAAACCTAATAACACTTGTATCAAAGAAGACAGAAAAGTCAGGAACTGTCCGGAGAAAGGGCATGGCCCTTGCTGTATCTTGTTTGCCACAGGACGTGACGTGTGTTTGTTGGGCTCTGGGAGCCATGGTGACAAAATGAGGATCCAGGGAATAGCTGTCATATAGCATATTAAAAAGAAGATCTGTGGTTGTGTGGCAATCAACAGATTTAGAAGGCAGATGACAGCTCTTCTTTTTTGTCGTCTTCTAAATGATGGTGACGTGAGTAGGGTCAGTATGACTTTGATGAATTAAGGTAGCATATAGAACTGGTTTCCATGTGTCCTGGTCACTATGTGGCTGCCACTGGACTCCTGGGTGGCCTTGGGCCAACTGCTTAGCCTGTCATTTGTCTGTGTCTCCAGTGGCTCATCTGTAAATAAAAGGCTTGGGCAGAGGATCTCTGAGGTGCCTTCTAGCTCTTCATATCTAAGAGTCTAACAGCTAGAAACTCTATTAAGTAGTGGCTCCTGCTTCCCTTGTATAATTATAACTGGTCTTTGTCATTATGGATGTAGAACACTACAGTCTTCTACATGTTTTCTGAATTGTCCAAGAGCATCCTTAGTTTATATTAAACACATACAATTTTGTTTCACTTCTTAAAGATTAGTAGTCTTCCCCTAACACTTAATTAGCTAGAATGTTTAATTAATCAGAATAGTCCCATTCTGGGTCCATGTAGAATAAGATAAATTTTATTATAATTAGAAAAATATTGAGGCGCCTGTGTGGCTCAGTCGGTTAATAACATATCCTACTTCGGCTCAGGTCATGATCTCGTGGTCCGTGGGTTTGAGCCCCACGTCGGGCTCTGTGCTGATAGCTCAGAGCCTGGAGCCTGCTTTGATTCTGTGCCTCCCTCTCTCTCTCTGCTCCTCCCCCATTCATGCTGTCTCTCTCTGTCTCTCAAAAATAAATTTTAGAAGTTTAAAAAAATTAAAAAAATATCTTTCCCTGTTAAAAAATGGTAGAGCCACTAATACATTACAGTACTGCTTCAGAATCCTTAGTTCACTCTACTTCAGCAATCTAAGAGAGAAAGAAGCAATGTCACTGATCGCCCAAGGCAATGTTGTATTGCATTTTTAAAAGCTTATTTATTTAAGTAATCTTTACACCCAACTTGGGGCTCGAACTCACGACTCCCGGATCAAGAGTCCGATACCCTTCCAACTGAGCTACCCAGGTGCTGCTGTTGTGTTGCATTTTAAAGATTGGTTCAGTGTTTGTATTTTCCAGGTCAGCGGAGCATGGCCCGTAGAGCCTTTAACAGATTTCTTAGAAGTTTTATGTTACGTTTCTTCCTCCATAAAATAGAAATAGTGCTTATATCAAGGAGTAGTAAAGATAGAAATCACATAGGTAAAATGCCTGCGTAACAGGTACTGATACATGTTAAGGATCAGAGACATTGTAGCATCCCTGAATCCTTAGCAATTTCCTTCCAAGTAGAGGGTCCTTCAACCCAGGTGCTTGATGAAGAATGAGACTTATGACTTGACATCAGTCATCCTTGTCTCATAACCTCGGATCAACTCTGCAACACTTCACTGCCTGACTCCTAACCCAAGAAAGGTAGATATCTCTTTTATTATAAAAAATATGAATAAGCCCCATGAATATACCGTCTAGGAAAGACTGACACCCACTCATCAACTCTTAATTTTACCGGGCCCAGGAATACCAGTAGAAGCTGCCTTAGCTTCAGATGTAAACATACAATTATCATGAACAGAGAACCCACAAAACAAACCTTTGTTATACAATGTGATGATTATTCTTTATATTTGAACTGGGGCCACATCAAAATGTACTTCCCCAACTATAAATACTGCACATGGAAAAAACCTGCTAAAATTCATGAATCGTGGTGCCCAGCCCTAACATCGCAATACAATCACTTACAGTTTTACAAGAGATGATAAGTGATTTAGCATTTGTTTCCAAAACAATTTGTGAGAAAAAGAAAAATTGGGATCTTCAACTTGATTCTTCCTCTTGAAAGTATCCTTGACTATCTTATTGAAGACAATTCCAACACTGACAGTGGTAGACGTGTGGGCATCATTACTCTGTCTTGTTGGTCCCCTCCCCTTCTTTTTGAAGACACTGTCTGGCCATTGTCTTCTTTGCTGCCTTACAGATGGACAAGGCTAGCCCTTAATATTTCCCAGGTCCATAGAAAGAAAGGTCTCTACTTTGGCTTCATGTATATGTTAATTGAGGTCAGAATGGTGTTACCCTTTTGTGTCTAGGAGCCTAGAATCCCACCCCCTCACCCCATCCCCGCCGCATACCTCCGCCCCCTTGGGATCCGGGCTAGCCATGGTAAGGGTTTGTGGATAATTCCGACATATCTAAGAGGAAACACAGTGGCCCACAACCCTCAGGAGGCACGTTCTCCTGCACCGCCTTTAGGATTCCCCCGGACACAAGCGTGGGCAAAGACATTGACTCTGGTGACATTCCTTTTCTGGTTGGAAAATGTCAGTGTCTTTGGTTTTAATCAAAATCACTCATAATCTGGTTTAACGAGGCCATAAAGGCCTTGGTTTACTCTGCCCCAGGTGAATGAAAATATTTGCTGTGAAAAATAGGTTATTAGTTTTATAGCCCTACCTACTTCAATGCCTCTATCATAATATGAGAAGAAGTATTAAATCTCAATTTTTAATAAAATTATTGACATCATTGGGGAGCTTTATAACACTTGACATTTGCTTTCAGCGTTGGGGGAAGAAGGAGAAAGTAAATTGATTTGGTATTTATTTCCTGGGTTGGAGAACGACAAGTTACTTTCAGCATAAAATATGTGCACTGCCTTTGAATGCAGTGAGCAGAATGGGTAGTTGGTTCTGAAAATGAACATAAATTTTAAAATAAAACGGGTAATGCGGTCATGATAATAATGTAATTCGATTGCTAAATGAACCCGTTTTATTATATTCATCACCAGATTCCTATCGCCACCTAGATACGCTTCACAATTGATAGAGAAGTGATGTCTGGACCCAGAAAACACAGCTCGCTGGTGAAAATACAGATCACTTAATGAAAGTTAACAAGAACTGTCATTAATGTGCTGTTGGTATCACTTTTTGCTGTCGGAGTTAAAAAACAACTCCTAGAAAAATGTCTTTGTTTTTTTAAATTTTTTAATGTTTTTCATTGTTGAGAGACAGAGACAGAGTGAGCAGGGGAGGGTCAGAGAGAGAGGGAGACACAGAATCTGAAGCAGGCTCTAGGCTCTGAGCTGTCAGCATAGAGCCCGAAGCGGGGCTCGAACCCACGAACCGTGAGATCATGACCTGAGCCGACATCGGACGCTCAACCGACTGAGCCCCCTAGGCGCCCCCCAGATAAATGTCTTAGAAATGTGGACTTCCTTGCAGAGAATATCTGTCCATTTTCCAGTAAGTAGACTTTGCTTCTAGCTGGTAATGGTATTGGGGCTTGGGGACGGGCAGTGATGGAGTTGGTGGCGGTGTTTGCTGGGCGCAGGCAGGTCTGGGACTGGCGGCGGTGCAGTGAGAGCCTGGCGGGACAGAGGACCTTATCTCCAGGGAATCCGTGCAGCAGGGCTCCTAATGCAGGGTGAGAGACGACGGGTCAGCATCATCACAGCTGCTTAGTAAGAACTGCTCTCTGAAAACATGAGATCCGTTTTCCTGAAGACATATCTCCGTCAACTGGTTCCCTCGCTGGGCTATCACACTCTGCCAACATCTCTTGGAAAATGCCAGTTCCCGCCATGGCCACGTGTATTTTCAGGAAGAGGCCTACAAAACTTGTCCAAAGGCCAGCTGAAATACAGTTCCTTTTATCTACTGTTCCTAAACCGTGTGCAACACCCTGCCTGGCTTTTTTTTTCTTGCTCTACTAAAGATGATGCCAGCTTATTTACCCCAGCAGTGTGCTTAATGTAGATGTTAAACTGCGCGATAGATTTTAAAATGAATTTTTAATTACTCTCTGCTATTCTGAGCTCATTGCAATCAGCAGCCATCTTGCTTGAGGATAAAACACGACAAAACCAGCCAGCTCAGGGGAGGAGCAAAGGCCTGCGAGGATAAGGCTTTGCAGGAACGGGGTACAGAAGCCCATTGTCAGCAGCAGCTGCGGGACGCCTCTCCCAAGCCCGGGCCCAACTGCCAGAGGGTTCCGGAGGCTTTGAGTTTTCCACTGATGGTCCCTCCTCTCTAATGAGGTCACCGCTCAGCACAGTAGGTGGGATGACTCTGCTAATGGGAGACCCAGAAATGCGGATCGCAATTACACTCTTTGTTTCCAGATAGCTCCCAGAGTTTCCAAACAGCCCAAGGAGCTAGAAACGGGGACAGCTCCTCTACAAACACACGACAGCTAGATAGGACGCGTCCTTTATCCGGCATCACCTAAGTGCCCGACACTGTTTGGGGCTCTGTCTTTTCTCAGGAGCAGAGAAGGGGGCAAATGGGAACGGCACCGGCCGGGAGGTCACGTAGAGACATTTAAAGCTCTGTCATTTACAGCGTCATGTAGTGGGGGGACGTCACGCTATCCACACTGTCCCAGTAGAAGACCCACAGTTTAGAGGGTTGAAGTGACCTGTCCCGTGGCCACCACGCTAGGCTCCCCCGTCTACCGAATGGGAGTAACACCGTTCATACCTGTGCCACAGTGAGCATTTTGTCCGTGGAAACGCTTTGAAAGTGAATAAATCCTCTCTACACATATAATGCCTCATAACAGTTAGTCCTAAATATTTATCTCTGTGAGTGCCACACGGAGAATGCAAGAAATTGCTGGAATCTGAGAAGAGCAGCCTGAGGTGGGGACCACAGGACCCTGGGTGTGTCTCTCCACTGCTGTCCTGCCTTGGGGCCCTGGATCACTCTGCCCGCGTCGCCATGACAACCAGGCAGCTGCTCTGCTCCCTGCCAGATCTCGAGCCTGGGCCAGCACTGGCCTGCTTGTTTTTTGTTGGTTGGTTTGGCTTTTGTTTTCAGGGGTTTCTCGTTCTGTTTTGCTTTGTTTTAATTAACCAGACCAGATTCCGGGTCTCATTTGGATTTGCCATTGTCCTAATTCCTGAATTATTTCTTGGATCTGGATTGTAAACCAGCAATTCCCCTTTCCCCAGATATTTCTTCTTACTGAGACAGGATGGAATATGGAACACCAAGCAAGATTCGGCTCGAATTCCAGCCTAAAGATAATGAAGTGGGCATCCGTCGGGATAAAAATATTTCCCAGAGGTTGGTCAGGATTTGGAGGCTCTGACCAAATCTGCATCTCCCGATCTCCGATTTAATTAATGTGTATCTGTCTGTATTTATCCGGCACTGTTGTAGGTCCTTTCGAAGCATGCTCCCTCAATCCTTACAGCAGCTGTGGGCGGAGAGCATCATTTTGCCTGGGTACAAAGTGAAGACGCTGCAGAATCTCCGAAAGGGAGCTTTGCTCCGGTGCGAAGTGTTCTTTCCCTGCTGTGCTGCTCCTCTGTGTGGTCGTACCGATGGGTCTGTTCCCTCTGTTCTGAGGAATCGGTGGTAACCGAGATCAGACAGAAGCCAGTGAGTGACTGTCTCACCTCCCTGTCCTCTCACTTTGAGCTGAGAGCCTCAACATTGTAGCCCCTTTCTGAAAGAATCATATAGGGGCACCTGGGTGGCTCATTTGGTTGAGCGTCCGACTTCGGCTCAGGTCACGATCTCACGGTTCGTGAGTTGGAGCCCCGTATCAGGTTCTGTGCTGACAGCTCAGAGCCTGGAGCCTCCTTCAAATTCTGTGTCTCCGTCTCTCTCTACCCCTCATCCCACTCACGCTCTATCTCTGTCTCTCTCAAAAATAGAGAAACATTAAAAAAAATTTTTTTAATAAATAAAAGAATCATGTAACAACCAAATTGGAGCTTCCCTTTCTGGTCTTCAAGAGCAGATCGACCACTCAGAGACTGGATTCTAAAGGGAAGAGCCTGTACTGTCTCCCGACCAAGAATCCTAGAAGTCATTTTGGGTGTTTGGGTTACTTTGGAGGCGAGACGGTATCTCCGCTGGACTCTGCATGGGGCCTGCCAATGTGGGAGCCCTCCTCTAAGACCAGGGGTGCAGATCCCCACAAAAGAGTTTAGCCGCATGCGTGTATCCCCTTCTGACGCAGTGGAGGTACATGGTACACTGGTGAGCAGAACAGCGACACAATGGGACATCAGTGTTCAGAAGGGATGAATCTGAATGCCTTATGCAAAATGGACTTTAGGAAGGACATCGGACTTAGAGAAATCAAGTAGGACCTTAAAATAGTCAAGGCGAGGGAGGCTAATGTCTGGTTGAGGACAGGGGCAGAGGGGGTGGAGGAGAATGGATCTGTGGAAGGGCTGAGTTGAAGAAGGAATCAGGAGTGCTAACTGGATTGAGGAGGTAGGCGTGAAGCCTGCAGGGGCTTGGAATTGGGTGTCGGTAACTCAGAGAAGTCCTCTGGATCGCGACAGCCTCTGCCCCGCCCTACTCTAAGTAAAAGTGCTCTATTTCGAATATTAGCAACTGAGATAAACTTATTTTTTTAGGTTCACTTTATAGTGCTTCATTTAATTACTCGTATATAACCATATTGCTTTCTGCTACTTTTCATTGCAGATGGATTAGCTAAGCTTTGTTTCCCAGCCAGAGAACTAACTGAATTACTATTTATAATGCAGTTTCTATGGAAAACGAATTATAAATTTCAAACAGCCTTGCAAATAGAATTTTGGAATACAGACGGAGTTGCAGTCTTCTTTTATTGCCTTTTATTTGAAAAGGAGATATTCTGGTAGTAGTTGGGGAGCTGACTCTCGGAAGAAAGGTGAGGCTGCGAAGCATGTCTTTGGATTCGTTTGCATAAAAGTCGGAATTTACAAGGATGGCCATGATTGAAAGTAGGCAGTGGGAAAGACTGAGGCAGCCGTGTACACCATTTGTTCAGCTGGTTTAGTACCGAAAGACAATAAATACAAGGTCTGTTTCATTTAAAATAAAAAATGGAAAGTCGAATCAACTTTGCTATGGTAAAAATTAATTGAAAAAAAATGTGAAAGTAAATCCCTGTTTCAGAAAGGACCGATCTGAATGAATATATCTCAAGTTGTGAAAATAGAATTAAGATCGCAAGCAATGTAAATGTACTTTCGGCGGGGGCGGGGGGGGGGAATGGGTGGAGCTGCCCAGTCGTTTAAATTTGATTTAAACCCCATCGATTTGGCGGCAGCAAATGAATGGTGGCATGCGTCCCCATGTCTGTATGGAGACTGAATGAGTCACTGGGGATCTCATGAGCTCTGACACCTACCTGCTCGCTCACTTGCTATTTCCTGCTGAGAGTATCATTTAGGACCCAAGCCACTACGTCGGAGTCAACTAACTCAGTAGGTGTTTATGAAACATCTTTCGGATGCCAGCATAGTCTAGGCTTTGGGAAGGATAAGAAGCCTACGACTCTTTTCCTGACATTAAGGAATTTGTCACTCAGTTCAGGGGACAAGACTACTACATGTAAGTCAGTTGGAGAACAAAAAGAGAGAGAGTGCTCCATTCCCAAACTGTCAGCTAGTTTTTACTGTGGAGATACGAGGAAAAAGAGTGATCTCTGTGAACCAAAGCAGTCTGGGGGGACTGTGAAGAAGGGGGATCTGGGATGAGTTTGAATGGCTTCAGGATAGGGCGTTATCAGACTAGGAATATAGCGAAAGAGGTTTTGTGGGAGGAGGAAAGGAAGATCAAAGATTCAGACTTGAGGTTGAATGAGGTCTGTAGGTGGGGCGTCCACATCAGGCATTATAGGGGAGTCAGCCTGTCTGGTTGAGGGATGAGAAGGTTTTGAAGGCCTTCCATGCCTGGTTAAGGGATCTGGTCTTGTTCTAATAAATAATAGAAGCAGGATATGACCTATATGACAATCTGGTACTGAGCACAGAATTTTAGAAGTAGGAGCAAAGCCAGATGGGGTGCTGGTGCTCCTTGTTGAGACATCATCCACCACATGGATATTCTGAGATGACCAGCTCAGGAGTCATGACTCTGACATGCCTCTAACTGACTTAAGTCAAAGACCCAAATCTTAAGCGTACAAGGGAGAATGGATGCCAACTGAAATCAAACTGAACGAAATATAAGAGTCCAGGCAGAAAAACTCTTGCAAAAGACGGACCAAAGCTGAGGACCCCTTGTCAATTTGGAAAAGCCATGGCCCCATCAGCCAGTGCATGTGGGAGCTCCAGAGAGAGAAAATATAGCCAAATCTAACTGACCATCTTCATGATCCTGAAATCATTCCTCGTAAGCGAAGATGTACTCTCTGCTGGGGAGGCTGAAAGTGACTCGTCAATTGGACACAGTTAGGAGACATTCCACTGCTTCACAAATTCAGGGAAATTTTTCACTTTGAAGCCAGCCTGGCATCAGGTAGAAAAAGTCATAGAATTACCTGACTGGGGCACACTTTCGGAGACTCCCACACTCAGCCCACTCTTGAATAAAGTTGAAATAATGGAAGAAAGTAAATTTATATCCTTGTCTTTCACTTGCTCATGGCAAGCTCTTCGTGCAGGGCCAAGGTTTTGCTGGAAGACCCAAGCCCACACCAGCAGCTCTTGGCCCTCACTTGTACTCAGCTCTGTCACTCTTGTTGGTCACTGCAATCTATTCTTATAACCCCAGGGAGCAATGAGTGCACAGCTAGATCCCATGGGCCCACCAGCGCAGAGCCTTACTTGGCTCAGCAGCTGACGTGCGAAGGATGGAAAATGGATGTTGAAAAGCAACCATAATGCATAAGGATCCTCAACAGGGCCACAGGCTCAGGGAGTGGGTCGTAAGGGGGACAGAGGAGAGACACTGGGTACTGGGGGTCACCCCCCAACTCTGGGCAAAACACTCCCACCACGTGCTGCCTCCCGGTGGAGGTATACACACTAAAAGTAGATTGTCTAAATGCAGATTTGGAGTGGGTTGCAGAGAAAGAGAAGGCACGGTTGGAAACAGCCAAAATTTTCAGAATCTTTTTAATGAGCTGAAGGAAAGCATCCCTCACTTGTGACTGGAAACAGAGTTGCTCTCTGAGTTTTGGGGTCGAGCTTGGGTCTTAGCCCTGCCTGAACAACCTTGCGTGTGGGATGACGGGCGGGCTCCACCTTAGCACACAGAATCCAAGTACAATGGCTGCAGAAATGGTGCCGTGGATTGGCTGCATCGCCACCATGCTTGGATTTGTGCATTTTTGCTTTTGGCATGATGCCTTCTCTTTTTTAAACAAATTGGAACTCTAACTGCCACACATCCCTTTGGTGTCTTCTCTATAAGCTAACATATGAAAAAAATCAGCGTAATATGGTCTAAAATTATGCATGCAACACTCAGACATGCATATTTGCAGCAAGCTCTCCTTCAGGGCACTTGGCCTTGGCCAGCAAGGCCAATCAACCCTTCACAGAGTTTTTGCTCTTCCTGTACCAGGCCCATCTGAAGCCAAGTTGATTTGCTTTTGCGCACGTTCTCTGTGACACTGGCGCTCAGTTATAGGGACATGGAGCATTTGTAACTGCTATTTATTCCTTCCACCAAAAAAAAAAAAAAAAACAAAAAACTGTACTGAACACCCATTGCTATTAGGTACTGAACATAAAAGATAAAACCTGTTGGTCACTCCCTTAAGGAACTTCATATACAGCAAGGAGACCTGCAAATAAATAATGGACATGTAGTGTGACATATCCTATATGGAAACGGTCATGCTCAGTAAGAGCTTGGAAGAGGGTTTTATGGATCTGGGAGGAATTGGTTATGGAGAGTGCATTTTGCAGCATATCTGGGGGTTCATGAGAAAGACTACAATGAGGAAAAGTGGCCCTTCCAGGGCGGAAAGCATGTGCAGAGGCAAGAGCACACTGGGTGGGAGGGAGCTGTAAGCAATTCAGTGTGCCCAGAGCAGGGTTTGCGCATGAGGAGTGACTGGGGACAGAGGCGGGATGAACCCATCGAGGGCTTTATAGCCCTTAGGAGCAGCTTCAGCTTAATTATCACATTAGCTCAGATTGTAAGTGATTACAACGTGTTAAAGGAAGGGACACTATCAGATTCATGCTTTATGAAGATGGCTCTGATAGGAGTTAGAATGATTTGTAGAGGGTCACACCAGGAGCAAGGAAACCAGGTAGACTCAATTGCTGGCCTTCCTGGTGAGCTCTGCAAGAGCCTGAACTCCAGCAGTATGGCGATCTGGAGGAAAGGATAGATGGAAGAGATGTTTAAAGAGAAGTGACAGGATGTAGTTACTGGTGTGTGTGTGTGTGTGTGTGTGTGTGTGTGTGTGTGTGTGTGATGGGTGTGAGGCAGAGGAGCGCTCTCAGGATTTTGGCTGGGACATCAGAGTAGATGGTGACACCATTAAGCATATGAGTGAAAGAGCAGGTTTGGGAAAGATAGGAGTTGAGCTTGGTTAGAGGTGGACTTTCAGGTAGAAATTGAAAGTGGGCAGTGGTATGTATGAATCTGGGATGAAGAAGAAGGCCTGGGCTTGGAATGTGAACTTGGGGGTGCGTTTTGAGTGTGAAGGTGGCAGTGGGTAGAGGAGGGTGATGATTCCAGAAGAGAGTGGAAAGAGCACAGGTCTGTCACCAGATCTGGGGTTGAGTGCTGACTCTGTGTTAGCCATGTGTCATTGGGAAAGTTGTTCACCCACAGTGAGCTTTACTTTTCTCCTTCATTAAATGGGGATAACCATTAATTATTAATTCAACAAATATTTATTGAGTTCCTCCTATGTGTTTTGACCTGAGGATACAAACGTGGAGAAGATAGACGTGGTACGTACACTGAGTTAGCCTTCAGAAGCCTTTCTTTCATAGGGGGTGCAGACCTTAAATGAACACTTGTCTGAATAATTATTATTAGGGTAAATGCTGAGAAGAATTGCATGAGGTAATGAATTTAAGACATCCGGCACAAAGGTGTAACACAGAGCAGACCCTCAACGGTACCAGCAGGAGTAATAATACGCATTACACTTTCCACAGAATGATGTGAATAGACTCCAGTTTCCAGTGAGTTGAGATACAAGGGAGGTGAGAAATTGGCAATAATGAACAAAGATGATTATCGCAAAAGTTTGTTAAGAGAAGTCATGATTTAGAGGGCTTTGTAAGGGGGCGCCTGGGTGGCTCAGTCGGTTAAGCGTCCGGCTTCGGCTCAGGTCATGATCTCACGGTTTGTGGGTTCGAGCCCCGCGTCAGGCTCTGCGCTGACAGCTAGCTCAGAGCCTGGAGGCTGTTTCGGATTCTGTGTCTCCCTCTCTCTTTGACCCTCCCCTGCTCGCAATGTCTCTATCTCTCTCTCAAAAATTAAAAAAAAAAAAATTAGAGGGCTTTGTAGGGAGAAAATTAGTGGCGGAAGAAAGGTTTGGGGTTTCGACGTGGAAGACACAACCGTATTGACGTGCTGAGGGGAAAGACCTGGTAGACAAGATGAAGTTACAGGACACACAGTCGGTCTCTCAGGAGACAGGGAGAGGGAAAGAAAGGAGCCTTTGCTGAGCTAGTGAGAGAAGCACAGTAACAGGGTTAAATGAGATAATGCATTACAAAACGCTTGGCACAGTGATGGCACATACATCGTGTTGAGTATGGCTGTGAGCTTGTGTATACACATACGTGTACTTATACATATACGTGTAGATGTGCATGTATACATGCCTACCCTCCCTCCCCCGTGCATGCAGTTAAAAGCTTTAATGGTGGGGATTGAAGGAGGGAAGCTGATGTTCATGTCTGGTGACCTCACTTCTCTTTTCAGAGAAGGAGATGAGGCATCTGCTGAGAGATGGGGCAGAACCGTACCCACGAGGGAAAATGTAATGGCTTAAACTGGACCCTAGAGGAATGAAAGAAGGAAGATTGATCTGGAGAGGGTTCACTGAATGACAGACACTGAGGGTTCCCTGAAGATTGGAGGTCATGCGTTCTAGACAATGAGAGCTGGGCATTGCCTCCATCAAACCCTGTTTACCTCTGTCTCAGCTTGTGTCAACCTTTGGGGATTAGCTGTGTGGCTGCAGTGTGTGGCAGTGAGAGAGTTAAAGGTGCTAACAGGACAGGAAGTGAGGTGTTGGGCCATAGGGTTGGACGGAAGAGGAAAGTAGGGCCCTGCTGGAACGGAGATGGGTAACTCCAGAAGGTTCCGCAAGATCTAAGGGTGAGTGTGGGGGTTATGGAGCGTGCAAAGGACCTAGAAGAATAGAAAAGGGCCACCAGACAGCTATGTGTTGGAATGACAATCTTCAAAAGAAAAGCCGTGATGGAGTGACGGAGGTGATGGTCAGAGGAAGTCAAGAGCATGGAGGCTGGCCCTCCACCAGCACTAACAAACTGAAACTTCTTCCTCCAAGGGCGCCGTGGTCTTTCATTGCCAAGTTAAATGTCCTTTTCTCCATTCTCCAAATCTTTGACTCCTCTTAGAGTTCCCTGGTGCCGACTACTGCCTTCCTTGTGCTCTGTTCACGGGGGGCATCTGGCGTGCGTACTCCTCACTCTCCTTCCCCCCTCATCCCTCTCCTGGCTTCGCCTCTCAGCTCCCAGCCTGCTGGTGGACACATTCTCTCAAGACTCCCCTGGGCTATCCTCCTTCACCATCAGAGTCACTCCCTCGCAGGTGCTCATGATACGCAGGCCTGAAATAGGGATGCAGTAGTGGGAAAAGGGAGAAGAGACAGATGTGGAAGGAATTTCAGAACTTAGGATGGAAGCCAACTGGACGCAAGCAGGAGGAGAGGAGGGCCGCACCGAGAACCTCAGGACACAGTGTTTAAGGGCGGGAAGGAATGCATGGAGAAAGGGAGATGTTGAGGTAGAGAAACATGGTGGTCCGGTGGTCTTCAGCAGCATCTCCAGGGAGTAGATGGAAGACTTGGAGTAGATGCCCTGGGGAGTAGGAAGGAGTATCAGTCGGTCATGGAGGGGATGTCCTCGGAGAAGTGGAACCACCATATGTCCTTGTTTGTCCAGGACTGTTGTGATTTGTGCCTGGCATTTGGGCTTATCTTAATTGTACCCCTTTTCACTTGTAATCAGTCCAGGTTAGATGATACATTGCAGTATTAACCCCAGAGAGAAGCAGTGACGACTTAAAGACAAAAGAGGATCCCCATGGGGCGCCTGAGTGGCTCAGTCGGTTAGGTGGCCGACTTCAGCTCAGGTCAGGATCTCACAGTTCGTGGGTTCGAGCCCCGTGTCAGGCTCTTTGCTGACAGCTCAGAGCCTGGAGCCTGCTTCTGATTCTGTCTCCCTCTCTCTCTGACCCTCTCCCACCCACGCTCTGTGTGTGTGTCTCTCTCTCAAAAATCAATAAACGTTAAAAAAAATTAAAAAAAAAAAAAGAGGATCCCCTGATCAGGAAAACAACCCACCTATGACCCACTTGCATATCCTGCTTAAAAACCTGAAGCATGAGGCCCCTGAATCTGTGCTGTCGGGTCCTGCCGAGCAATAGGGCAGGCATCTACGGCGCGGCTAACCAAAACTTGATGGCCAACCAGATGCCACAACCAAACTGAAAATGTCCCAAGTTTTGGTTTCACATCAAGCAGCCTAAATAAACGGCCACGTTGTGTTCATATTCATTCCATTTGGAGCAGTTGCCAGGGCATTCTTCCGTCCCCTCTGTCCCCACTCTGTTGGTGGGTAATACTCCTGCTAGTCAGACACGTAGTGCCATTGCTTTGTTTGGAAGTCTGCCTTTAAAAAACAACAAACAGAGGCGCCTGGGTGGCTCAGTCAGTTAAGCGTCCTACTCTTGGTTTCGGCTCAGGTCATGATCCCACGGCTTCGTGGGGTTTGAGCCCCACATGGGGCTCTGCGCTGACAGCGCTGAGTCTGCTGGGATTCTCTCTCTCTCCCTCTCTCTGCCCCTCCACCACTCACACTGTCTCTGTCTCTCTCAAATAAACTTTAAAAAGATAAAAATTAATTGGAGTGCCTGGGTGGCTCGGTTGAGTATTCAGCTTCGGCTCAGGTCATGATCTCCCAGGTCATGGGTTCCAGCCCCACATTGGGCTCTGTGCTGACAGCTCATAGCCTGGAACCTCCTTTAAATTCTGTGTCTCCGTCTCTCTCTGTCCCTCCCCTGCTCGCTCGCTCTCTCTCTCTCTCAAAAATAAATTTAAAAAACATTTAAAAAATTAAAAAGAAATAACAAGAAATAAGAAAGCACGCTGTCATTGTACACCTGAAACTAATATGACACCACCTGTTAACTAACTGGAATTTAAATAAAAACTTTTTTAAAAATGAAATAAAAACCACTGTCTAGCTCATCAACTCGTCATCTTTTGGGGCTCCAGCTCCTTGACACTTCTGTAAATTACGACATTCCCCAAAGCTCTTTTATGTATATTGGCTATATGCATCAGTATTTATGGTGATAAAGCTTAGATTTAAAAATTAAATATTTACTTAACTCATTTAAAAGTAGCAGTAATGTCTTTATGTGTTACCGTAAATAATCTTTTATAAAAAATAACTAAATTTTTTTTAAAAAATTGAAAAAAGCAGCATTGTTTTACTTCTTTTCAAATCTCTTTAAGATCTGCCTTAAGGAAAGGCAGCTGGTTCTCCTAGCTGCTTCTGCATTCATCTGTTATCATATATTCTTCTTGTTGATGTGTGTGAAGAAAATCCAGCTTCACACAGATCTGTAGAGGAGTGTTGTAATTGACTTCTGGGATTATTGTGGATATTCTAAAACTTGACAAGTGGCAACTTCTTTTTTTAAATGTTTATATTTATTCTTGAGAGACTGAGACAGAGCATGAGTGGGGGAGGGGCAGCGAGAGAGGGAGACACAGAATCCCGAAGCAGGCTGCAGGCTCTGAGCTGTCAGCACAGAGCCCGATGCGGGGCTCGAACTCGTCAACCACTAGATCATGACCTGAGCCGAAGACGGATGCTCAACCGACTGAGCCACCCAGGCGCCCTGACAAGTGGCAAGTTCTTAGTTATTTGGCATGTGGAATGTGAAAATCCTGTATCACATGAGTTTTTTGCACCCTGTTGCATTAAAACCCATTGATTTGTCTGGCACTCTGTCATGAATGATTTTGTAATATCTTTTGGGCATTTAGAAGATACTGGTTCACTGAGTTATGAAGACCTTCCAAATATTGACACATTTTATTATATAATATTTTAAATTATATACGATGATATTGCCAGGATTTCCTCCGAGAAGGCATTAGTATTGGAAAGCTGTCAACTGTTGTTGGTAGATACAGGTTTTGTAAAATGCCAATTTAAAAAAAAAATTTAATGTTTATTTATTAGAGAGAGAGAGAGAGAGAGAGAGAGAGAGAGAGCGTGCGCAGGGAAGGAACAGAGAGAGAGGGAGAAACAGAATCCAAAGCAGGCTTCAGGCTCTGAGCTGTCAGCACAGAGCCCGATGCGAGGCTCAAACTCACAGACCCTGAGCTCATGACCTGAGCCAAAGTCAGATGCTTAACCCACTGAGCCACTCAGGCGCCCCGATCTTGGTTGCCTTTTAAAATGATCTCTTCAAGTTATGGTTCTAGTGGCCAAATTATGGAGTCCTCCAAAGCTACGAGTCAGACTTCTGATTCCTTCTCAGTACTTCTTAGTATCCTGTGACTAGATACTGTGTTAGATGGACAGGACATAGTTGTTGTGTGGACACGGGCTGAATGAAAATTGATGAGGGCCTCTCCTATTCATCGGGTTAATTATGGTCGTTCACGGCATATTTCTGCTGGGTTGAATTATTAGGACAAGCACTGTCACCTGAAACAGTAAATGTTTTAATGGCTTTATTCATCTAAAAGAGCAAGTTTGTATCTGGATTATGTTTCTTCAGTAATAAATAGCAACACGCTATTTCTAACGATAGTTGTCTCTGGAGACCTCGCCACCAATTGAAAACTAAAACTCACCGCCATCTTTTCTAATGTGCGGTGGGATGTCTTAGAGCATGGGGCTCTATTGCCATGATTTATTTAATCTCTCCAGATTATGTATAGATGCCTGTGAGAGATAAAGGCTCTCAGATAATTAGTGGTTTGTTGCAGCTTATTTGTAAAATGTAACAAGACACCTTTTAAAAACCTGCTTTAGTCCGTTTTCTCAAATTTGTGGTCAGGAACATTGCAGTGTATAGTTAGAAGTTATAAACTATGTTTCATATATTTAAATTTAATATATTTCTTAAAGGTTTATATAATAGTCAACTTCTTAGGTTGTAAGCCATCAGTTAGAAGGAAAATAAGGCCTAATGACTAGAAACTATCCAACTGTAGAAATGTAGTGCCTGTTTTCAGGTCCCCCCTCCTGCACGGTGCCCCTGAACGTCAGCCACATATCTGGGCGCAGTGTACCTGATGCCGTGAATAGAACAGAAAAGTCTGAAGTGTGACCTTTCCGGTTAATAAGTTAACAGTTCTTACAGACTTTGTCTGTATCTATAAACATGTCTATGATGCAGAGAAAATTCGGTTGAAGCTGTCAGCGATCGAATTTTTAAAGTATTTTAAGTGCCCCCTAAGAGTAATCAGTTGCTGATCATCACTGAGTGTGGCTTCCTCCTTCGCCCTGTGCCTGAAACATCCTTCACTTGTAGCTGCTAAGACCCCGGAGACAGAGCCGTGAGTGCCCAGTGCCCAGAGGGACTGTGGTCAGCAAGAGGGCTCTGGTTTGCAGCTGATGTTATTTCAATCAGCCCAGCTGATCAGTTACCGGCTGCCTCAGTTTCCATGGGACTCTCCCCACTGCCAGGCTCGAAGTCCGAGGGCCCCTTTTGTGTGGCTCAGTCTTCCTGGCACCGGCACAGTGTCCCAAATCTCGCAGGGTGAGAGTGAACTGGGAACTGTAGGGTGTCGCAGGGGTTATGGAAGAATCAGACACAACCGGTGTTACTGTTGCTCGTTGAAGAGAAACTCCAGACGTGTCTTCCCCTGAGCTGGTTTTATTTTCTGCCAACAGCAGCCAGTGCAAAGCCTCAGCCCCACTTGGCGTTCGGGATTTTTTGCGTTGGAAACGGCTTGTGTTACTGTGCCAGAGGTTGGCCTAGCTGTTCCTCACGAGCACTTAAAATGATTGCTTTAGCAGTTGCAGCTGGCTGTCCTGGCTCCAAACAAAGAGGTCACGGAGGGTTCTGCTTGTACGTGCGGTTTCTGGAAGGAAGGCACTATGGACTGTACCATGAGGCACACCAGGCTTTGCTGACCCAGGGAATTTTTACAAGGTTAAATCAACCATACCTTCTGTCTGGGCATCCTCTGCTTCCCGGTTTCTCCAAGGGCTTTTATTTTATTTTATTTTATTTTATTTTATTTTTTGAGAGTTGGGTTAAGCCAAACGTTCTCGGCCATTGAGATACCCAGCTCCCAGGTCTTACTATGTATCTGCGGGCGCGTCTTTGCCGGAACACACGGGGAGTCTGACAGGTGTGTTCTGCATTGATGTTCATCCCACAGACAAGACAGCTGAGGAATAAGATGGTTGAATTACACTTGATCTTGACTCACACACATAGTCCGTGTTAGAAAATAAAAATCTATGCTGCCAATGAGAAAAGAGGGCAAAGAATTAAAATAGTCCCCCAACCCATAACTCCTCGCATCCTGTAAAATGAAAATTATATACTCTAGCGACGTTCTTGGTCCGTTTTTAAAATCTTCATTCCAAATGTTTTATTTCTTGCTTTGGAGTGTTTTATGCCTTCCCCTTATCCCGATGTGGCATTTTAAAGTTGGGGGACATCATGCCTTAGAGTCGGAATCCCTTGTTTTTCTTGAGGTGCCTACTAAACCCTCTGCTGGAGTGTGTTCCTAGTGTCAAGTGTGTGGTTGCTGAGTTATCAGAAATATCCGGGCTTCCTCATGTTGACCCTGTTATCATCTGGACAGTTTATTTCTGAGACTGAGCAATCTTATAATCAGTTAAAAGCTCTTAAAAAAAACATTGAGTGCATTTATCGGTAGATAAACATACAGAAATTCTGTCTACCTACTGAGTGTGGTGAGTATGTCTGACTAGTAAAGGAGGTCACCATGCTTCCCTGATAAGCACAAGGATGTAATAAAAGAAACCCTTATTTGTTTGGCTTTTTCCCCTTCTCTCTTGCCCAGCCGTCAGCGGAAACTGGAGTCTCTTGATTTTAGGTGGCAGAACCGACGGGGAGGAGGGTAGAGGGGCAAACCTGTGGTTGAGCTCCATACAGTAGCCCAGGCTTCCGCAGTCTTCTGTGCCAGTGAGCAGCTGGTCCTATCGTCCTTCCCCTGAACTGATCCTTTCCCTGAAACCTTGGCTTGGATAACTTCCTGCAAACGACGTGTGATCTGCATGTGTGCCTGGTGAACTGCTGTTCAAGATATTTTCAGAAATCAAGGGTGTTATGCTAGGAAGTCAGGATCATCTAAGTAAAACAAACAAACAAGCAGTTGCGGAGTTTTATTTTGGTGCGATCTGCGCTTTGGAGTGGTCGTTCCTCGGGGATGAGGAGCAGCCTGAGACAGTTGTGGTGTGTTACAAGGCAATCACTAAAGGAAATGGGTCCCGATTCCTACTGTAATTTAGCTTCGCAAACAGAGCTAAAAATACCAAAACACGATATTCTAGCAACCGCTCTGCCTACTTGGTTTCCAGTCATTTGAAGCATATCCCTTGTTTTGCCATTTGTTTGTTAAAAAACAAAATCCCAGCTCAGGCTTGACTCCCCTGAGCCACAGATGGGAGCGTGTATAAGTGGCCCTTGCTGCCGGCTCACGTGGGAGAAGGGACACGAAGACTCTCTCCAACATCTGTAGAGATGGTTTTCCCGGTGGCCCGTCCTGGCTGCGTACCTACTACTGAGGCTGAAAATGGAAGAATCCATTTTTTCTTTTCTAAGTTACAGAGAAAAGGAGCCCCTGGCACCACGCTTCCTTGAACAAAATACACTGGGAAAAAATGGTTTTAATGGCTTTTCAAAATAAAGATGAGTTGCCAAATAGAAGTAGCCACAATGTGATGTGGAAAGAAAAAAAAGGAATCTGGGACTGTCCAAATGTTTGTCTCCACCAGAAGTGTTATTGGATTCTGCCCTGTTTGTTCTCCCTTTGTTGTTACAGTCACAGGACATATTCTCTGCGGGCAGCACACGAGGCCAGGGCAGCCGTGGAACCGTCTTATTAATGATTCAACACGACACCCTAGTGGCCACTGGAGCACACGGTCCACATGTAGATTTGAAATGGGCATTCAGTTCATTGCCTTGGCTCCCTGGGAAAGAGGCTCTCAACCTGGGCTGCATGTGACAATCGCCTGGAACGGAACAATCACTAAGCAACTCCCCCTTCCCTGCACACAGGGATTCTGCCAGCCAGGGGTCCGGCCAGGCATTGGCATCTGCCCGCTCCCCGTGTGGTTTCATGTACCGAGAGGCTAGAGCACCCCCACTTTGGGAGCCCTTGTGTGCAGCCTCATCTGAGGCTGCCCACACTCTTCTGCTGGAGAGAAATCTTCTTGCCTCCCAGAAGACAAGCCAAGGGGATTCTGGGGGATTGGAGTCAGGGATGTAATTTTCTGAGTCTGTGGTGGCGAATCTATCTTCTGTAAAATAAATACCACAAAAGTGCTGCAACATTCTGAAAAACATCCTCATGCCGCTGTTTTTGTACCGGTGTTGGCTCAGCGGGCTGGTCAGCCGTGCCGACGTACTGCTTGTGTTTCCGCTAGGACCTTTTTCTGACCCCCAGGAAAATAGGATGTTGCGCTTTTGACTTCTGTGGGTTTCTCTACCCAACTGGTCTTCAGAGCCAGAAGGTTCAGGGCTGGGTCTGAGGTTCTGTGCTCGGCACCTGTCAAGAGCATTTTGGAAGGTAGCTTGTCAGAGATGAGGTACCTCTCACAGGAGAGGTTCTGTAAGGAAGGATGTGTCCAGCCCTGGCCCAGAGAGGCCAGTCAGTTGGCAGTGTGCCCCTTGCTTGTCAGGAAGGAAGGCCATATTTTGAGCATTCCACCTGGTGTGGACCACTGGCTGGATGAGAAGTGACAATCTAGAATAGAGTTAAGGAAATGTTTTGTTCAGATCTGGCTAAGATTTAAAGAAGAACATATCAAGGTTCTCTGGCCCTAAAGTCAAAAGTTTCATTAAGATGACAGGCCCTGTGCCAATTGCTAAGGATACAGAGGTGTGCAAAGTTTATTGACCTTGGCATCCTAGTGTATACAGTCAGGTAGAGAGGACTAGTAAGTAGAAAGGGGGAAAAATTGAGGGGTGTTTCCAAAGGGAAGTGCAGGGTGCTTTGGGAGGAGACCCCCTCATTGGTATGTTGCCACGTGGCTGCTGGGTAGAGTCAGAGAGTGCCCCAGTGCACCCTGGCACTGCCATGGGCCTGACATGGCCCACAGTAGACCTCAGTATCCAAGTAGCAGAGTGGGTGTGGTGATCTCCCGAGGTCGGATGCAGCACTACTTACTCACTCCTCGCATGGAGATACCATTGCATTAGACCATTGCATATCAGGTTTGCAGACATCAGTTAGCACCTGCCCTTGAACTAATGGTGGAAAAGGGGACCCACTTGGTGGAACAGGGGACCCACTGCTTACCCATGAACAACAAGGGCCAAGCGTGTCAGTCTGAGTGGAGGACAGAAGCTCAAGAAAGGCAGCTGGGAAATAACCCCTACCGGGCCAACCTTAGCACCACTGGGGACCTTCCTTCCTCAACATAGAGTAGCCTAGAAACAAGAGGGTCAGGGTGACAGAGCAGTATACGGAAATAATTGCATACACACAGACTCATCAGTGGGAACACAAAAGACATTTAGAGGTCTGGTGAGTTTGGACTTGGAGGATGTATGTAGGAAAACCAAGTCAGAAAAAGTAAATACAGCCAGACTGGAAAAGGTCTGGGAATTTGCAGGTCTTCGATTGCTTTGTTTTATTTTATATTTTTTTAATAAAGTTTATTTATTTATTTTGAAAGAGACAGAGACAGTGTGAGTAGGGGAGGGACAGAGAGAGGGAGAGGGAAAGGAAGAGAGAGAGAGAGAGAGAGAGAGAGAGAGATTGGGAATCCCAAGCAGGCTCTGCACTATCAGTGCACAGAGCCTGATGTGGGACTGGAACTCATGAAAACGCGAGATCATGACCTGAGCCAAAACCGAGAGTCAGACGCTTGCTTATCAGACTTAGCCTCCCAGGTGCCCTGCTTAGTTTTATTTTTATTTATTTGTTTGTTTGCTTATTTATTGCCTGAAGGCCATGGAGGATAACAGATAATTGCTGGAGAGAAGACCGGTATGGTTTCTTATAGAGATCAATGCCACGGGCTTTTGTGGCACAGAGCGAAGGGAGAAGAAACGCGAAGGCCAGCTGGACGGCGATTAAAATTGTCTCTACCTAGGATTTATAATCCCTAAAATTTGCACGTTTGATCTTCTGCAAAATAACTGCCAATAAACTGATTATGTATTTCCTCTAAGTATAAACAGAGAAGCTAGTTTTAAATTTTTCCATCGTGGGGTGAGGGGAAATAATACAAAAGAGGAGAGAATGCCTGAGCCCATAGCCTGAAGAACATAAATAGAATTAGATATTAACATTAGAATGATAAACAGCAATTTATACTTTTACTTTGTTTAAAAGAGAAAGAAGAAGAAAATTAAGCAAAACCACCACTGTCTACCTCGATGGGTTTGCGGGAGGCCAGTAGCTCTCAGAAGCCTTGGTTTGGAAAGTTGACGTCTAAGGGTCCTTTCAGAGCTGAGATCAGAGTCTCACATGGGGTCTCTGGGCTCAGAGCAGACTCATTTCCTCCGTTTGGATCCAGCCACAGGCTCCCTACCTGTCTTACAAACAGTGGAGGCTGGGAAAGACTGAGAATCACCACTTTCAGACTTGCAGTTAATTTTGGAAACCGCTTTTTAGAGAATAAAGTTTGAACCTCTGAGGCCTCTGGTCAGAGCTGGGATCTATGTAGCCTTTGTGTCTTGCCAACCGGCCCGTCGTCTGTGTGGAACATTTCCCCAGATCTTCAGGGGCCTGTCATCCACCATGGAGTGAATAACAGCCTCTGGTTTCATCCCACTTGAGAGAAGCCCCAGCTCCCTGAATTCCTCCATGGCGCTCGCTGGGCCCCAGTGTGGAGAAGACCGCCATTAGCTGCATTGGCTTCTTGCCTGCTCCCCTGCTCCTCTTGCTCCCAAGTAGCAAAATTGACGGATGCATTTCCACGCCTTTTCATATCCCCAGCCTCCTCCCTGGGAGAGGTGATAACGATCAGAAAAATAGCAAAAAGGCAGCAGCGGGAGGAAGGAGCCGGAACACAGGGCCTGGAACGCAGCCACGGTCCTAAGCTTCCAGGCCCTTCCAGCTCAGTTGCTAAGGCAGTTGTGTGAAAGGAATTTGCAGATGCAGGACCCCGAAAAGCCACACGGAAACACAGTAATAGAATAGAGAGTGCGCCAGTGCGTCCTGCGTATCTCCACGTCAGGGAGTCAGTGTGAAGGGCTGCTGGCCAATTGCAAATCCAGTGGAATGGCTGTATGACCTTGGGTGGGTCATTCTGACCTTTCTTAACTTCCCTTCATCTATAAAGCAGATGCATCGGTCAAGGCTGTTGTTATACCTACAGTTTGCCAAATGAAGATAACAAAAAATGACCTCGTTAGGTAACGACGGAGACCTTCAGATCTGGAGCTCTACCTCTAGCAAGTCATCCAACAAAAAAAAAGCCCCACAAATATATCATCATTGTAAGTGCTTTTTAAGTAAGACATAAATTCAGGTGGATTAAATCAGATTCCAGATTTCAAAATGGCTTCTCCTAGGATTCACTCATTCATTCACTGGTTATTCTGTCAACACAAATTTGATTTGTGGCTCTCAGGAATTTGATGTACTGGATTTCGACTTGCATTTAAAGAGGGCTGCGCTATGGATAACTACGTTGTGGAACGTATGGGACATGTTAAGTACGCAATCTTGATCCTTCTGTAATCAAAGGAGCCGTCAAGGAACACAGGCCTATCAGGCCTGAACACTCCCTGTTCACCACTCGCCTCAGATTTGCCTCACTTCTGGAAAAGTCTTTTGTATGCATATATATCAGTCTAAGCTTCCTTGCTTCCATTCTGGGAGGAAAAAATGCCGTGTGTCTGGGTGGTTTGTGGGAGTAGCATTAGAGAGCTCCACGGTCCGGGGTTCCGTGAGGGGAACCACCTGCCAGGGTCCACTCCCCAAGGTCCCCTGATACGGGGTTGCCTTTGGTCAGACAGTGGCTCTGGCCCCTTCCCCACAGGCCTCCTCTCGAAGGTGGGTGCCGCTTTACCATGGGGGCTAGCACCCACTATTTCACAATGGTAAAATGATTTGTAAAGTTTTTTTTTAAATGTTTTGAACAGACCCTTACTCAACATTCAGCAGTTACTCAATTCTAAACTTTACTGCCGGAGCCGGGCCCCTGGGGGTGTGGGAGTTAAGCTAGTGGGATGCCGGCAGCTGCAGGCGGCTCCTAGCAGGGAGGCTGGTCCCTCTCCAGCCTGGAGCCATGTTCCGTGTATTCTCACCATATGGGGATTAGCCTCTGCCCAGGGCTCACACAACTCACACTGTGAGCGGGACTCAATTATTATTTTTTTTTAATGGGGTGGAGAGAGACAGAACATATTTTTGAGAGACAGAGAGAGAGACTGAACATAAATGGGGGAGGAGCAGAGAGAGAGGGAGACACAGAACCTGAAGCAGGCTCCAGGCTCTGAGCTGTCAGCACAGAGCCCGATGCGGGGCTCAAACCCACAAGCCGTGAGATCGTGACCTGAGCCGAAGTCAGACGCTTAACCGAATGAGCCACCCGGGCATCCCCAAGTGGGACTCAGTTCTTGACAGCCCGCCAGGGTTGTGAGCAGACTTTTCTAGAACTGATCTAGTGTGATCAGTTTGCTGTGGTTTCATAATGTAGCGTGATAGGGTGTGTGTACGTGCATGCGTGTGTGTGTGTGTGTGTGTGTGTGTTGTTTTTATGCAACAGCTTGGGTTTTTCTTCACTCTTTGAAAAGTCAAACCACATCTTTAGGCACCCGTTACATAACTTCCTTAGAAACCATCCACATAATGCTAGATTGTGGTGGGACCATGAAGCGAGAGTTTCGCAGAACACATTTTTCCGTATCTAAAAGGAAACGGAATTGAATTCAGAGCTGTGTTTAAAATTGAATCAGGCAAGTAAGTCTTCTCCCAGGTTGGGCTGGACAAACAGGTTAATTCAAATTCACCTGGAGCACTTTCTTTGGAAAAGGTTGCTTTGTGAGCAGATGCTGTATGGCCAGTGCATCAGTCTGCATTTTCAGAACCGAAATCTTTAGTGGTCTGGGTTCTCTTTGTATGTGGTCTCTTGTTCTTTTGCCCAGTTCACTTCTGTTGCTTTTGTAAACACAGGTTTGGAATTCCAGCTCACAGCTGTTATTCCCAGATAGACCTTGGACGTCTCCTCCTCCCTGCCAGTGGCCTTCACGACTGGCCCATCATCTCTGGGTCCGGGGCAGACCCACGTAACACACCTTAGGAAAAAAGGAGGGATGGTGTGTGTTCTCCAGGATCGGTTTACACCCCGGGTCACTTAAGCATGTGTAATTGTAGTTAGTTCCCATGTTGATATCCATTACCTCGTAATTAATGTACTTTCCCGCACTTCTGTTTGAGATGTGTTATTAACTTCTCAGATCTGTCCTGCTGCTCCTGGTTTAGTCTGAACACAGTGGGAAGAAATCCTGTTTCTTACCAAAAATTGCAGAGCAATTTGATCCGGTTTCTTTTGTTGAAACGCTGAGTTAATTATATTTAACCACCGATGATAGTAAAGTTGCACTAACAGCATTTTTTAATCAATGGGAAATGTTTAGCTGTGTGAGGTGGGGAGCTGGGAATCCAGATGCGGGGTGGTGGGAGGGGTGGGGGAGGGAGGCCAGGGAACCAATTCCACATGAAAATGTTAACTGCGTGATTAAGCGTAAGCTTTTTAATGGCGTTATTACGGGATACTAAAGAGGCCTTTATTGCGTGAACTTGGAAACAATGTAAATGTGCTTGTGTGCCTATTAAAGAGAAGAGCAAATTTTACCTCAATTTCTTTTCTTTCTTTCTTTTCTTTTTTTTTTTTTTTTTTTTTTTTTTTTTTTTTTTTTTTTTTTTTTTTTTTTTTTTTTTTTTTTTTTTTTTTTTTGTCTTTTGCTCATCTCCAAATTGCTTTGCAGAAATAACAACCAGCTTGGGAAGCCCAGGACAAAACTCACCTAGTTGATACCAACCATATACCAAAACAGAAACTGGGGACAATTGTTATTGTGGTTTAATGGCCAGCAAGATGGACCTGTTTGCCGATGTGATGATGCTAGCAGATCATTTCAAGTTGCCTTTATTGGTAGAACAATTAGGGTTGAACTCTCCCCAGTGTAAAATCGCGAGTGCAGATTGGCTCCACGTTAATAACACAGAAAAGCTGGCAGCTTGGAAAAAGCTGGAACTTGCCTTCTCCTGCTCTCAAGGCAGCTCCTCAAAAATATATCGTTTTGAGTTTTTCCTCACATAGGAGAACAGATGATACGTATTTTTCAGCGTGTCGTTAAGTTCCCTGATCTTTCTGTAGGCTCTTGGGTGTAAGGAAGATGACTGTCGTTTCTATGAAGACATTGGTTTTGCTCATTTGACCTTGCTGTTTCAGAGTAGGTTGGAAAGTGTTTCTCACAAACTTGTTTCATTAGCCTGTTTGTTTGATTGACTTCCGGTTTTTTCCCCCCAGGAGGCATGAAATAAGAACCTTTGTGTAAGAACCTTTCTCTGATGTCCAAGTGTCTTCATTCCTTTACCTCTTTTGTAGATCAAAAGCTGTTTCTTTCCAGAAAAAAAATTTTTTTATATTTTTTGGTGTTTTTCAAAGGATTTGAATATTTGCCATCTCACTGGGAACTCATAGCAGCCTGAAACTCGGGAGGGCATTATTTGCTAGTGTCGTCTTTCGTGGAAGAGGAGGCTGAGGTCAGAGAGATGTGCTCAGCGCTTCATGGCCAACTGGGGGAGAGGGTACCAGACCTCACACCAGTTCCACAGCCCCCAAACCCCAGCCTTTTCCCACGGAAGCTCGTAGCAGTTTGCTCTGGGACTTCTTTTTGCCAAACGACTTCTCCCAGCAATTAGAATTCTACCCACTCTGAAAATAGGATTGCTGTCCTTTGGCTATGCCCATCCTCTGTGACAGTAGTGTGTACTATTTGTGTCACAACGAGTGAGCAATAAATAAATAAAACCCACGGGAAAATTGATAGGGAGACAGTACAGATTATGTCCTTCTTACTTTACATGCAGGACACTTCTTTTTTTTTTAAGTTTATTTATTTTGAGAGAGAGAGAGAGAGGGAAAGAGAGAGAGAGGGAGCAGATGAGCAGGGGGAGGGGCAGAGAGAGGGAGACAGAGAATCCCAAGCAGACCCTGCACTTTCAGTGTGGAGCCCGATGCGGGGCTTAAACCCAAGAACCACGAGATCGTGACCTGAGCCAAAAAAAAGAGTTGGATGCCTAACTGACAGAGCCACCCAGGTGCCCCCATTTAGGACACTTTTAAACCACAAATTATAATACCTGTTTTTTTCCACAAAAAGTATTTCTGCAAGTGGTTTTGACCCAAATGTTTAATACTTATTTAATCTAAAAGGGTAAAATAAAAGAAGTGCACTGTCCAGATGTTAAGAGGGTATAAATATACAACCTTTATGTTCTCACTATTTAAAAAAATATCCAAGGACCAAAATAATGTGAAGAATCATTTTGAAGAATTAGTCTTGTTGGGGGAGGGGCAGAGCTGTGCAGGAAAGATCAGGTGATTTTTGTTCTCGCTGTTTATTTTGTTTTATTTTGCTTTGTTTCACCTTTTCATCTTTTGGATGCATCTTTGGGTATTATTATTTATGCCTCCCTGGCCTATTTGCTTATATATAAAAAAAGAAGGAGTAAGAAACCTAAGGGGCAAGGCATTTTTCTTTCATACTGCATCGAATAGACATTAGACGTCATGCGTCAGAGCTCCCTTGGGTGGAAAACAGCCAGTAAGCTTGTCTTCCAGCACTGCTAAAAGCTAATTGCATTAAAACAATTATTTATGCTGTAAATAAGGGCCAGGTCATCTGAGCTGATGGTGGTGGTGTACTGTGTTTGTGCTTAGAAGATCTGCGTAGTATAATCAAAACTAAGATACAGTGACTTGATTTTGAGATGCCTTGTTTCCAGGGTTCAAGAGAGAAGCAGGAGAGGAGCGGGGAAGGTGAATTAATGAATTTTGTTTACCCCTATGGGCCATAAGAGAGGACACGTCTTCTATTCATGTCATCTCATGTAGTCCCCACTACAAACCTGGCAGCTTGATGGTGTATTCTCCCTCTTACAGAGGAGGAAACAGACGTTCAGAGAGGTTAAACTGTGTCCCAAAGCGCACAACTCTTAAACGGCAGATTCAGAATTGGAGCCCAGGTCTCTCTAGCAGCAAAGAATATATGCTCGGTGTACGCAGACCTCCTCCCCCCACCCCACCACGGCCACTGCTTCCCAAAGGGGAGCTCCGAAAGGCACCTGACTTGAGATGCATCGTGAAAAGGGATAACTCCTTGCCCTCGCAGAGCGGATAGTGAGTTGGATTTACCGATCCCTGACTGTCCAGCTAGATAACCGTAATCCTCATACGTGTTATGGGTTGAATTGTGTCTCTCACTTAATTCATTTATTGGAGCCCTAATCCCCAGTACCTCCGAATGTGACCTTACTTGGCAATAGGGTCGCTGTAGGTGTAGTGAGTTAAGATGAGATCATAACGGAGTCCGCTGGGCCCCTGACCCAGCATGACCAGTATCCTTACGTGATGGGGAAATTTGGAGAGGGACATGCACACAGGAAGAAGGCCATGTGATGACAGGTGTGGGGTTGCCGACAAGCCTAAGAAGTACCAGACAGTCGCAGAGGCACCTGGAACCGACTCTTCCCTGGCACCTGCGGAGGGAGTGTGGCCTTGCCAACACTTTGATCATGGTCTTCTGGCCTCCGGACCTGTGAGGCGAAGGATTTGTTTCTTTAAGCCACTCCTTTTGTGACACTTTGTTTTGGCAGCATTAGCGAACTCATAAGAGTACGTCTCATCCCTTTCTTCCGTTTGGTCCTGAGTCCCATCCCCATCGGTACAGGCTGGGCTGTGGGAACTTCCCCTAAGCTGCCTTTGCAGATGGATGGTGGATTCCAGGTGCCGCCGTTGGAGCCACCTTGCCTTGTGTATTGCACAAAGCCCATCCCCTCTGTGTTCTCAGTAAGTGTCCTCACCTGTGCTGTCCCCAACAACCTCAGCCTCATTGTGTTCTGGAATTATTATCTTCCATGCCACAGTGCATTCTCTAAGGACTCGGTGGAGAGATGTCAGGAGATTATAGCTTGAGGACGGATCACGGTATGCTTTTTTGTCTGGGTCTTTTTATTTTGCCTTATATTGTTTATTCACAGATTTTAGAAGATTGCACATTTTGTTTAATTATGTTGGAGACAGACTGGCATTTTAGCTGTTACAGTCTGTAGGAGAGGGGTTGATAGCAAAAATTATGTGGAGTTTAAATTGTGTTTGGTGAAGGAAGTGGAAATGAATAAAGCTGTTTTACCATGAAAAGTAGGTATTTTGCCTTGTATCTTGGAATGGATTTTTTTTTTTTCCTTCTGAGCTGGAAATGTTCTAAGTGCTGCATTGTCTATTTTGTTTGCCTTTTACAAGTGTGACTGTTATAAAAAGGAAATTTGTATCTGTATTTGCAAATTTGAGGCTGGCAGCTGTGTTTTGAAGGCTTAATCTGGGATCGAACTCAGATGCAAATGATGTCGAATAGTTTTCTCATGATGGTATCAAGTTTTACTTTTTAAAAACACTGCTTGTGGCAGCTCCAGCCTCCATGGAGAGTCTATTGACTTTTAGCGTTTTAAGTAATAGGCAATTCTAAAATGATGTTAACTTGGGAAAGCAGTGGCTTCTGGTCGCCACCGCCGTGCTTTTGCATAACCAGCCCCATGGACAGAGTCCTTTGCCCCATTCCTGTTACATTAGCCATGGTTTTGATTAGTTGGGGGTGGGGGGGGGACGCCCTCACAAAACCACAAAGCTTTTTGTCTCCTGCGTCTGTCAGAATGTGGTTGATTTAATTTGAATGAAATTTTAATTAGAAAAATTCTGCCAAGATCCAGCCCTGATTTGAATATTTATAACTATGTTAAGAATCTCCACAAACCTGAGGTCTAATTTGAATTGCTTCTCGGGACCTCAGCCCTGGCAGCACACTAAGAAGGGAGGGCATGGTAGTGCCGTCGCTCACGTGGTGGCTGGACCAGGAAGCCGTTATGTGCGTGGCCTCCGCTGTTTGAATCACGCCGGTTTGTCCGGATCCATTTGTCAGGCTTGTGAGCACTTAGGTACCGGGGCAGAAAATGCGTGCCCGGTATTAGCACAGCGCCTGAAACATACACATTTTCGGGGCAGCATGATGTGCCGGAGAAGCTAAAGGGGAAGGAAATCACCATCTAGGTGCATTCTTTTCTACTTTGAGACTTATGTTCTGGGGTGGAACCTCAGCCCCTTTATCTCTAGCACAGGAGAAGACAGGGCGTGCGTCGGGGCTGGCGGAAGGAGCCCGCCAGCTCTGGGGACAGCGCTGTGGCATTGCTCTTGGCAGTGGGCTTCTGTGGCTTGTGAGTAGAGGTGGTGCAACACTGAGGTGCTGAGGGGTCAGCCTCTGGATAGCTCCGTACCAAATACCACTATGCCCGGGTAACCCTTATCCCCAGTGAATGTGCTCGATGTTAAAAAAGAAAAAACAGTTCTGTGGCACATTACCTTTGTCAGTATGTGTTTAATGTCAATGCTCTGTACCCCGTGCAGCAGAACAATGCCTTTAACTTAGACAATGGAGTTCTTAGTATGATCTGCTTTGATCTAGGACACCAGAAATTGAAAATCATATGTATCTCCCCTTCTGAAGACTTCCTGACAATCCTATCCTTTTTAACATACCCAGAACAAGACTGAGAAGGCCCTAGCAGGGATTTAGTTTCCCTGTAGTGGGTCTCCAAGCTCACCATGCGCCCCCAACCCCCAGTACTCCTGGACTGATTACTATATTTCCCACTTACTGAGATCTCTCTCTCTCTCTCTCTTTCTCTCTCTCTCATAGCTCAGACTCCGTTTCCCCATCAAACACCAGGTATTTCAAAGCAACCTCAATTTCATTTAGTAATGTTTATGCAAAGGAATGCGGATAAAGCAGAAATGTGATTTGTATCTGAAAATAAATATGTAGGGCTCTAGTGAAAATAGAAGGGAAAAAAAAAACATCCTCAGTGGCTATTTGTTCTACTAAATGTTGTCAACAGGTCGGGCTGTGACTCCCTGAGTGCAGGTCTTGTGCACACAGGAGCCAGCCACCTTACCCCCTTGGTCCCCCAGCTCAGGCTGCCGAGGTATGGAATCGTTCCCACCCGGCTCTTCTTGACCATCTTTGTCGGGCACAGATCTTAAAGACCTTGCAAATTTGGGAATGCAAATTAGTTCACGTTCAGCTTAGGATTTTTTTTTTTCACTTGCGTGTGGCATGGAGAAACCAGGTGCCACTCATATGTTCCCTGAGGTAAGGAAATAGAAATAAAGTAATGGCAGAGAAGAGAAGGGGGCAGCGTGGAAGGTGAATTCGGTGGGGAGAGCCCAGCAGGAACTCCTTCTCCGAAGCACAAACCCTATGCTCAACTCTACGCTCACCCCAAGCCCACCACCACCTATGCCTCCATCCTCAGGGAATAGAATCTGCCTCTGCTGGAGAAGCTGGCGGGTGTCTGTGTGTGTGTGTGTGTGTGTGTGTGTGTGTGTGTGTGTATGTGTGTTTGCTCATCAGTTGGGAGCCCAAAGTCTTCCTCCGTGCAGCCCCTAAAAAACAAAAGTCTCCAGAGGTGCCTTGGCAACGGAGGCTGTGGGGTGACGTCATGCTTTTGTGGTAGATCTGTGTTTCTCAGATTGACTGAAGCCTCTGAATACTAACTCCAATGTGTGGTGCTAACCATCTGGAGACATTTTCCAGTTGTTGTCAGAAGGTTGACGGAGGTCTCTAATGCAACTCGAGCTGACGGAAGCTTAATAGAGTTTACCAGTTGCGCTGGTTTCTGAAAAACAGCACCACAATAACCCTGGGCCCAAGAGATGGAGGCTGTGCATGCTGTTTGAATGAAAGTGGCAAAGGGGAGAATGCACGTGGTGCGTTTTGTAAGAATTTGGAAAGCACTTAAATTGGGTCCATCCACCCTAGTGGGGAAACTTTGCTCCACTGGTCACATAAATGTCATTCATTTAGTTACCAGCTTTTCACCTTGTAGAAAGCTCTTCTGATGGAGGAATTTTGCACATCAGCCCCATTCCTCAAGAAGAGATGTATATTTCAATATGCCACCTGTGTAACTTGGTTTTAGACCTAGGTGGGCCCAAGTGTCTAGAAAGTAGCCTAAATACCCCCAGCGTCTAGGGCTAGGGTCTCACTAGTGAGGCATTTATGACACTGAAGCAGATGAATGCTTGAGCTTTTCTCTCTGTCCATATAATGTGGGGGAAATACTAGCATATCTTTGTTTTTATGTTTTCCATGCCATTCACCATGGCGAAAAAAACATCATAGTCCTTACGTATCTGTACACAAGGCAGGAATAAGGGAATGGAGAATGCTATTTAAGAAAGCTGAAGGCAGCACAGAAGTCAGGGAGTGGGTAGGAAGAGGAAATGATGGGGGGATAAAGACAAGAGGATGATGAGGACATGGGTGGGTGGTCAACCCATGTCCTCATCATGGTGTTTTTGATAAACACCAGATGCTGGTGTTTTTGATAAAATACAACATCTAAATAGAACAGGATCTGATCATCAGGGACTCTCACTCTCATGGCAAGAACACAGAGCTGGGGACCAGAGATCATGGTGGCTTCATTCAAGTCTCTTCATCAACTGTGTGCCATCCTGGCTCTGTGCCAGGAATAGAGCTGGGACTCTGGTCAGAAGAGAGACAGGACAGGCCCTTGAGAGTCTTCGGTTTAGGGAGGGTGCTTGGTAGCCTTTTAAAAGCAAAGTATGTAGTGACGATTCCTAATGTGTCTCTAAGTTGGATTGTGCTTTGATTGTGCTGGAGAGTTAGTACAAGGAAGTGGCCCGAGGTCAGAGCAAATGGTAGATGTTCTACAGCTCATCAGGGCTATTTCATCCACAATGGACTGAATTGTTAAACTTTACAGGGGAGTGGGCGAAGCCCCATTTGACCGCTGTCCAATTCTCTGACATCTTGAAAAACCATCTGGTGTATTCTGAGGTCACGTCCCCACCCCGCCTCCAAGAACACCCACTGGTCCAGTAAAGATACACACACGACCCTTCATGGTTTTCAAGGGAGGTGTTATGGGCGTTTGCGAGGATTAATTTTCCTTCTGAGTTACATCTTACGATATGAGACATCTGTAAATCACCCCATTGTTTGTTTTTTGTATGTTTAATTTATGTGGTTTTTCTCTGTGGTCATTGGGATGGGGCCAGATTTAACTTAACAAATTCCTGAAGGCAGATACAATAAATGCCTTCCAAATGTTTCCATCGTACCATTAAAAAAATACACCACTTATTTTCCAGCCTGTTGAGGAAAGTTTGTCCATCAACTTCTTGTGTCCTTGACATACGTTGGGTGCCTGGGTGGCCCAGTTGGTTAAGTGTCCAACTTCAGCTCAGGTCATGATCTCACAGTTGATGCATTTGACCCCGAGTCAGGCTGTGTGCTGACAGCTCAGAGCCTGGAGCCTGCTTCTGATTCTGTGTCTTCCTCTCTCTCTCTGTCCCTCCTCCGCTGGCACTCTGTTTCTCTCTGTCTCTCAAAAATAAATAAAGATGTTAAAAAATGTTTTTTTTAAAAGATAGAAAAACTGACATACAGGAGGCATGAAAATGATATGCTGCGTTGAGTTCACCAGGAATGGTAAACCTGCTTTTGGGAGGTTGGAGTTTATGGTCCTGCTTCCTCTTCTCCAAACTTCTCAATAGACATCCTTATCTGACTATGTGATAGGGGGGCGTTGGCAAGATCACAAAATGTTATCTCAAGCTTATCCCAGGGTGTATTTTCCTGGCTGGTGCAGATGCACAGATTGTTTCTTTAAACGCCCCGGTTGGGATGTTTATGGCGCTGGTTGATCACACTCGTGGGTGGAGTGGCCCCCGTGGAAGCTGCTGCCCACGTGGGTGGGGTGGCTGGAAGGGCATCGACTCTTCAGGCCTCCATCTTACCTGGAGCCACTTGACGTGGCCTGGGGCTGCACCAAGAAGTAGGACAGGATACAAAGAGGCACAATTAAAAGTCATGTGGAAGAAGGAGCCTCACTTTTTTCTTAGCGTTTGTCATGGAATGCAAGCCTGAGGAGAGCAGGCAGAGGGGGCAAATCTGACCCCAGGGTGAGTGAGGAACGAAGGAGCCAGTGGCAGTAAGTAGTTCCGGCTGACCGGGGAAATGCTGGCCCACCGTGGGCAGGCTCAGATTTGGAAGGAGCTCAGGGCAGCAAAGGGGGACTGCCCCACCCATCTCTCCATTTCCAATTTTTCTCTTTTATATCCATCTCTCTTGCTTGTTAACCTTCATATTCTGTCTCCCATGGGTCCTCCCCTGACACCCTCAAAAGGGATGCCTTGAGCAGCAGTCACAGAAGATTCCACTAGAGGGAAAGGGAGGGGGGGCTGTTATTTTAGAAAACTAACTATATAAATAGAGAATTGGGCTCTGAAAAGAAGTTCCTTAAAGACTGCGTGGGATTTAAAATCCAAGCAACAAGCATGAGATAGACAGTACAGATGAACTAAATGCAAACACAGTCCTCGCATTACGAATTCTCTTCTTTCTTCTCCATCCTGTTCTCTCCGAGCCTCTGCCTTAGAAGAGAAGAAGAAGCAAGGAGAACCTCGGAGCACAGGACAGCCAGGGAGACAGAAAAAAAGGAGCCAGAGGCAGAGAAAGGCAGAAGAGGAGTAAAATAACTAGGACGAATGGCCAGATGTCATTCTTTCTCATGGCCGTGTAGTATTCCATTGTATAGATGAACCACATCTTCTTGACCCACTCATCAGTTGATGGACATGTAGGCTCTTTCCAGGATTTGGCTATTGTTGAAAGTGCCGCTACGAACATTGGGGTACATGTGCCCCTGTGCATCAGTACTTCTGGATCCCTTGGGTAAATCCCCAGCGGTGCTATTGCTGGGTCATAGGGGAATTCTATTGATAGTTTGGAAACCAACTTGACAATAAACTATAAATTAAAAAAAAAAATAACTAGGACGGGGCCACCCTCAGATTCCACCACATAGCTAGTGAATCAGTGTATTGACTTAAATAGGGCTGCAGGGCTTAGCTCCCAGCCCCCGTCCTCCCTTCCTGCCCCTAGAAAGGATTTGGAGCTCCAATGTATATTTCATTATAAGGACAATGAGTCCCAGGGCAGCAAATGCGCAGGCTGGACGTGCAGCCGCACATCCAGACCAGTCCTGCCTCGTTTCCGTGGGGCTCTGATGGAGCTCCATCATTCTGGGCGCCAGGGAGCCAGCTTTTTAATGTGTCTGCTTCTCTGCAAGTTGCTGACAAATGGCCTGGGGTTTGCAAGCCTGCCTCCCGGAATGAGGAGGGAGAGTTCAGTAAAAAATGAAAGAAGGCTCATTCCTTGCTAAGCAATAGATGCGGAGCTCTCTGGGTGTTCTCAGGATGAAAAATGCTTTCTGGGTTCCTGAAGAGTGAAGAAGCTGGGGCAATCCCAGAGCGTGATGAGTGCACGGAAGGTGCCAGTGAGCTCTCGGTGCTCCAGGATGCCCGACCCCAAAGAGCCGGAATGCACTGACCTGCTGCTGCTGCCCGGCTGCAGGAAGCAGCTGTCAGTGACCCGCTCTTGTGCCTAGGATTGGGGTTAGAGGGTCAGGCAGGACAGCAGCGTGCTGAAGCTGTCCCACGGGCTTTCCAGAGCGACTGCACGCATCTCCTCCGAACTCGGATTCAGAACCATCCTCGCGGCGGTAGCTTGAACGTTCGTGGTGGGAGTGTTTACACCACAGGAATCAGCAGGTGCTCCAAATGAGGGCTGTCCTGTTACCAAGGGCCATCCGATGAATATTCACCAGCATGACACTGGGCAGGAGGCAAGTGTGATCAGATATTTTTTAGTGATATACAATTACCGATTTTCAATGGTCTGAAAGCCTGGTCTTGTTTTCTGTGAGGGCATATGTTTATGTGTGTATCCCCTCAACCCGATTCCTAAGAATTCAGCATCCTTTAGCTAGGAAGTAAAATGAGAGCACATTCCATTTTCAAGGTTTGTTTAAGAATTTTGCAACAAGGAGAAGGGGATCACGTCTGCTCAGCTAAGCAATTTGGTGTCTGTTGATAGCCAAACAGCCTGGAAAATTATCTTTGCCTCCGCTCACCCACTGTGCAAGGGAATGATGCTGACAAGCCAGCCGGCTGCTTCCCAAGGCCTATTGTGTGGCGCTCGGCAGCATGGTGGTGAGGGAGAGGCGGGCCCATGATTTAGCCATCTTTTGCTCTGTCTGCTTTGCTTAATAAGAACACTGCCAGACAGTCTTTGTGTGGCTTTTCTGTCAACACTGGGGCCATTTCTTCTCTCCCGTCCCTCGGGGGATATGGAGTATAGACGGTCACCAGTAAGATTCTGGAAAGAGCTTCCAACAAACCACACGGAAATTTCTAGAAACATGCGGATGACTGAAACCTCCTAAGCATGAAATGCCAGGATTTCCTTTACTTTCAAACTACATCTTTTAAGACATGGAGGCGCATGGCTTTTGTGACCGTGTGTCTTGGAAAACAGGAGAATGTAGATAGGGAGAAATCCAACTCCTTAATGTTCTAGAGTGGAAGAATGCTCCCCATCTCTATGATCTTATAAATGAAGAAACTGGGGACCTGGAGGGTACGTGACTTCCTGAAGGTCAGCACGCAGAACAGGACCCCAAATCCTCGGGCAGCACGGAGCAACAACATCTGCCACCACAGCCGTTCCTCTCCCCTCTGTCACTGTGTGAGGACTACTGGCCATGACAGGGGCCATGCTGAATGTTCTGCATGCTTCTCACCTCATCTGACATGCAGTCAACATCTCCTGGGCACAGGCACTACCGAGCACTTGGAGGATGGAGAGAATACACAGCAACTTATCCTGCAGATAAGAACTCTCCCAATAAAAAGGGTGTAGGAAGCACTTCAGGTTGAAAGGCAGGAGAAAGCATATTCGGCTAAGACATTTGGCCATTCCCAAGATTCCTTCCGTGGGAAACGTTAACTAAAGGAAGAAAATAAATTTTTAGAGGTAAACACTGTAGGGTAGCATTTTTCTCAGCAGGATTTGGTACCAAAAGAATTATAAGGCCTTCTCTGGAATGGTCTTTCAAAGAGCCTAATGTCTGGGCACCTAGCTTTGGGGAGAGGATGATTAAGGAAAACAGTGGATCTTTGGGAAGTGCGGGCATGATGTGAGGCACATTCCAAAGGATGGACTTCCTGTAGCCTTTTCAGTTTGCTTTCGTCTCTCCACCCTAAGAATAAACAACAGGGACCCATACTTAGAGTAGAAGAAGTAGAGGAACCCCGTCTCCCATTTGAGGACCCGCTTCGTCATTGGAAGCATCATGGTGGAAGAGAACTGACTTGGGAACAGACGGCCCTGAGTTCTCAAATCCCAGCTCCGCATCTGTCAGCTGTGTAATGTTGGGCCACTCAGTTAACATCTCTCAACCTCAGCATCCTCATCTGTAAAATGGGGAACAGTAGGTTCCTGCGGAGGGTGGATGTAAGGGTCCATCACTCAATCAGTGAGCGTGTAGGTGCGGTGCTAGGTTTGTAAAGCATCTGGCCCAGAGTTAAACACCTGGATGCCGATCGGCATGTTGTCTAGAATGGGGGCCTCATTCACGGTGCAGCTTCTCTTTACTACTTGATATAGTTTCAAACAAGGATAAAAAATATCCCTGGTCTGGAGTAGCCTGCTGGGGCTTCTTTGCCATTCTCCCAGTCTCACTAATACCATAGTGAGGCGTTCCTACTGCACAGGCCAGGAGAATCAGCTTAGAAGGCTTTGTGACATGTGCTGTGAGAGCCCTGGGCCGCCTCCTGGACACCACCAGCCCCACGGTCCCAAGCTGCCCACTCGCCCACTGCCTGAGTCCGAGTGACATCCCACGCGGGCTCTGTTTGGTGGAATTTAGACTGGTTGGCGGTGGCTCGCCGAGTTCTGAGGCCCGGATGTGGACACGCCTGCAGTGATACGCCATGTTTTCCTTAGGAAAGGGTTTCCCATGTGATTTTAATCAGATGGCCTTCCCACTCTTTGCCAGAAATGGGACTGGGCCTCGGAGGCAACGGGGGTCCTGGCAGTGCTTGGCTGGTCCAGCCTCCGTGACTGTCTCACTTTGTCGCAATGACAGGTGGCCACCTGGGATCAGATGAAGGAGCCCCCTCCATTTTTGACAAACGAGCCTCCAGAGCCTAAAAATTCTTTGAATGAGACCACTTAGCCACTTTCGCTTCAAAAAATATTCCCTGAAATGGGCCCCAGGGGCACATCCAGAACATACGTCTAAGTAGCTTGCAACTTCATAAACCCAAGAAGAAACAAAGATAAATGGAGCCCGCCATTTCTTTCTAGCTCCCTGGTTTCCTTATAGCCCTGCCGTAATGATGTTATTTGGCAAAACACAGCTTACTGTCCTCAGAGTTATTCATATCTCTCCTCTTAAGTCCGTAGGGATTGCTTAACACTTGAAGAAACATCAAGCTTTTTGACTGCACCCCAAGGGGAGTGAAAGCCTTGATAGAAGAGTAGTCTGTCTTGTCCTCTGTCTCTCTGACTCCCTCTCCTACCAGATGGCAGCACGTCCGGGGACGACTGGAGATGCCCTGGAGAAGTGCGCCAGGCTCCGCCTGCAGAGCTCCCCGCGTCCGTCGGGCAAACAGAGCAGGAAGGGGGTCTGCTCGGCTCGCTTCACCCATCACCTGTCAGGCTGGCTCTGACACTCCTTTTCTGGGCTCCCACACGGTTAATTAACGGCTATCGGGCACTTGCTTTTTTCTGCCTTGGATTATGGTAATGAATAGCAATGGTGATTGTCATCGGTAGAGTGCCTACTATGGACTGGGCGCTTCTCGGCCCTTCCCTTGAGCCTCAGCACCACTCTGCAGTGGAGATACTATTGCCATCTCTCTGTCACCAAAGAGAGGGAGTAAGAGCATCTGGGGAACAGCAGCCAACGGGGGCTTGGAGTAGGAGCGTCCTCCCTGCCCATGGGGTGGAGGCATTGTGCACGGGGCAGTCCGTCTGATTTGGACCAGAACTTCAGCCAGTAGCTGGGTCCAGGGCCCAGGAGCTTGGCGTGGGATGGGGCTGGCGAGAGGTCGCCACCTTCTAGGCTGCGCCAGGACCCCAGGCTTTCTATGAGACCACCTTAGACCCCCTGCCCAGGTGGGGCTGGGACTTGTGACGAGCTGCCAGGGTCAGCGAGGGTTGGCTGGGAAGGAGGTGGGGCTTTGCCGGCAGGTCGAAGGCTCCTCACCCCACCTGGGACAAGCCAGCCTTGGCAGGACAATGGGAAGATTGGGAATCCTTTTGAGGGATTGCCAAGCTGACCCCGATCGTATGACTACGGAGGTGGAATGGACCTTCAAGATCAGTCCAGCCCTTCCTTTCTGAATGAATAAAGGGAGCCCTGGCTGGGCAAAATGACTCGCCTCAGATCCTGTGGGTGTTCTAGGAGGAAGGCCAGAACAGAACCCCCTGCTTTCTGGTTCCTTTTCATCTGCTTTTCCCACTTTGCCACCCTCTGCCTCTCCTTTTATCCTAATTTTACAGCTGGGGCTTCAGTGCCACAGCGCAAATGAGGCAATTAGCACCAGAATCCGGGTCTCCTGCCATGTGGGTGCAGGATCCTCTTTCCACCGCACCTCACGACCCCATTCTTAGGGATTGACCCATGCATTTCCATTGAAAACAATTTTAAAATACATTTTCTTAACCAAGTAGTTTACCGGGAGATAAAACATACATGAAAGGAAGGTTGCTGTCAGGCAGCCGAGAGCATTTTTTGGAACCTGCTGCGTATAAAGCCAAGTATGAGATGCTTTGAAATGACAAGACACCTGACCTCGCTCTTGGTAGCTTGTGTCTAGCTGCTTGGTGTGGTTCTCCTATTCCGTCTTTTCCTCCAATTTATTACGCGAGCCTGTGCTCAAATGATGTTATCAATTTCGAAATGTAAGAGCAAGAAACTTACAGCTACAAATTATGGAACCAGCCAGAAGTTGAGCCTTGGTTCTCATGTGCACTGGCCACTTGGAAAGCAAGTGAGGCCCCCACACAGTGCACAGGGTGATCTTTGGGGTCCTGTGGACCTGTGTCTGCAGGAGAGTGAGCTGTGGAGACAGAGTCGTCAGGGGGAGTTGCATTTATCTTGATAGTTTAAAATAGAGGACATTAAAGAGTTTATAGGAGAACCTATTTCTACACGTTGTTATCTCTTTCTTACATGGAGGCAATTTCTAGGGAGTACGTAAGACATAGAGATCCACACTGGTCAGAAAGATCTAGAATTTAGGTGGAAAGACACCTATATGTGTGCAGTGGTTATGAATTCCCATATTCAGGAAAGAGCTAATGAATCACCAAATGGTTTTTTTCTTTAAAGTGAGGCTATGGCAGGGCGCCCGGGTGGCTCAGTCGGTTGGGCATCCCACTTTAGCTCAGGTCTTGATCTCAGGGTCTGTGAGTTCGAGGTCCACAACGGGCTCTGTGGTGACAGCTCAGAGCCTGGAACCTGTTTCAGATTCTGTCTTCCTCCCTCTCTGCCCCTCCCACGCTCACTCGCTCTCTCGCTCTCTCTCTCTCTCTCTCTCTCAAAAATAAATAAACATTAAAATAATTAAAGTGAGGCTTGTATTGTAAAGGGGGGGAAATCAATGAGAAAGCATCGAGATATTCAGAATAAATCATAATGTTTACATATGAGAGGAACATTTGTCCTTGGGATTCTGCTGCTTCCAAAGCAAGATGCATTCAGCTAGGAGTTATTTGAAACAATTGGAAGTTTTCTTTTATCAGATTCAGCAGGGGATTGAGAGTCCTGCTTACTGCGGAGATTTGAAATTCACCAGCATAACAGAACAAAGGTGGGAGGTAGGTAGTTCCTTGCACCACAAAGCTTTCTGGGCTAAGAGACTGCCGTTTAGTGTTCAGTATCATTTTTAACTGCCATCTTGAAGACTCTACGCAGAGCAGTAATTCTTTGTATTTTATGCTTTGTGACTAATTCCAGATTTCTGAAGGCTTTTTCTTTCAGAGCCTCAACGTCTCATTCTAAGAAGGGAGTGTGTGATGCCTCGTGCATGCTCTCACCTTTCTTTTCTCTTATGGTTAATGAGGATCAGGACTGAACATCCAGAATAGATTTCTCACACCACATCCACGTAGTGACCAGTACATTTATCTGTGGGAGCTTTAAACGAGGCTTATACAGGGAACATCTCAGGCTGGCCCACTTAGCAAAGCAAGAGAAAGATTGCTGAGCTGACCAACTGCCGCTCATTGAGACCTTCCATCTGGCGGCACACAAGTTGTCCCGGGCTGGGTGGACCAGGGATGTCAGAAGATGAGTTGAGGGCAGCGGTGCCTCGCTGTAACTTCCTGGCCATTATTATTGTATCCATTCTGAGTGGGGTCTGTCTGCTTTCAGAAGAGCATGATGTTTACGTGTGTTCAGGTGAGACTCCCTGCAGTACTCACGTGACGGACTTGAACGCCAGGGCATGAAACCGGAGTTTGTGTAGAGCTGTGCCCCATCGCCTCATGCAGTGAATGGCAAAGTACCAGGGCAACATCAGAACGATGGTAAAAATAAGAATCTTTGGGCAAGGACTCGAAGAGTTTCGATAAGTTCGATGTCGTTTGCGGTTCATCCATGAACCCAGCGAGGCCAGGGAGCCCTGGCTTGGCTGCGTATCCCACCCATCCGAGGAGCATCTCAAAACTAGAACCCCAGGCCCTCCCATTGCAGAGGTCCTGAATCAGAGTCTCCAGAGGTGCAGGGAGGACATCTGTCTTTATAGGCTCTCCAGGGAATTCTGGACAGGCTGACCGGTGTCATTCCAGAGCTTGAACTCCTGCATCCCATGTAGTTGCGAACCTCAGAAAAGAAGAGTCAGAGCAGGATCTTCCCAGCTAACTTGGGACAGATCTTTTAGGGCTTACTATGTGCAGAGCACTGTGCTGAGCACTGAGGACACATGCGCTCGTCTCTACAGAGGCTGGCATTTAATAGGTGTTCATACATTACACTGTAACACCCAGGTGCTGTGATGGGAGAAGACAGCTAGCTGCCATGGAGGAACAGATCAGGGACTTGCCTTCTACCTCTTCACCTCCGATTCCCTTCCTGTTATGGCCACAGAAGCCATAAAGGACATGGAAGGATCCTGGGGCCAAACCTTGACAATGAAAACCAGGAAATAGCCCCCGATCAGTCGTCCAGTGGTCCTGGTTGATTTTTCCATGGAAGAAGAATCTAGAAGTGTCACTTTTGAAAGACGGCACTCAGTTCAGTCTAGTCTGGGCCAACTTTGTACACAGATAGTCAAGGTCTCATGGAAGGTTCCACCCATAGCCTCTGTCTACAGCACCCCACAGGAGGGAAGAGGCTGTTCACACATAGCTTGGGTGTGAAGCTGATGTCACAGTTGGTGGTTTCTGGAAGTCTGAAAGACTGAGAAGCCACAGAATTAGCATACAGGGAGCTTCTTACCAAGGCTCATTAGAGGCTGTCACACTGCATGAGTGTGCCATCCAGTTAGCACCATCGCTTTGCTTTATCCCCATGTACTTTCCTTCTAGATGGAGGTTTCCCGTTCAGGGTCATTCTCTCTTGTGACGTTACAAAAGGATCTTGGTGCAAGACAAGGGCCAACCTAAGACTAGAGCTCATTTTTGGTCATTTAAGGGCCTTGTTCCAGGGGGTCGGGGAAAAGGACAGCCCATGAAGGTCAAGAAGTCTTTGATGTGGTAGTCTATTATTATTATTATTATTATTCAGCTTTATAACCTACAGAGACATTTGGGGGGGAAAGCTTGGGTTTTATCATCACCTCCCCTTTCCTAGGAAGCAGGCACGTAACTCACAGTCCAGGGATGTTCGAGATGGCCATTCTTCAGACGGGGGCAGGGCGTCTTTTGTGCGTGTGTGTGTTGGACATATCTGTGTAGGCAATTCAAAAGGTGTCGTCTTGCCTGAATGGACTCCATAAGAAATGCTCCGTGAAATGCAAATCTGTGTGCAGACCCGTAACAAAAAAAGTGGAAAAGAGAGGCATCGCTTATACCCTCAGAGAGCAGGATGGAATTTGGGGACAGGTCCGCTGCCCCTGAGGGAGTTAAGGACCACTGCCGGGGTCGTGTGCTCTTTCCTCTCTAGGCATTTACTCAGCCATTTCCAGCCTGTTAGTAAACTTGGCTGTCAGGCTGCCACTGTTTAGTAGCTTTCTACAAGATACTGCTATCTTTAAAGGCCAGCTAGTGACGCTGACAGCTATGACTTGTTTATAGAAATAAAGGCAGCTTGCCTCGTTACAGGATAAGGTCTAATGCATGACCAGAGGGTTTATATTCATATGTGTCTGTGCTTTTTCTTCTTGGGCAAAGTTTGTTGCTGTTTTTGTTGGGAGGGTAGGACTGTGTCTGTCTGTCTTGAGGAAGTATGTAGAAGGCTGACCCTGAGATTGTAGTGGGTCGGGTGGAGAGGGAGGTGACCGAAGGGGAATTATGGCGGGGTCTCTGTTAGATAAAAGACAGGTCTGTCGGGGAGATCTCAGCCTGAGTGAAGCAAGCGGCCCATCCTGTCACGATTCACACTTCAAAGAGTCCTGATGAGTTACTCCCAGGACAACAGAGCCTGACAGCAAACAGAAGCATTACTCACCACTGCACCTGAGGCCCTGGCCGGCTGCCTCATCATGGCCGTGCAGCAGGGGGTTTGGGGGGCATGTCTTACGGGGACAGAAGGGACCTGAAAGTTAACATAGAACAACCTTATCACATGTGAGCTCCACTCATTTAAAGATGACCAGGTTGGCTGTAGTCTTAGGTCTCCTCGGCTTTGTAGCTGGCAGTCCGGTTTGGAATAGAAACTAGTTATTACACTCCCAAGTTTAGCTACTGTTGGGGCTGATTCCATTTTTGTTGTTGTTGTTGTTGTTGTTGTTGTTGTTGTTGTTGTTTGGTTTTGTTTTTGTAATAAAATTTGTCAAATTGGCTAACATACAGTGTATAAAGTGCGCCCTTGGTTTAGGGGGTAGATTCCCATGATTCATCGTTACATACAACACCCAGTCCTCATCCCAACAAGTGCCCTCCTCAGTGCCCATCACCCATTTTTCCCTCTCCCCCACCCCCCTCCCATCAACCCTTAGTTTGTTCTCTATATTTAAGAGTCTCTTATGGTTTGCCTCCCTCCCTCTCTGTTTGTAGCTATTTTTTCCCTTCCCCATGATCTTCCATTAAGTTTCTCAAGATCCACATGTGAGTGAAAACATATGATATCTTTCTCTGACTGACTTACTTCACTCAGCATAATACCTTCCAGTTCCATCCATGTTGCTGCAAATGGCAAGATTTCATTCTTTCACACTGCCAAGTAGTATTCCTTTGTATATATAAACCACATCTTCTTTATCCATTCATCAGTTGATGGACATTTAGGCTCTTTCCATAATTTGGCTATTGTTGAAAGTGCTGCTATAAACATTGGGGTACATGTTCCCCCATGGGTTTCTATTTTTAAAGAAGGAAAATCCATTGGCCAATGAGCTGAGTTCTTGGTCACTGTGACCGGACACCATATTGGAAGTTCAAAAGTTAGTTCCCAGAGGAGAATTCACTGTCCAGGGAGAAAGGGTGAAGGAATGAGTTTGTGTTTGTATGTGTGTGTGTGTGTGTGTGTGTGTGTTTCCTCCCCTGTGTCCTACCCAAGTATCTTATGTAGACTTGGTGCTGAAACCATCAGGCAGCATCACAGTGGTTGCTGTGAATTCCCATTGCCAAGAAAGGGGGTCTGGCCTCCTGAAGTTGAGAGCAAGTTTTCCACAAATCTCCCCTAAAGAGAGAATTAGTCTCTTGGCAGGTTCTTCTTCTTGTTGAGATAAGGATCCAGGTGTAAGAAAGTTTAGTTACTTGGTTTTAAAGTTGCTCATGACCAGAATGTGTCACCTTGGAGGAGAAGTTAAGAAGCATGGCCTCTGTGAAATCCTTCCTAAAAGAAGATTCTGCCACCATCAGATGAGTTTGGTTTGTGTTTGTGCCTCGTGACTGAGCCTCGTATCTGCCCCTGACCTTTGGATGGGCTCCTTGAGATCCCACTCATTTTGGCTCTTAAACATCAAAGCCCATTACGATGTGGTGCCATGGGGGAATTCTCTTTAATGTTTCTGGCTTCGATTTCGCAGACTCTGGGATTCAGAGGTTCTCCTGCCTATTGGATAAAGCAGAGTGAATGTGTCAAGGACAGTTGAGTTTGGACTGGGGGAGGGAAAGAGTCTCAGTGAATAATGAAACAACTTTGTAGTGGTTGCTTAAATAAAAACTTGCTACAAAAAGAACTCAAACAAAAAACTATAAAGGCTAACATAAGGATCTCATTCCATGTTTAACTTTATGACTTGTTAGCAGTTCTTTAGGGTTGCAGTAGTATTATAGTCAAAAAAAGGGAGGGGGAGCATAATTAGTACATGGAAGAGGCCTCAGCTATCAAGATGAGTGGGGACATTGAGCATTGGGTGTTTTTTTCCCAGCCTCCCCGGCCCTCCTAACAAACTGTACCCAAATCTTTGATTCATTATAAGTTGACAAGACTGATAGCAACCTAGAGTACAGCCAGAGGCCCTTGCTGTTATTAGGCATACAAATCATAAGGTAGAAGTACCAAGAATGAAGGAATGTCGATAAGCAGCCTGGGGCTGGAGGAACGCTTCTGGGACTCTTCTGGGTCCCTGAAATCACACTGTGCAAAAACAAGAAGGCCGTGTAAGTGTAGCCAAAGGACTTTTAACTGAGAATCAGAAAGTAATATTATGGGCAATTCTGTGGACGGATGGATCATAAGGTTGGCAGATGTAACACCAGTCTCAGAATAAAGATATACCTTTGATGTGCCGGGACCATCACACGGCCACCATCTACTGCAGCCCCTGCTCCTCTCTCCTCTCCACCTCCCCGGGCTGTGACTGATCTCTGCTCTGGGTCCCTGATAAGCCATAGTGCTAGATACGGCATTTTAGTTCTTACCCTTATTAGTGGTGCCAGTGACAGCCTTCTTATTCATTCCTAACTCAGGGAAACAGTATGATTATTTTCCAGATCATGGATCTACTATTTGTTAAACTATTATTATCTAAATGTCTCGGTTTTCTTCTGTTCTGTCCGCTTCAAAATATGGTGTAATGTGGTTCTGTGTGTTATCTATCCGGTCGGGCACTGTCTGATTGGAGGTGATGGTGGCTGAGGGGTAGGGACTGGACTCTCCACCCAGTAGAAAAGATTCTGACCTCTACTCGGAATCTCTTTACCCCGAATGCTCTACGGATGGCTTCTTAAGGTGAATAACTCTTGGGAGAGAGTGCCAGATGACCAGGTCCATGAGTCATCCATTCCAAATGCACACCACGCAGAGGAACAAAGAATCAGCCACAACTTACCTATCAATCACCAAAGAACAATTCTAATATTAACTTTGTAACAAGGGATGATCTGGCTTACCCAGAAACCAAATTGGGGGATCAGGAGTCACCCGTGGATTGGAAAAGCCACTTGCAGCCTCTGGCCTGATCCTGTTGGTGGCCGCCACCAATGCTGAGCACTTAGTGGCAGCGGAGGAGGACCGCAGGTGGGTGTGAAGGCCAGGCCCATGGGAGCAGGTGGGGTGGGGAGGGCAGAAAGTATTCAGTTTGGAGACAAGACAGGGCTACGGTGGGGAAGGGTGTGTGGCCTGGTGGGCTCAGGATTCAAGGAACCTGTTTCGAGCCCCTCTTCAGAGTCACATATCCCAGGGTCTGAGCAGAGTGTATGCCTGAGTAGATAGGAGTTTTCTCTACATAGGCACTTAGCTCGTCTAGCACAGAACCAACCCCTTTTCCATGAAACCCTTGACTTTCATTGAGACTGTAAGTAATACCTAGGTAATGTCAAGGATTATGGAGTCGGATCTGCATGGGTTCAGATCGTGGCTCTACAACTTACTAGCTCTGTGACCTTGGGCCAGTTCCTTAACGTCTCAGTTCCTGTTTCTTCTTTCTCCACTTTGGATAATAACAAGCACCTATCTTGTAGGATTACAAGAATTCAATAAAGTGCTTGGAAGGGTGACTGGCACATAATAATTACCACATACTTATATATATCTTTGTTGGAGAATGTTAATTTTTCACTTGACAGAAACCAAATTTAACAACTCTTTGCACTGGTTGTTTGAGGGATTATAAGCCTTTGTATCTTCAATAGCCCAGATGTGCGTAAAGCTACGAACACATGAGGACATTTTTGAAAGACACGGGCAGGATCCGAAATTCTCAGGATGAAGTGGCGTGCTAGCATTCTCTATATTTCTATTTTCTGGGTGTAAAGAATGCAACATCTGCAAACAACAGCTGGACAAAGATTAGAAGATATAATTCCAGCTTCTTGCCGTGTTGGCAAAAGTTGCTGGGCAGGAGGGGAACAATGTGCCTTTTATCGGTACCTTTTTACAGCTGGAAGAAAAGAAGTTGGGCGAGTCATTTCGTCAGGGCGGGGTTTTCACAAGTGCGGGCCTGAGAAAACATGGTCAGGGGCATCCTGGACGCCATCAGATAGTATGCAGCAATTTACTAAGAAGGCCGGGGTTCTCGAGGCCCATTGGTAGATTTTATGTTGTTTATCTGGAGAACCTTAGCCGAGTTCCAATCATCCATTTGCATCCTGGCCCTGCATTTCAGTATGTCAGCTTCCTGCAAAGCAGGACAATGGGAAGGGCAGGCGGAAAAGGAAGCCGGGAAGCTGAGCTTCCATTCAAAAGTGACTGTGGTACTAGAAATAGCGGACATTTTCATTGGCTTAGGCGGGGACTCAGCAGGCCACCTGCCGTCTGTCCAGCTTTCTTAACTGCGCTTAATAGAGCAGTTCTCTTACTTGATGACACCTGGTCTTTAGGGACAGAGGTGGGACTAGGGCAAAGCAGGTGAAAGAAAGCTATTGGTGACGCAGCTACCGAGGACACACCAAGAAAATTAGGCACAAAAGCAAGAAGAGGCCTCAGGGCGGAAGTCAGAATGTGGAGCCAACACTGTGGGTCCCAGATTTTGCAGCGGGGACCCTCGACTTCTGCCCCTGGCGTTTCCCATCTGTAAGATGGAAGGGGCTGCAGATTATGCATCAGGTCCTTTCTGGCTCACCCTTCCTTGTCACTAATTAGCTCTGCAATCCCAGCCATGAATCCAGTGTGGGAGAAGACTGAGCAATCACAGTGTAACTAGACCTCATTTGCCACCTCTTGGCACACATGCATGCCTTTAGCTGTGTGCTCCTCAGTGCGAGGGGCCGTGGAACATTCCTGCCTTCACCCTGTGGACTGTACGAGACCGGGCTAATGCCCACTCCGAAAGGGTTTCCACTCCTCATCTGGAATCTGGCCCTTTTGAGACTCTCTGAGTAACCTTCTGACATTTTGCCGCTTTGGGGGGAAAAAAATACAGTTAAATTCTTCAATCCTCCCCTTCCTTTATGACCCTCACTCAGACAAGCAAATGAACAATAAACAAGCTTCTTTTCATCAGCATCAGGCTGGCTTCTCTCCTGTGTCTGACCTGCGGGTGTCGTGTAGAAATTATTTGGGTCAATTTTGGCCTGCTTAGTAGCCCGCTGCGTCATTTCTTCCGACTACCCATTAAAGGTGCTCCAGAGTGCTCCTCATAAGAACGGCGTGCTTTCTTGGGGATAGAGGTTAGAGGTGGGAGTGAGGGCGTGGGCACCAGCATCAACCTGTTACTTTTTTTTTTTTAATGTTTATTTATATTTGAGAGAGAGAGAGAGAGAGAGAGAGAGACACCAGAGGAAGGGCAGAGAGAGAAGGGGACACAGAATCCAAAGCAGGCTCCAGGCTCCGAGCTGTCAGCACAGAGCCCGATGCGGTGCTGGAACCCACAGACTGTGAGATCGTGACCTGAATGAGCTGAAGTCAGAAGCTTAGCTGACTGAGTCACCCAGGTACCCCTCAACCTATTACTTCTGAACGGATTAAACCAACGTATAGATCTTGCCTTATAACCAGAAGCACAGGACACTGTGATGTGACCTTAGTGAAATTTTCTAGCTTTCAGGCGGTTTGTGGAGACAATGATGCTTAAAACCACTGACTCCTTTCTTTCTATAAGAGCAAACCATTTGATCAGACCTAACGAAATGCTGATTTGACCCCGGGAACTGGGGACGCCGGGAGAACTGAAGCCGTTCTGCGCGTTGGCTCTGTGTTCTGACTTGAAGCCAGTCCCGTGAAACAGAGCCGGTACCCGGTTATTCCTGAGTCCCAGCGGCTCATGTAATGCATAACGCTAAGAAAGAGAGCTTCCTGCCTCTGGCAAGTGATCTTCTGCTGTTTGGCTACCAGAATTCCATAGGATAGAACATTCGGGGTGCAGGGGTATCAGATCAGTCATGTGGGCTTTGGTTGTGCCGTGGTGCCCAGGTCTTTCTCTTCCCTGCTATAATGTAGCATCTATAATAGTACCCCCTGGCACGGAAAGCTGAAGAATTCTGAAGCCACATCCACCTTCTGCACCCCTCCCCCACCACTCTGGAAGAGTCATGGGACTTGAGGACACTGAAGAGATTTTTTCACGAGGATTACCTATTGCGTGGCTTTTGTAAGGAAACGCTGCCCAGTTTCGGTGGCTTTATTAAAATGTAAGACTTTGGAAACCTGTTACATGCGCCCAGCATCTCCTGAGGTGAATGCGGGTTAGAAATATCTGCATACGGCTGCAACTTGTGCGTATGGCATTATCTTCTTTGGTTTCTCCATTCTACTGGATAAAGAATGGACCCTCCACCACCACCCCCAAGACTCCTCTTTGCTTCCCGCTCCGGTGCTGAATTCTCTTCCACGTCCGACGTTCGCTGGCTTTCTCAACCAGGAAAGACCACAGCTTTCTCAAAGGGCTTCCTCCGCTCAGTGGGCTGGCCGACATATTGTGGGAAGCCAGGGGTTCGGATCCTGGCAGGGGCTTCACACAGGTTTCCCAAGGGTTTGGCCTGGGTGCCCTATCTAGATCCCTTCTGGGTGTTTCGGTTTCGATGGGAATTAGAACTCTCAGCACTTACCCAAATGGGGCCCTCACCGAGCAGCCCTAAGGATGGCTTCTGGAAGATCTCAGTTACTGCTATGAGCCTGCTGCTTTAAGCAGTGAGGATCCTTCCACTGACCATTAGAATGTGGTCTGCCATCGTGAGGACATTATACAGAACCTGAAGCCCAAATCTCTGAGAACACATACATTACAGCTCCTTTAAAATGACACTCGACTTTTGGGTTAATATTTGAAAGTGAAACAGTCTACCTCGTTTGCTTCCTCTCCCTAGCTGCTGTCAACAGTAAGCGGCTCCAGCCAGAATTCTAGGACTCATGTGTCAAATATGGGCGAGACTCCTCCATCGTTACTAGTTATTGATTTGTTTTCCTCTCCCCAAGTGACGTAAACTTACCTATGTCCAGCTGCCTTGTGCAACAAATAGCAGTCTGCCAAGTTGCATTATTTTACACGCGCATCTGGGCTCACGGCAGATGGACGGTATGTACACATAGGGATAAACACACAAATACCCCTTAATAGATTTTGGACAGGTTGAATCCAGCCAGTCTACAAGAGGTTCCATTATCTTACTCTCACTACAATCATTATTAGGGGGTTTGTTTGTTTTGGATGTGTGTGTGTGTGTGTGTGTGTGCGTGTGTGTGTAAGTTCAAAATACTATCATATATGTATCTCCATTTCAAAAACAACCAACACAGCCTGGTGTTTGGTACTTTACATATGCTACCTTTCTAAATCCTGTCCACATCCCTGTGACATCAATAAGGTGCTATTTTCATTTACAAATGTGGCCAAGAGGCTCTGAGATTCTCCTGAGAACTCAGAGCTGCTTGGCGTTCTAGCTGGGGTTTGGGCCCAGATCTCTCTGGCTGCAGTCCCTGACTTCTTAACCATGGCTCTCTCCTGACGTTTAATTATCATGACAGCCCAGCCACATGAATTCAGTCTTACCATCATCCCCGTTTTACAGATGAGAAAACTGAGGCCAAGGTGAGGTGGCTTGTCTAGAGCGCCTCCATTATTGTTTATTGCCTCTGATTGAATTCAGTCGTCTTTTATACCAATAAAGTCATGGCTGGCAATTAAAAATATCTAAATCAGTGTAGAGAGTGGAATTGGGCCACCTGACCAGTGGGATCATTCAGGAAGTTTACTTTATTTTAAAACGTGATGAGAAACATTGTTTCCCTCAAAAATTGTGATCAAAATAATTTCTTCTGGAATGACTGTTAGTATAGATTTAAGCATAAAATATTTATTATGTGTCAGACATTCTATTATTCTAAGTGCTTCACATGGAGTAATTCATTGTGTCTTTCCAACAGTCCCATGAAGAGGGTTCTGTTTGTCCCCATTTTACAGATGAGAAAACAGAGGCACTGGGGGATTAAATACAGTGGGTAAGATTACACAGTTCATAAGTGGCAAAGCTGAGATTCATACTCCACAGTCTGGTCCAGAGTCCTGGGCCTCAGGCACTCTCCACTTCTGCCATATTGGTTTTGGTTTCACCTTCATTGAGTTTGGTTGGTTGAGTAGTGACGTTACCCTGTATTTTGCCTCAAGTACTTTGCTAATAATGGGAGCAAACTGCCACAGAAAAGTGGGGGCGCCTCAATTATTACGCCCCTGGTTCATATATCTGGATTTCCCACAGGCATGGTCACATGAAAGAGATTTTAACATTCAGTTAGGTTTTGAAAAATAAAAAACAACTCTCCGTGGAAGTGGTTAAGTATGGTGACATTCAAGGTTCATTTCTAGAACAATAGCTAACAAAATAATATGCATAGTGACACTTTGATTCCTTTTTCAAAAATCTTTAGTTGTTATCAGGGCGCCTGGGTGACTCGGTTAAGCCTCTGACTTGGAAGCTCAGGTCATGATCTCAGGAGGGTTCATGGGTTCGAGCCCCGCGTCAGGCACCATGCCGACAGCTCAGAGCCTGGAGCCTGCTTCAGTTTCTGTGTCTCCCTCTCTCTCTGTCCCTCCCCTGCTCGCTCTTTGTCTCCTCTCTCTCTCTCAAAAATAAATAAACGTTGGATTTTTTTTTTAATTCTTAGCTATTATCAAATAGGTTCTAGAAAATTCTCTTAAGTGGTGCATTGTCACTTATCAGATAAACCCTCTGTTGTTCACCCTTCTCTTGAATGGGTGACCAAGGCAGCTTCTTACCTTGGTTCTGGGCCCGCTGCACATCTACAATCCATCTTCCTCAGCAATCACTATCTTTATCACCATTCAACAAGAAAATATTTTCAATTAGCCCTGGAAGAGACCTGGATTTACATTTTTCTCGGCTGCTATCTCCTCGAGCACATTAGAATCTGAAAAGGAAACCAGTAAAATCAAAGAGCAGCCAAAAGTTGTGGACTCCAGTGAAATCCATGGTCTCCTTTTGGAAACCAGGCTAATTTTTCTCTGTTACTTTGCCTTGGTAAGATTTCCACCTCTTCCGCTAAATGCCTTAGCATGTTTTATGAACTGAAACTTTGAATTCACTTTTCTTTAGCAACTGAAGGGAATTCTCTTGCTTCTGCTAGAAAGTTGAGAGTTACAAAACTTCTCTCTGTATCTGAAGATGTAAACAAGTTTGTATCTTTTCTACCATAGCATCATTTTTTGAAAAATAAAAACATTTAATTGGAAAACACGTTTGAAAACATAAAAACCTCCCTCAGGGTTATTTTACTTTTTCAGTGAGATGAGGAGAGGGGGGAATCATTGTGTTCTGAAGAGAATCTTTTATCTGTCTGATCACAAGGGGTAGAAGAGTATGGGAGGGATATCTGGGACTTTTGACTCCATCCAGCCTGGCTTGCAATCTGGACTCCACCATTGCTATTGCTTATGGCTCTGAGCCTCCACTTCGCCCCTGTGAAATGGGAGTTTTAATACTATGATAATCTGTGGGCAAAGAGGCCCATAGAATGAACAAGGGTAGAAATGAAGGCAGCAACTTGACTATAAGATGTTCATACACTCTGCTCTTTCTAACCCATGATTTGGAAGGAAAGCAAATGGTAACCAGTAGGTCATAACGAGCCCGTGAGGCAGACAACCAAAGGTTAGTGGCAGTTGTGGAGTGTAGGGAAAAGAGCTGGAGCTTTAGAATCAGGTGACGTTGACTCTTGACTGCTCATTAGCTGACTCGCCCTGGGCTAGTTACTTCACTTCTCTGAGCATTAATATTCTCTTGTGTAGAATGGAGACCATAAGGTCAGCCTTCTTATGTCTTGGAACTGTTGTGAACATCAGATGAAGTAATGACCTATGTTTTGTAAACCAGAGCCTGTGATCTGGCTGCAGGGGGCCATGGGGCATGAGTACTCACGGGAAGGTGCTGGAAGCACCTGGGTCCCTTCAGGTCCAGACACCCTTCGGTGAAAGCGTATATCTTTGGATGCATCTAGGATGAAGGAGGATCACACGTTGGCATCAGGCAGAGCCTTTGTTGCAAAGAGCTGAGATACTTTTTCTGGGAGAAATGTTTTCCTAGGTTTCTTTAAAGGTCTGAGTTGTGCCTGGTTGGGAAATTTCACTTATATGTGCAGCTAGAGACAGGCAAAAGTTGAGGTAGGAATTTTTATTGCAAACAATGAAAGGCCTAATGGAGTAAGAAAAGAAAGGATGGGGGGGGGGCGGCGGGGGCTGGTGGCAGGGGGCACCACGAAATGGATGGAAGGAGTTTGGAGACTAGAGCAGGATTTCCATGTACCGTTATTAAACCTAATAATTCAAGGTTCAGTGTTTGGGGAAGAAGAATCAGCCATTGTGCTACAGTGGAAAACATCCAAGCATTGACTTTCAGAGAGTCTTGGGTTCCTCTGGCCCAGCTTTGACTCTGGTGTTTTGAAGGAGGAATCCTACTATATATTCCACATGTGCCAAGAGGCTAAATGGATATGTCTTCTTTCAAAAACCTCCGTGATGATAAATGTGTGCGTGGGACCTGGCTGGGCCAGGAATTCCTTTGAAATTCCTGTTTCTGATTGCTCTCCACGGCCCCGAGAAGGATACTGGCCACATTTGGGTATGAAACTCTTGAACCTCGCCGTGTTCTCTGGCCCCTGGAGAGTCATGTTCTGTTTGAAAAGAACTGAAAAAATGAGGGCTGTTTTTTCACTTGGGATAAGAATATCCTTCTCAAAGCAGTGAGGGCTCTGTGAGAATAACGGGATCCATATGTCGAAGCTGGCTGCTGACGCCCAGCATATGGGCCAGTGAACCTTTCAGGCAGAAATACGCCTCTAGTTCTCTAAAGAACGCCCCAGTAAGCTCCAGCAAGCACCATCACTTAGGGGACGGGCGGCAGAGGCCCAGCTCCTGGGCTTTCGTGGACCTGTGGTTCCGTGGAAAGTGAGCCACAGACAGGGATGGGAAGGTCTTGGCTGGCCTTCCGATGGATGGCTCTGGACTGTAGCCCTTTCTGTCAGGCCCTGTGCCCCCCAAAATACTAAGGGCCTTGCCAGCTTTGGGCTTGCTCTGTTCTCTTAGGGGATGGTGAATCCGAGGGTTGTTCCTCAAAATCTCCAGATTGTTCCTTAAGAGGAATGAATGTTGTTCCTTAAGAGCAATGAATGGAAACATTTTACCCTGTACTCGCAGAGGAAGCACTACATGATGGAAAGGACATTTACCTGGGAGCCAGGTGGCCTGGGCTCTAGGGCCACCACCACCACCCTGGCCCTACGTCGAGGTGACCTTAGTGAAGTCACTTTACCTCTCTTCTTCATCCAGAAAATGAGGAAGTGGACCTTGGTGCTGGTTGAGACTCCTTCTGGCTCCCTCTGTTTGGAACTGAGCACACCTGGCGGCGCCTGGGTGGCTCAGTCGGATGAGCGTCCCAACTTTGGCCCAGGTCACGATCTCAACAGTTTGTGGGTTTGAGCCCCGCGTTAGGCTCTGTGCTGACAGCTTGGAGCCTGCAGCCTGCTTCAGATACTGTATCTCCCTCTCTCTCTGCCCCTCCCCTGCTCATGCTCTCTCTCTCTCTCTCTCTCTCTCTCTCTCTCTCTCTCAAAAATAAATAAATATTAATTTTTTTTAATTTAAAAAAAAAGAACCGAGCGCACCTAGCTCTGTCCAGAGGAGAGTGACAGTAGCAGCCACAGCCAGTGACACTTGCAGCGTTAGGTTCCTCGGCAGCTCTGTGTGTGTGGGCTGCGTGGCAATTCAGGAAAGGTGGGGAAGCCCTTACATTGCTCCCACTGAGGATTCCATCTAGGCCCCGATGAGTCATCAGCTGTAAACCCGGTGAGGGGCAGCCCGCCGGCCCCCGGATTTCCTCCAAACCAGCACCTGGAAAGTCTGAGTTCCCCCTCCTGCCCTCACGGTGGAGCATTCAGCATCATCTCCCGGCCTGAACTCCTCGCTCGGGCCCTTCTGCAGCCTCTGCTGGTTCTCCGTGGTCTCCTTTGTCTGTTGTGGGTGGTTAGCAAGGCCCTGCCCCCAGAAGCTGGATGTCCCCAGGCTCCCCTCCACAGCCCCGTGCAGGCCCTTTGATCCCTGCTCCGCTGAGTGCACCGGGGTCCCTTCATCACAGTAGCACAGACAGCAGCTCAGCCTGGAGTCAGTCTCCATGGCAACCAGCATTCCCTCTCGGTCTGCTGTGCAGAGAAAATGGCTGTTCCAAGGAAGTGCTCACTGAGTCTCTATTTCCCAGCCTGTTTAGTCCAGGCCCCTCCTCCATATCTGCTCTAAGAAGCTACATGCGTTGAACCGAATGTCCGTTAGCTTTTAGCTCTCAGATTTGCTTTGCCTAAGAGGAGGCGAGGCAGAAGGAGGTTGAATCCACATGGATAAAAGCATTTTTTCCCCTACCCTAAAACTGTATTTTCATGAGGAACAGTTATCTGCTCCGAGCAGATGAACGAGGGAGGAACCGAATGGACAGAGCAATCTGCGGGGTCCGGTGGCAGTGTGTTTTGTCTTATCGGTGGAGTAGAATGATGGAGAGCGTGGCTATTCAAAAAAAAATTCTGTGCGAGTCATCAGGAGATGCAGGGAGTTCCGCAGGGTAGAGATGACAGCATTTCCGAGGAGTGCCTGACTAATTGTATCAGTGATGTTGGGGGCTGTCTCCTCTCACGGAAAGAGGGGTGTGGGTCCCCTCGTTCATGAGGCAGGGCGAGCATTTTGGCACCTTCTGCCTCAAAATCCATCTGGATCATCACAATGAACCCTTTTCCGTACTCATCGAGCATGGTGATGGGGGAACTGGCAGGAGACCGCTGCGCAGAGGTCTGGAGCGCCAGGCTTCCCTCGTCACACAGCCTTGGGGACTCCGCTTCAGGTTCACATCCCAAAGTCACTCATCTGTTATTTCTGTGAATCCCAAAAGTGCTGCTGTTTGGAGCAAGAGCCTTCTCAAGAGGTCAGAAACATGTAGAGCAAGGGTCACCCCAGATCTCCCAGGGGACCTCGTACTGTCTGATGGGGGAAGAAATTCCACAGGAAACGGTCCGGACCATGCCCACTCCTGGCTTCGCCATAGGAACTGGGGATTCTTCGGTGGTGACATGCTGTCAACCCAGACGACATCCTCCCTTCACTCTTTCTTATTTTTTTCCTTTTTTATAAATTAAAAAAAATTAAATGTTTATTTTTGAGAGAGAAAGAGAGAGACAGAGTGTGAGCAGGGGAGGGGCAGAGAGCAAGGGAGACAAAGAATCCAAAGCAGGCTTCAGGCTATGAACCGTCAGCACAGAGCCGCAGGGCTCGAACTCAGAAACAGTGAGATCATGACCTGAGCCGAAGTCGGCCGCTCAACCCACTAAGCCAGCCAGGCGCCCTGGGCTTCACTCTTTCTTAATGTGAGGTGGGAGACCCTGTTTTTGAATGAAAGCTCTGGGTTTCGTTCTCAAAAATCCTATTGTGTGTTTCAACTGGACTTTGTCTTTCTCAGTTTCTCTGCAGGTGGATATTGTCCCCAGCCAAGGGGAGATCAGCGTTGGAGAATCCAAATTCTTCTTATGCCAAGGCAAGTGCCCTGTGCCCCCACTGCGTTTGAGGAAAGGCAGCCAGCAGAGCAGAAGCCAGTGGCCTGTGCGTGCTGGGCTGGCCGCGCCTGGAACCGCCTTGCTGCGGGCTCAGCGGTGTGAGCGGATGGCCCCGGGAAGCCCTCAGGCCGTCTTCCTTCCCTTCTCCAAGGGCCGCCCCGACACAGTGAGACGTGTCATCTGGACTTCTGCATGGTGATGGAGCAGTTCTAGGGATTTTCTGAGGAAAGTCTGGGCACAAAGTCCCAGAATAGCAAATCACCGCGGATCCCCTGCTCCGTATCCAGCCGGAGTTCTGTAAATGGTGATGGGGAATAGCGCTGCCTCGGAAATAAGGCTTCAGTGGGTCAGCGTAAGGCTTATTTCTTAGAATCTGCCAGAACGGGAAAATCCAAGAAGGTCTGAAACTTGCTTTGGAGTACAGTACCGGTGTCTCTCTTGCTATGAGGCTGTGGGTCCTGGGTTTCTCCAGATCGGTCGTGAACACCTGTATCCTGTCCCTTTGCTCCCCCCACCCCCACCGGAGCTCTGGGGTTTGTCCGATCTGGTGCCCTTGTGTCTTGTTTAGAAAACAGGCCCCGTTTCCACAGCTCAGGTAGTTATCAGGAAACGTGGAGGAAAAGCTTTGTGATCAGGCTTTGGTTCTGCTTGTGACATGACTGGGATTCGGATCATGGAAGGACCAGGGACGTTGTGCTGAGCTGGGTGTAGACTGACATGGAGCAAGCGGCCTTTCCGTGCAATCACGATTTGTGTCGGCCGAGGTGCCTTGCGGCCGCTGGATGTGTTCACTCTGGCTTTGCCTTCATTACAGTGATTTAAATGATCTGGAGATGCAGCCGTGGAGCCCATAGCACATCTTGCAAATAGCGATATTTATTGAAACCATGACGGGCCCTGAAAGGAAGGCTGCCTCATTTCCATACTAAGCATCTGTGCGAGGCTGGGCCATGTGGCCCGCAGAGAGGTGGGGCCCAGAGCCCTTGTTCCAGCTCAGAGTGGGAGACCACTACACATCAGCATCTGCCCCTCCTAGGGGGCCCGGGGAAGGCATGCATGGCTGGTCTTGGCTGCCTTCTTCGCAGCATTTAAGGAGATGAATTTGTCTGTCTGAGGCGGGGTGCTGAAATGACAGGCCGGTGTGTGCCGGCAGATGCTAGAATAAAATTGGTTGGCATCCACACTCCTCGACTAGCTGGTGTCTCATCATCCTCTCTGGAGACATAATCTAAGCCCTCAAAATTCAGCTGATCGGTTGGCTCAGACTGGCTACGCCCTTGAGCTCTGATCCTAGACACTAACTCCCTTTGCTCCCCATTCTGTGGGGCTGTAGCTCCTCATTTAGAGCCGGGCGCACAGTAGGTCCTCAACAAACGCCTCTTCTCTTCCCTCAGAGGGTACTCGAAGAAATACTGGCGTAAGGGGTCATTGCGTTCTTTCCAGTTACCGTAAGCGGTGTCGTGTACATAGCAGTGAAGCACAGAAGCTGGAGTGACGCTGTGATGCATCCTAACGTAGATGGTCTCCCTCCCTGATCATCGAGCCCAGTGACCTCTTGTTCGGGAGCTCTTACTGAGAACCCACTGTCGCCCTGGAGGGGACTTTGTCATTTCAACTTCAGTGGTTTGAAAATAATCTCTTCCTCTTTAGTGGCAGGAGATGCCAAAGATAAAGACATCTCCTGGTTCTCCCCCAATGGAGAAAAGCTCACCCCAAACCAGCAGCGGATCTCCGTGGTGTGGAATGATGACTCCTCCTCCACACTCACCATCTACAACGCCAACATCGACGACGCCGGCATCTACAAGTGTGTGGTCACTGGCGAGGATGGCAGCGAGTCGGAGGCCACGGTCAACGTGAAGATCTTCCGTAAGAGCCTCCTCTGTCTCCCTCCGTGTTCCCTGTGCTCTCCTTTGGCCAGAAGACGTGTGGGCAGCAGGCAGAGTGGGATGGCAGTGAGGGCCGGCTGAGGGCTTCTCCTTTCTACTCCCTAAGTCTTTTCTGAACTGAGCTAATAAGAGCTCCGATATGTTCTTGAATGATCCTTGGCCAGCTCAGAACACACAAGCCCGGTTCATGCTGATCCCAGCTACCTCCCTCTGGCCTCTGTTCTCTAATTTCAAATTACGCAGTTCCCAAAGGGCTGTTAAGGGTTCCCCATCCCTTCCCCAAGTGTTGACTATTGTACAATTCAAGTTTTCCCTCTTATTTCACTCTCCCCTGCTGTTAATGGAGCCCAAAGGCTCGGTGGGGTGTCGAGGATTATTATCTGAACTCTCTGGGCCACTCAGAGCAGGCGGTTCCCATCGTCATTGAAACCAAGTCTGGAAGTGGTGTCTCATTACCTTGTTATCATGCATCCGTCGTCGTTGGCCAGTATAATGGTGGGTGACAGCTAATGGAAAGTATTGATTGCCATAGCATTTACTGCCATTAAGCCTGTTTTTCCTCTGTTCTTCAAAATCCTCACTGCTCTAGGAAAGCTGAGTTTGGGGTGCCAGACAGAATGGGAGACAGAGAAAGGACCAATGACCAATCATTGTTGACTACGTGTTCTACTGGTTCATTCCGTTCACCTGTGCTTTGTGTCTCATTGGCAACATCCCACATGGCGAGGGACACTAGGGAGAGACGCTCATTTCCCTCCATAGACCCTTTCTACACAAAGTATGATAAATTCAGCATTCAGTGAAGAGGCATTGATTGCCAAACATTGATGCCATATTCCCCTATACCATCTGCTTTGCCTGGCATCTTGGCTACGTATGGGGTGGGACCCTGTCTTGTGCCACTGTGTATATGGATTGAGAGGTGCCCACGACTCTAACCCAAGCAGTATGGCGCTAACGTAAAGGGGTCTGCCTGGGAGAACCAGCTGTTTCCCCTCACTCTTCTCTTGTGCATTTTCCAGAGAAGCTCATGTTCAAGAATGCACCAACCCCTCAGGAGTTCAGGGAGGGGGAAGACGCCGTGATCGTGTGTGATGTGGTCAGCTCCCTCCCGCCAACCATCATCTGGAAACACAAAGGCCGAGATGTCATCCTGAAAAAAGATGGTGAGGTCGAATTCCCTGGCAGCTGCCTTTCCCCCAAGCCACCCAAGTCCCCTAGGGTTTCCCCTCAGCCAGCCTCTGAGGCGTTCCAGCCCAGACTCAGGCGCCAGTGTCCCTCAACCACATGCACTTTCCGGGCCCCGAATGGGTGTATGTCTGTAGCTTGTCCATTCAGGCACTTGACTTTCTCTCCAAAGAGAAAGACAAATTTCCAGTAGACTTTTGCTCTTGGCTCTGTGTCAGAGCCAGGAACATATTCCTTCGTTTCAGCTTAAAGCCCCACCTGTAAAACTGAAGCTCAGGAAAGAGGAAGGGCTCTGAGACCTGCCTGTAGGTACCAGAGTTCTCTGACTGATCCTTGGATGAACCCGCCTCTTGTCTCTTCTAGTCCGATTCATAGTCCTGTCCAACAACTACCTGCAGATCCGGGGCATCAAGAAAACAGATGAGGGCACTTATCGCTGCGAGGGCAGGATCCTGGCACGGGGGGAGATCAACTTCAAGGACATTCAGGTCATTGTGAACGGTGAGGAGATCCGTTCTTCCTGCTCTCTCCGTACTATAACCTGGTTTCCCCAAATCATCCTCTGTAACTTCCTCTTCGGTCAGTTAAATCAATCCCGTCCTGACTCACACATCCATCTCAACTGAATCCCTCCTCCCTAAATAGCCTCTGGCTTGGTTTGTTTTTTCCTTAAAACACTTGCCTTTCGGAAGTCTCCCTCAACTCGGAGGACTTCTAGTGCAACTCTTGAATGTCCTTCATTGTCTTACGGCCCTGGAAACTTCCCCCATGCTTACCGATAAATTCTTAGTCATCCTCCATTGTCCTTGATGCTACCGTAATCATGAGGTTAGTCCTCTGGCTCAAAGTTCAAAGAAGATATTATAATCAGTTCAGTCCTCAGAATAGTCAGAATCATGGTCCATGGGCTTATTAATCTTAATTTGCAGTGTCAAATAAACACACCCGTGGAATCGATCTGACATTTACAAGATGTTTACAGGAAATTTTAATGTCAGTACTAAGAAAATAAGTAGATCGTGGTTGAATTGTTTTGGCTGTTGATAAATATTTTTTGCCAAATCCTCCCCCTCTTAATTCTTTTGCTAGAAACAGTTTGTGCACGAGGTTGTTATGACAGTCCCAGAGAAATGTCACTCGTTGGTGAGCTGATGCGTTTTGAAATGGTATTAACCATTTAACCACCAGGAATAGGCATTTCCAACTTTTTCCAGTATCAAGAGCCCCCTTTCGGACATCAAATTCCACTTACCATGGTAGCTGTAAGTTTAATATGTATTGATTAAGAAACTATATGATGATAAATAGCTAGTATGAGTTGAATACTATTTTTAAAACCGAATGCTATTTTTAAATGAATAAAACAGGGGCGCCTGGGTGGCTCAGTCGGTTGAGCGTCCGACTTCAGCTCAGGTCATGATCTCACGGTTCGTGGGTTCGAGCCCCGTGTTGGGCTCTGTGCTAACCGCTAGCTCAGAGCCTGGAGCCTGCTTCAGATTCTGTGTCTCTTTCTCTCTCTGCCCCTCCCCTGTTCATACTCTGGCTCTCTCTGTCTCTCAAAAATAAATAAAAATGTAAAAAAAAAAATATTTAAATGAATAAAACATATGAATGTAGTCTCTGAAGCTGTGTTGTTGGAAAACAATATTATAATACGTTGCTCTACGTATAATGATATGATGTATTGCTGAAAAACACGGATGCATGTTTGTGGGTGACTTATTTATTCAGTTTGGAGTAATTATTTCATACACATCTGAATTTAGATCCCTCACACCAGCCCTGCAGCTGCCCGGAAGTCTTGACCTCCAGGCTGTGACCCTCCGCCCTGAGGTCCCTGGGAAGTATGTCTTCTCCAGGCCACTGGGTACCTCCAGGTTTTCACAACCACCCCTGACAGTTCTTCTTTCCTTCAGTGCCGCCCACCGTCCAGGCCAGGCAGAGCATCGTGAATGCCACCGCCAACCTCGGCCAGTCCGTCACCCTGGTGTGCGATGCTGAAGGCTTCCCAGAGCCCACGATGAGCTGGACAAAGTAAGAGACTGGCTCATGCCTTTTATCATGGACTAGTGGAGAAGGCAACACCATAGAGCCCGCTCTCCATGTTGCCGTTTCAGTGGAATGGGTATGGGCTCCTTGGGAATGTCAGCTCTGGTGTGGGATGGATCTCTTCTGCAAACTTCTCTTGCCTTGTGCGGCCGATCCCTTCATTTTCAGTTTGTGGGGCAAAGCCAGAGGACATGGCCTTGGAGGCCTTCTTTGGAATGTCTGCAGGTGCAGTTTATAAGTCCTTGGACAGAAACAGAGGTTTGGGTGGAGGAATCTAAGGTCCATGTGGAAGTACAATTTGGTGTATTGACTGTATGTGAAGACCGAGTCTTTCCCATGGGCTCGGTCTGCATTTTATGGAAACTGATTAAAAATAAACATCTTCCCTCTGTGGTCAAAATCATGGTACTTTGCATTTCTGCACCAATTAGGGACGGGGAACAGATAGAGAATGAGGAAGATGACAAATACGTCTTCAGCGATGACAGTTCTGAGCTGACCATCAGGAAGGTGGATAAGAACGACGAGGCTGAGTATGTGTGCATCGCTGAGAACAAGGCTGGAGAGCAGGATGCGTCCATCCACCTCAAAGTCTTTGGTAAGGACGGTGGGGATCAAGGTCATTGCTCTGCCACACTCCCTCTTACCCTGCACACTCAATCCACCAGCAAGGCCCTGTCTACTCTGCCTCGGAATCTGTTCCACGTCTGCCAACTCCACCGCCTAAGCCTGAGTCCATGCCATCCCCCTCCTCCCCTGGTCAGTGAGACAGCCTCCCAGCTGGTCTCCCAAACCCCTCCAGTGCACCCTTTCAGCCCCTCCTCACAGCAGCCAGAACGACCGCAAGCGGCAATCCTTTATTTAAAATTCTCCCATGGCTTTCTGTTGCAACCAGAATGAAATCCAGACTCCCTCCCTGACCAAACTTGAGCTGGCCCCTGCCTTCCCGTCCAGCCCCATCTTTCCTGCCCTTTGTTCCTCCCTCTGCAACGCCTCAGGCCCTCCTTCTGCGGCTCAGACACACCTCGTCTTAGGGACACTGCACTCGATACTCCTCCTGCTTGGAATATCGTTTCCCCAGATCTACTCTGAGCCGCCTTCTTCTCCTGCACCATTCAGATCTCAGCTTTGCCCACCTTCTTGATGAATCCTTCCTGCCCTGCCCTGGCTAACACGCCACTACCACCCCACCCACCTCCACCGAGCACGTCCATCGAACTTACTGTACCTTCTTCCCCACACTTATCAAACCCAAACTGGTCTCATTTACACCTTTCTTTGGGAGTTGTTGTCCCATACCTCACTAAGGGTGCAAACTCTGAGATGGTAGAATGCCAGCTCCTCTTTCTCTCTCCTGCTTTATCTCTGCCACTTCAAGCAGTGCCAGGCTCGTGACGGCCCTTGGTAAATATCAGTGGCCAACAGGCTGACTGCCTGCGTCTCCTTGTTTCTCTCCCTGGCTTGTGTGAAGCGGTGCCCCCAAGGTCATGAGAAGCTCCCCTACGTCTCTACTCTCTCTGCCTTTATAAACTCAGTGAACTTCCATTCCTTTAGAGCTGAAATGCCTTTGGACCTGGCCTTGGAAAAAGCATTTGTGGCAGAGAAATGCTTAGCCCCGTGGCTCTCCACACTTATCTGCTCATCTTTTTGGTCCACTGTAGATGGTGCTGCTAGATACCAGAGGGGTAGATTTGAAGTCTTTCCATGTCCTGAAGACAGATGCATTTGTTAATGTACTCCTTCATTTAACAAATATGTATCGAGCATCAGTGCTGCGGGAGAGAGGGACAGCAGAGGCAAGTATGATGTCCCTCTGAGAGACACAGGAGGGAGATGAACCCACAAGCATATAAACTATAATAGATAGTGTCAGCCAACGACAGTTGAGTGTCTGCCATAGGCCCAGCCATTGCCAAGGTTATGAGGATGAATGACATGCTCTCTGTCTTTATCAGTGGGCTCACAGACTCACAGTGATGACCAACGCTGACCTTTTTAATGACAGTCCATTGTAAGGACTTCATAATGGTGATGTGCATGGTGTTTCACAGGAGAAGATCTGTGGCCCTGCGGGACAGAAGTTAGGGAGCTCTTCACCAACAGTGTGCTAGTTCACAAGCAGGGGCTTCCAAACTGAAAAGGGGGCGCGGGCAAGGACCTCAGGCCACACACACACAGGCCCAGAGGCAGGAAGGACCCGACTTATGGAGAATGTGAGCCCCCAGGGGGCAGGACAGTGCGTGGCCGATCATAGGTGCCAGAATTTGCATAAATGAAGGAAGAGCAGTTTATGTGAATGGAGCACAATGTATATGGCAGGGGGAGGAGTCCAGGAACCTGTAACCATCACTTGTCTTGGGAAGTTCTTAGATAATGGCCCCGTAGGGTAGTAAGAACACCCAACATGAAGCAAGTGCTTGTGGTGTGTCAAGCAGTATGTGAAGTAGTGTCTGTAAATGGACTCTTACTCCGCACCACAACCCTGCGAGGTAGATCTCAGTACTGTCCTTGTTTTACAAATGAGGAACGTGAGCACAGAGAATTGAGTGACCTACCCAGGGAGCCAGGATTTAAACCCAGGCGGTCAGCTTTTAGATCCCTTCCCTGACAGTGGGAGTTACTACTCTATGAAACTCAGCTTAACACATAACTACCTCCGAATTGCAGCTGCAGTGACTCCGAATATGCTGAGGTTAGTGTGTGCCTGCCTTTCCCACCATGGGCAGCACGGTTTCTCTGTAGGAGGACACTCACTTCTTACTTGGCTGGGCAGGAACAGAGCTTGGTTTCCCTTCCAGGCCTCTCTGCTGCTGGTGGTCAGCCTGGGAAGGAGGCGTGAGTGGTGAGTCAGGAGCCTCATGGGGCCAATGTAGAGGAAAGAGCTGGAGGTCTGGGGAAGGAGGTAACGAGGCAGGGAATGTAGGATGCGGGAACTGGGGCAAGGCACGATTTGTCTTCCCCCCCCCGCCTCTCCTACCGTGCATCTCGTCCTGCGCCTCCCCCACACTCACATATATACACACATACACACATACTTACATACAGACACACGGTTTCTTCCCCAAGATCGCACTGGGAGAATGTATGTTAGTCCAGACGAGCCAATAGAGAAGTGGCGAGAGCCCTGCAGAGACAGGTAAGCAAATACTGACTCCTAGGGGCCGTGTTAACCCAGCCCCCATCCGGAATGGGAGTCGTCCTCTGTTCCCCGGGGGAGAGTTTACAGAGCCTCTTTGGAGTAACCTGGTATCTCACGCACATACTCCTTTCCCTCTCCATTTCACATTCTTAACCTCCTCTCCCTCCTCCTCTGGCCTCCCTTGGCTCAGGGGATTGGTAGTAAGGCCAAGGTAGGGGTGGCTAGTAGGGCTCCATCCGTCTTCCGCTCCATCCCTCTCCTTCCCCTTGGCCTGCCACGGGACCAGCAGTAGGGGAGAAATGACGGGGCAGGCTCCCCAGTGGCAGCAGAGTCGGCAGCAGCGGGGCCAGAAGAGCAAAGAAACCGACAGCTTAGTAGAGAAGCGTGCAGAACTCCCCTGATTCAAGAAGGGAAGGCAATTAGGATGTACGGGGCCTATCTAAATTAGACACTGCCGTAATTGTACCTTACTGACATCATTTTTTCCTAAGAAGGGGGCACGTTCTAGCACGCATTGCCCTAGTTATCAGCCAGAAGCTCTTTTTACTAAGTAGTTACATCCTACCTTCCTTTAAATTTGGCAGTGAATTTCCATTGCTTTTCTCCCCATGGGCCCTTCTCAAAAAGTATTTTTGTCTCCTCATGCTCCTATCATGCTCGCACGAATGCTCTTGAGGCCTCATGCTGCCATGGGCTGAGGCAAGTTCACCAATGGGCTTGGTTCACTGTCACCTTAGGACCGCAGCAGCCCTTGTGAGTTACCGCACAGCATAAAGCCTGAAGGAAGGTGCGCCTCTCCGTTCTGAGAGGCAGGGCCCCGGAACCCTCCTTGGGCTGGGGATACAGAAGCCTGAACTGGAGTGGGAATAGACAAGACCAATCCTTAGTGATGGGGCGCAGAGCCACAGGCACGCTGGAAGAGGAGAGCTGGTGTGCTTGGAAAACTCCCAAGGACAGCTGTTCTCACAGGAAGGTCCGTGGAGAGACGTGCAATGGAAAGATCTGAGACATTAAGTCCCAAAGCAGCAGGTGGAATATAGAACGGGGATCCAAAGTCGAGGGCCTGCAGCAGCCATTAATTAAGATGGTACAAGCACCATCTGAAGATAAAACCTGGAGATCTTCCTCTGGATCCTGGGGTGCAGAGGGAAATGACCCTGCATCTGTCCCTGTTGGCCCCATGATGCCCATTGTCCCAAGGTAATTATGTAGAGCATCCCTTTTCACCCTCAAGGTGTCCTGATTTGGACGGTAAATTATATTGGTGTCCTATCTCCAAGGCAATATTCTAAGCCTTCAATTACTTCTCACAAGAGCCTTGCTTCCATGGTGCAGAGAAGTTAAGTCATCAATGAGAAGCTTGCCTTCCTTCCCAACAGCCCTCTGTAGCCCATCCCAAGTTAGCTATTGTTAACAATGTTTTTAGCAAGAATACACTTTCCTTTCTTCTAGAGATTTGTACAGTGTACCCTTTGTAACCCTCTGGGAAATGGAGCCACCAAACCAAACTTTAATAGATGTTAACTATCCCTTGTCTGTCTTCTGTTAACCTTTTGCTGCCAGGACAAAGTTCTGGGGGTGAGGAGAAGGCCAGCAAACACTGTCTAGGTCACAACATCCATATAGATTTCAAGAGGCCGAAAATTCAACCTTCCTACGACTGCCTCCAGACCTCAAATCAAGGGTGCAGTTCAGTGACTTTGGTTGTTTGCCTGCATTTTATTTATTTTTTCACACTCTTCAGTCTGCGATTTTAACAGGGTAGAAATTCAGCTTTTATCTTTCTAAAACCTCCTGTCCAGCCACACATACCACTTTGTCCATTCAGTGTGAGTTGTGACCACCTCGAAAATCCTATTTATCAAGATAGACACAAAGCCTTCCTAGGGGAAAACCTCACTCCACTGGACTCCATCAGTTCTAGTTTGTGATCATTTGGCCACATTGGATTGAGATGTGCCTATGTGCTTGCTGTCAAAAAAGGATTTGCCAAGCAGGCTGCTTAGTACAGATTAACTGTGGTGCAATACTTGATCTATAGGGGTAATTTTATACAGAAGCAGATAAAAGAAAATGCACAGCCTTGCCATTGCTTTCTCTTTATTAAAGCAGAATCGAGGGCCTCAACTTGTAGGATGTATATAGACAGTAGTCATTAACCTACTTGGGGGTACCATACGAATTTGAATATAAAGGAAATGTAGTTCTTTCCAAAATTATCCGTAAATTTAATTTATTTCTTTTTTGTTTGTGTATCTAGCCTGGTCTTTCTCCCCCATTAGTGAAATAAGTTACATTTGTGCAGTGTTATCTTTTCTCTTCCATGGAAGGTTCAGCAGTTTCAGAGTATAATTGTTTTAAATCAGGAAAAGTCAATTTTCTCTAATGTTTTAACATTTAACTCCGCTTTCGAATGCTTGTGTTTTCTTGCATTACCCAAAACATTTGGAAAAATGAACCCATCTCATCTCCTTTCCGCCCCAGCCCACCTCACAGCCCCCAGCCCATCACCCACCATGTTTCCTTTCTGGAGTCATTGCTAACCCAGCTCTCTCCGCCAGCGAGGAGCTCGGAGTCACGTGAGCTCCTTTGCATCCCCTCTTTTGTGTCTTGCCTTGCCTCCTTTGCCCTCTGTTCACTTGGCACTTCTTGGAAAGCCTGTCATAAGTGCCTCTCTCAAAGCTGCCCTTCCGCATCAGTCCCCCACCCCAGACCACCCGGTTCGGGGCTGTATGAAGCCACATCCAGGGCATGGCCAGAGCTTCCAAATTGGTTTTCCCACCTCAAGGTTTCCTCCATTCTACATCATCTTGAGTTTTTTCGTAGATTAACCTTCTTGAAGTACAAATGGCCATTTCATTCCTCGTATCAAACACCGCCAGTGGGCTTCCATCAGTCCCCCACCCCCAGCCCGAGATCATTCAAAGCAAGTGCCTTAGCCAGGCAGTCACAGTCTCTGTGCCGGGCCCCACGTCGCCTCCCTCTGCTGTGAGGCACAAACATCGGCTCCTGCCACACTGCCCTCTTCCCGTGTTCTCGCTTCTTTGCTTTTGGTCAAGCAGGTTTCTACACTTGGAAATTCTTACTGGGAATGACTGTCTTTGTCCCAGAGTTCCACATGCTGAAAGTCTCATGGCCCAGCCCGAACGCTTTCCCCTCGTGAAGGTTCCAGCCAGAGGAGCGATCTCCCTCTGCTCTGTGCCTTCTCCACCCACTGCCCTTAGCGCTCTTACTCTGTGGGATCTTGTTGCTCTGGCTATCACATCAATGTTGTCATATGCCTAATTGCACGCTCCTTGAAGATTCTGTTCTTTATCTCCTACAACACCTAGAATATGGTCTTACACTTATTCAGTACATAACCTTCGTTGAATGGGTGCATGTTATAACTTAAACCAGAAAGCTGAAAGATCAGATAGACTCATAAACATGTCCTGTCTTTTCAGCAAAACCCAAAATCACTTATGTAGAGAACCAGACAGCCATGGAACTGGAGGAACAAGTCACTCTTACCTGTGAAGCCTCAGGAGACCCCATTCCCTCTATCACCTGGAGGACTTCTACCCGAAACATCAGCAGCGAAGAAAAGGTATGATGTCCCCCGAGAGTTTCAGGGCCATGGGATGCAGGCTCCAAGCAGACTGTGTCTGCCCATGCCCCATTCTCTTTGGTGAGCCCAAAGACGGGATGCGGGCACCAGAGGTCCCGTGGCCTCCGTCCTCCAGCCTGCCTGGCTGTGGCCTCATCAGTGTCCCCTTACAGCGGAAGGACCACAATTTCTTGCAAAGATTTGCAGGGGTGTGATATTAGTGGGCATGGGCAAGTTAGACGTTCTGGGGAGGAAGGGGGTAGTGATTTTGGATTATGGAGCTATGAGGAGCAAGGAGAAGCCAAGATCCTGGGGCCCCAGCTGATATTACCATCATGTCAGGGACCACCCAAGGAAGCGTGGCCCGGAAATAGCAGGGATCAGAACGAGCCCTATAATTCTTTTCCTTGTGTTTTGTAGACTCATGCTGTACATGCACAATACGCACAAAAGCTTGGTTGCCTTTGTGTCTGCCTGTATTTTCGGTCACATTTGGATATCATTTTGTTCTGAAGGCAAAAATAATTAGCAGTTTCTACATGATGATGATTCCACTGGGTTCTACAGTACATTCACTGAGAGTTTAAACACATGGCAGCGACCTTCCTGGTAAATTGAAATGATTGGGGAGATTTAGCTTTGAAGCGGGTAAATTTATAGGCCCCCGGAAAGCTATCTTCATTATTGACAATATATAAAAATTTAGATAATCTTACGTCATTGCAGCCCTGTGCTGCTGAGTAGGCCAAAAGCAGGAGGAGGAAGAAGCTTGGTTTCAAAGCAACTTAAACCCTCTCATGGCGTGTCTCCAATCTCCTCTCATATGCCCTCTAGTAATGGGCTTCACGTTAGTTGGCCAAAACTTTGTCACCTATTCAGGACTAATGGCCTTAGCCTTAAAGAACATTTATAATGGATTGCTTATTGACCTGAATGTCAACAATGATAGATCTTCACTCTTCTGCCCGCCTAAAGGAAATCCCTAGAGAGGGTAAACTCAAATAAAGTCAAAAAGAGATAGTGTGAAATGCCAGAGCCACGTTTGGGATTTGCATTTGAGGGTCTGATTTCCACCCTGCTAATAGAAAACAAAACTAAATCAAAAGGAATAGAAATTGCTATTCCAAAAAGCCCATTATTACTTTGCAAGTTTTACCTCCCCAGTTGAATTCCACTTAACAAAAACTCAAGGAACTGCTAAGTATTTTTGAAACTCACATATGCTGTTTGATATTGTGAAAACCAACTGGACTAGGAAGTGTGGTGTTTACTTGGATACTTTCTTTATCAACATTGGAATTAAACCCTAAGCTCAGATTTCAGCTCCCATCGTGTGTGTTACATGGATTGAATGTACATTTCAGGGCTTAAACCACAGGGCTGCTGCCCACCAGATTTTTCTACATCAGGCTTGTGAGTAGATTTGTCCAGAATGAACCAGTGTATACCGTTGACCTACAGTAAAGGACAGAAATAATATCTATCCCAGATGAATGATGCTTTTCAATTCGCCGTCTTTTCTAGGAATAGCTCAACAGCTAAGCTAGACCAGAAGGGCCATTAAGATTTGTGCCTACCCTAAGTTCTTTAATAGGTGGGCACTTCTGGCTTATATCTGTGAACTCATTTTTACAGAACGAGAACAAATAACCAGGCACTAATACACACTCATACTTACTAAGTAGTTAGACCAAAGGTATCTAACGGAGACCATCTCAGGCCCAGTAGGTTCCGTATAATTCGCTTATCAGTAGATCTTTGGTCTCAGCCTGAGATACTATGGAGGCCCAGCCCCATGAGATTGCATTGTGGTTCCTTTTACTACAGACTGCCTTCAGGCTTACTTGACGTGATAGGACCGGAGCATGAGTGAAACAATATTAGAGCAATTCCTCTAGACCAGCCAGTGATGTGACACCAGCTTAACATATTTGCCTATAGGAACCCCTGCATATAAACCTTGCTGTTTCTATCAGTTATATATTGACATCAAAGAGGCTTGCTGCCCATCCCACACCGGGGATAGCTGGTAATTAAGAGAATGAAGATGGCCTATTAGAGGTGCCCGTTGGACTCCAGGTAATAAATCTCACTTCTACCTGGCAGTGGCCTGTCGTGTTCTCCTCCACCTGAAGGTGCATCGTATATAAACAGGGACCAAGATGACTAGAGTCACTGCAGTGTAGGAGTGAAAGAAAACAATTGGCTTTTCAAAATCAGGCTGATATGCTAAGCCGATAACAGTAGCCACTTGTATCTAACCGCTGAGGTCAGGAAGTCTCCTGAGAATTAGACCACACGAAATGCTGGAATCGTAGAAGGCGGGAAGGGGAGGCCCTATTCCAGGTTGTCTAGTCTTACCTGGCCCTCACTTGCCAGCATATCTGCCAGAAAGCCTCGCGGCCACTCCCTGAAAAGTGATAGCCACCGTCCTCTGCGAGACAGCTGGCCAGCTGCTGGTGATCGGGAAGGTCTGCTTCCTTGTCCTTTCTGCTCCGCCTTCCCACCTCTGCCGCTCCGTCACCTGTGCGAGGGGTCTTGGATTTTCCATTAGTTCCCACTCTTCTTCTCTTACACACACTCAGTGGTCTTCCCGTCTCTGAGATCACGTGTTCCTCGCCTTATGCTTTCTAGTGCTCCCGGTGGGCCCAGTTCACTGATGCTCCCCTGAAGTTTTGTGGTACCCAGTGTAACCACTGCAATCTTCCATGAAGCTCTGACTCCCTTGATCTGGACACCAGCATGCAGTTAAAGTCTCATTAACCCCTGTAGCACTTTCCTCATTGTGTTGCCTCATATGGAGCTTGTGGTCAACTAAAATGCTCGGTTCTTTTTTACCTGAACTGTGTTGAAGCCATATCGCCCCTTATTCTGCTCTTACACAATTGACTACTTTGCCCAAAATGCAGAATTTTATACTTATTTCTGCTAAAAGTCATGTTTCATTTGTTGCAACCCCACGTTTCTCAGTGGGGTCACTGGCAATTTGGGAAGGCACCTCCTTCACTGGGACAGTCTTGTGCATGGCCAGAAACTCAGCACCACCAGCTCCCTTCCTTCTAGATGCCAGTAGCCACCTCTAATCACCTCAGTTACCAACAGTGCCCCCAACACAAACTCTTTCTGGCTTGAGAACCGTTTCAGTCCCTCCTTTTAACCAGGCAAGTCTGGCTTTTATCAGAACTGTCCTTAAAGGTCTGTAGGTCTAGGGCATTCCAAGCCCCCCTGCTTTGTTTATGTGTTTTTAAAGTAATGAGGTCTAACAGTGATGACCCCACATCGCAAGGCCCAAAGGCAAGCAGTTCAGCAGCCCTCCCCAAGCAGCTGCCATCCAGCATCTGGATCAGCTGTTGCCTCCAACCTTGTGTGAACACTCACTTGAAATATCTTGGTCCAAGTCTCTGATAAAAATGTTGACTGGGACAAGGTCAAGTACAAAGTCCTTAGAATGCTACCCGGGCCTTCCTCTGGGTCACTGGCTTGGAAGGCAGAGCGCCCAATGTCATGATGCTCTTCACGATTTTGAGGACTTTTGTGGAAGGTTCAATAATTTATTTAATAAAGTTGGTTACAATATAAGCTAATTAAAGAAGCTTGGTCTTTTGCTTCATTGCTTAGTTAAGTCTAGTGTCTGTCTAGTTTTACCCTTCTTAAGAGAAGAGGAGAGAAAAGGCGTTCAACCATAGACACCGAGTTAGTAACTTTCTAATGGAATACTGATGTTCCTCTTCATTGGGGAAAAGAAAAAAAAAAAAAAAAACAGCAAAGGCCAGTACACTGAGCCTGATTGTCACAACCTATCTGATCTCGTCTCTGGGTTCCATCCAATCACTCCTTCGAGACTGATTACAATCAGTCTGCTAAGCTTCAGCTAGTTGAGTTGGTTTTGCTCAACAACTGATAACAGGTAGGCTACATTTGGGTCATTAAGACCGTTAGGGTAGATCATCTGTCTGAAAGTTAATCCATTTCTCAGTCTCCATTATGTTGGCCAAAAACAAACAAACGAAAAGAAGACCTTGAAACAAACCATATTTGAACATCATAATGGGACAGTTTGATCAATGTGTCTGGAGGACATTGTGATAATGCAGGTACAAAAAAAGTTTGCATATCCACATCATTTCATTGTTCATCCTACTGAGACTCATTTTAAATATGGCCAGGTATGTGAGTGAGTGGGGCTAACTTCCAGGTACCATTTACATACTGAGCGAGACCTCTGGGTGATGATTCGCACAATCAGTCGCTAGCAGAACACGTTCTCTGTGTGCGTATTTGAACCTCTTGTTTGAACGTGCCTTTGAAATGACTGGTAAAGGAATGCATATGAAGCCTTAATATTTAAGGAAAAGAAGAGGGGCAAAGAGTGGAGCTCAGAAGAGGTAGAAAAAATGGAGTTTTGTGAACCTCGAGTATTTAGCTGACAGAGTATCCCACAAATCCCACAAGTAAGAGAGACCTTTGAAATTCTGGATTCCCTGGAAACTGGATCTTTCTGTCACCGGGAAGAAGTCCTCATTAATGCAAACCAGGTGCCCATGTATAAACACTGGAAAAGGTGCCTGCAATGAGCAATTCGGGTCTGGCGTATTCAGGGTATGGGCAGGGGGTTAGCAGGGTCTACTTTAGGATAAGTGTAGGGATGTTTCGCTTTAGTTTATGTACATATTCCTGCAGACTCGTATGTGAGATACTAAAACGTGAATATTAAAAGAACCCAGAACTTAAAATTTCTGGAGCATGGCTCATCATATCCTAATTTGTTTTATGTGTGTATATTTGCACATCAGATTGTCTTAAAGTGAGCCACACACCATCACCAAATTATTAGGGCCAAGGCATATCCTACCATTCCATCGGGCACACGGGCAGGAGGTCAGGCTACTGGAAGCACTGTGTTCCTAGCAACTACCTCTTCTCAATGACACAAGACCGTAGTGATTTGGGAGAGGCACAAGAAGGATCAGATTTGAAAAACAACTCCCTATGAGATAGCCCTTAAAAAAAAAAAAAGTCTTGATTCATGCAGCCCTGGCATGTGACAGACAAGCTTCTCATTGGCAGCCACATGTGACATGTTGGCCCACCAACACTTTGGTCTGTGCATGGTCCTCTGTCCTCACTTTTCTCTTCATTCCAACATCATGTGACATAACCCAACCTCTCCATCCTCATGTCTCACAAAAGCTCTTTGCATTTAGTGGACTCTTACTAAATGTTTGCTAACCCATTTGCATTTCCTGGATTGCATTGCTGTGTCTCTAGTATCTGTTCTCTCCTCTCTCCATCTGAGCATCAGGGACAAGCAGGCAGTCATGCCATTTAATAAAAAGAGCAACTGCAGGTAGGATGTTTTGGAATCCCGGTATGCAAACAGAAAACCTGTAAGCGTAGGAGATGCCCAAGTGCTGGATAAGTAAAATACGCAGACGTGGGTAGCACAGTACCCACACCTCTGTGTTTCGGAGTTGACTCCCTCCTTTGTGAATGCCATGTTTGAGGCTGATGGTGCACGCTTGAGCCTGCATGCCGTCCGGGCATTCCTCTGCCTTTGAGAACTGACTGGCGCCTGCCACAGCGCTCAGAGTTTGCTGTCCTGGAAGTTTCCTGACCAGCAACTTTAAGGACTTTGTACTTAACCATTGCTAATGTACCTCTCTGCTCCTTTGTTAGTTCCTTTAAAAAAAAAAAAATAGAAACGTGATTTTTAATAGGATGCATGCAACGAATTATAAAATGCATGAGCACAAAATGGCATTCGTATTTTTGTGATAAGCTGTCTAATAGAATCCAAAGGAGGAAACCTACACTAAAAGTATCTCTAGATGTTATGGTTAGAGCTAGTAGTGTCACAAAATAACTACGAGAAATACTCAAGACTTTCTGGAACAGGTGCAGTCTACTGTGTCTGCTGGTGCCCTTGTGTATGTAGACCAAAGATTAGTAAAGCCTTCTCCTTTGAATTATACACCTTAATGTGCGTAAGGGGGTGGGGAAAGCGTAACATAAGCTAAACCCTAAATTCGATTGGGTAATAAACACCCCCTTGAAAGTGAGCCTTGGAAAAAGTTCCGAGTTGAAAAGAAGCTGCATGTGCACGGAATGCAGTGTGATACATCAATTCTCTGAAGCAACATGTTGTAAAATTTTACTGCTTTCTTGTTGTGTTTTATATCTTGTTCTCTCCAGGCTTCGTGGACTCGACCGGAGAAGCAGGAGGTATAGCTTACCTGACCACTAGCCAGTCTTTAGTTTTGAAAGCATCGCAGTTTAACTCGCCATTACAGTTGAATAACCAGACATGCTAAACTAATTAGTCATCTAGTTAGATTAAAGAATAGGTCAATAGTGGTAGACATTACTTAGCAATAGTGTCTTAGAATGAGCAAGCAAGCTGTGTTGGGAGTGGATGAACAAATCCTTATTACTTCTTAAAATTGGATCTTATTCTCTTGCTGGTGCTGGTAAAATCACCTCCAGGTAATTATACTTACAGAAATAAATTGCTCCAATTCCCAGGCCAGGCATTTTGAAATGATGAGATTTCTTTTTTTTTTTTCTTTTTTTTTCTTTTCTTTCTTTTTTTTTCTTTTTTTTTTTTTTGGCCTCTCACCTGGCTGATGTGGCTTTGGGTCATAAAGTCACAGAGTTAGTGGTCTAAAAACCCACTCAGCCCTTCCCAGCTCAACTCATCTTGTTGCTCGCTTTATTTTAGAATGATGGGTCCTGATAAATGATCACATCCCATTTCATGTCAAAGCAATGCAGTGACATCTCTCCTTGGTTTCCCCAAATTGCTGAGCACATCTATGTTACTTTCATAGAGCATTAAATTTATGAGAGTTGCATGATTTGGCACAAATGGTTTTAGAAGTCAGTAGCATTTAGCCTTTGAGAATTCTCTGACTGCTTCCTTCCATTTGGGTAATGTGGGACCTCATTTGAAAACTGAAGCTAAATATTAATCTTTAGATTTTCATGTCACACACGCAAGACCCTAGTTACAATCATGCCTATCATTTTTTCACTGATTTGTGTAAGTGAAAGATAACAAAATAAAGACTAGTATACTTTAGATGAGGTTCAAGGATTGGATGCATAAATATTTTTTTTTAAAAATAGCTTTTGTCTCTTCTCCAGAGAAAACTTTGATATTTTAATACTACAGATGTAGAATATGGCAGTCCTATACACTGTGTTTTAATTAGGTAACTCTTTCCTCTTAGTCTTCCGGAAATGATAATTAGTCAGAACACGTAACTCATGTGTTCAGGTCGTGGCTATAAATATTTAATGCTGTTTAATATTGAAGAGGTGACTGCCTATCCCCGGGCACTGATCCTAGTTTCTACACATGAACACACTGCCGTGATCAAATCCAGTGTATGATAAACTCTCTTTGTTTCCTACCTTCTTCCACGTCATGGGGGACCATAGTCAGGCGTTCTTCTCACTGAAATGCCTCCCTCCTGTGGCAGAGGGATCACTTAGTGCTGTCCCAGCCTGGCTGTTTTATTGCCCCAAAGTCACAGACCCATTGGGATTGGGGAAAGGAGAGAAGAGGGGTTAATTAGCAGCCACTCCTCAGTAACTCCAGATCTCATTCTGTTTGGCCTTCTACATCTTCCCCTGTCATTCTGATTTAGACCTGGCTGGAGGGGGACGTGAGATTTATCAGGGAGCATTAAGGGAGGTTAAGAGAATTATTATTATAAGTGGAAGTCATAGGTTTACTCCCAGGAAAGCAGACAACTCACTTCCATTTTCCAGAAGTATCCTTATCTTGCGTATCTCACTTTGGACATAATTGACTTTAAAGTGAGTGCCACCCCTGGGGCTCAGGATCTCCTCCTATTTTGCCTCATTCAGGGATGAAGACCGTGAGTCCAGATGAGCTTCAAAGATGGCTGTTGGGTTATGGCCAGTTTTGTTGTATAAGCTCTGAGAATTAGCACTTTTACCTGGAGGGAGGGGCACAGAAGTGTTTTGACGAGAGAAGGATAGTTGTGATTGCCCTTCGTGCTGCTTTTGCAAAACCGGGTCTTCTTGTCACAGCTGTCTTTCCATTCTTGCCCAGAGATCATCTGCTCCCTCTGCAAGCCTGGACTTTATCATCACGACTCTGGTCTGGATGGCTTGTGGGTGGCAGTCCCTGACTTTGTCCCAGCGCAAGGGTCAAACATTTCAGAGGGAAACAGTCTAATTGCACTGGAGTCTGTCTGCCTCCCCTTGGAGGGAAAACTGGGCATCTGGCAAATTCCTGTCATCAATCCTGTCGTGAGCCACTGCAAAATAAGAATTCTCTGTAGAGGGCTGTCTACGAGTCTGTTGACACCATCAAATGAGAAAATTTTCCACATAGAGAAATTTAGAACACACAGAAGGGGGGAAGGGTATAGCTGTCAATGAAACCACTTCCCAAGCTTCTCTTCAACCTTTTTCTAGAATATTCTGAGTAAAGACTGCTCATGCCCTGTTCCGTTGTGATTTGTTACTGTCCTACTCTTACCTACGTGACTCTCCTTGCATTTTTGCTGCAAATACTGCCTCCGTTGTGGAAATGTTCTCTTAACTTCCCAAAGATCTGGTCAGTTTTCCGTGTCTGTGGGTGCCGGGCCCAGGACAAGCTGCGTGTGGATGACAAACAATCGTCGCTCAGTGGTGTCACTTGTGGCTGAACCTGTGTTCTCACTGAGATAACCGGAAGGGCGGGGGGTGGGGGGGTGGACCTCGAACCCTTTCTGCCTTTGTCCTGCTGTGCTGGGGACAGACAGAAGTGACAAGCAGATCAGGTCAGCCCTTTAGAGATACTTGCTGGTGTGGCTTCGTGCTTTCGATGCCACTAGATCTGTTGGGTTACAATTCGTATGGCTCATGGAAGTCACTACTGGGGTGTAACGGGACAACCCTGTCGGCCCACAAGAAATGGGGTCCTAGGACCCAGTATCTTCAGCAAACCGGCTGTCTGAGGCTTACTAGCCTAGTGCTCCACACCTGTCGTCTTCTCTCACTAATGGTGTGGCATCTCCTCAACCAGTCAGCCTGGCAGACTTACGGTTCAGGTGGAGCTGAGAGCCACGGGTATCTGGGCACTCCTCTGAGAGTGGGGCGGCCCTCGCAGAGGTAGGCAGTGACGATTTTGCTCGGCGTTCTGCCTCCTTGCCAGCGGCGGTATTCCAGCTTCCAGATAGGAACCTCAGTGGGGCTTACATGCCTGAGATGGATCAGGTCCATTAGTGATGGACAGATCTGCGGAGACTGCCCCACAAAGCCAATGGGACCTTGCTTTTGAGCTGCCTAAACTGGCTGCCGTCTGGCATTGCAGTTCTGGGTCTCAGGCTTCTAAACCAGCGTGGCAAAAGAATGTGAAGCAGGTGTTCTCTCATTCCCTAAAGGCTCAACCCCATGGGACGACAGATGCTCTATGCAGAACACTCACCTGTCCGTCTCCACAGAATATCATATGCTGGAGCTAAGAGTGTAGCCCAGCCTGCGAGGAGCAAGACTCCTTCTTCAGATCACCAACTTTCTTGAGGATCTGAACTTGGGCAACATGCCCAGACTTTTCCTAGGCCAGCAACCATTTTAGAATGTCAAGGCAAGAGCCCCTTGGAAATATTCCAGTACCCATTGCCTAGGGATCACATGCTTATTCGCTTTTTGACCAAGCGCTGTAATTCCAGAGACTCGGGAAGCCAAGTGGGGTCTCAGGGGCTAGAAAATGGTGGTGACTGTGGTGTCAAGGATCCCAGATCTGCCTGGGACTCTGTGCCACTGTCCCTGGAGAGAAGACCCGGCTACCCTCACTTCCACTCACCAGCTCCTGGTCATTGAGTCGTTAGACTTTCTCTTGAATGAAATTATTTTACTTTTAAGCATTCAGGAAAGCGAGGCATCTGCAGGAATATAGGCTTCTTGCATAATTTCTTGCAGTTGGCACATTCGGGTTTCCCATTATGCATGCATGCACTGTGGAACTGGCAGATGGGCTGACTCCCGGAAGGAAAGTATAGGGGTGCAGGTTTCCCAGAATCTCATGGAGCAAGGCTGCTGCTCCTGGAACGTCTGCTAGCCAGGGCTTTTGCTTCCAGTTTACACATACCACACAAAGTTGTCTGGGGGCGGGGGGTGGGGTGGGGGACCTTGGTTGTCCTTGCCCCAAACCGACCTTGGTACAGAGTCTAGGCTGCTAGACATAAACTTGAGTCCCATTTTCTATTTTGGATCCACTCAAGTTCCTGTGGTGCTCTCCAGAGCCTGCCACGCTGCTGGGGACCTAAAGGGAGAGTTAGGCATTGGCACAGTTTGGGGAGACGATGTGAGACTGGTCCCAGATGAGGGGTGGCCTGGTCTCCTGCCCCTCACCCCCACCCCGTGCCTTGCCTCGGGCTCTGACACGCTGCCTTCCCTCCTGGCAGACTCTGGATGGGCACATGGTGGTGCGCAGCCATGCCCGCGTGTCGTCCCTGACCCTGAAGAGTATCCAGTACACAGATGCCGGAGAATACGTCTGCACAGCCAGCAACACCATCGGCCAGGACTCCCAGTCCATGTACCTCGAAGTGCAATGTGAGCAACGACTGGAAAAACGAGCGGAGGGGGGCCGTGCAGGGTCGGGATGAAAAGGGAGGGTAGCAGCCAGGACCTGAGCTGCAGCCTGCCCCGGGCCCTTCCGGCGCTCTGTCCCCAAGTCATCCCTCCCACCGCCCCAGGCTTCTTACAAGCCCACAGGACTTCCATCTTCCCGCGCAACTCCCAGGACTGCTGCACCGGCCTGGGCTTTACCGTGTCCCGGCCCTGGCTCTGCCTCAGGGCCCGCACGCCCTGCCAGGCCCAGGAGACAGGGTGCACAGGGCTCCTCGGTGGTGGCGGTCTCCCTGATGGCCACTGCCGTTCCTTGCAGACGCCCCCAAGCTGCAGGGCCCTGTGGCTGTCTACACATGGGAGGGGAACCAAGTGAACATCACGTGCGAGGTGTTTGCCTACCCCAGCGCCACCATCTCGTGGTTCCGAGACGGTCAGCTGCTGCCAAGCTCCAATTACAGCAACATCAAGATCTACAACACCCCCTCCGCCAGCTACCTGGAGGTGAGTCGGGGCGGGGGCAGGGGAGGGTGGAGAAGGCACAGTCTGACTCTGGGTAGGCTACCCTCTGCAGCAAAAAGCGTCTCTCTTGCTTCTCCCACGGGTCCTGACCAGGGGAGCCATTGGCTACAGAAGAAACTGAGACTCGGCCCTGCCCGCCTCTCTCTCCCTGGGGCTGGGTCACTGCCAGGGAGGGCAAGCGCGCCTCTCACACTAGCCCCTTGATGATTGTCTCTGGTTTAAGGCTGGGCTGGAGCTAACGTTCTTTACAAAGTAATCCAATACATAAAGATCTGAGCCCATGGCCATTCCGCGGGACGCTTGTAACCCACGAGTTCCTTCTTTCCAAAGGTGACCCCGGACTCTGAAAATGACTTCGGGAATTACAACTGCACTGCGGTGAACCGCATTGGGCAGGAGTCTCTGGAGTTCATCCTCGTCCAAGCAGGTGAGCCCCCTCATGGCTGCACCAGCCTTGCCCTTGCTGGCCTAGTCCGCGCCCTTTGGTGACACTAGGAGAGTAAAAGAAGAGAGGGCCAGAGTAGCCAGAGACAGAGGGTGAGGAAGCAAGGAGCCTAAGGAGGCTCAAGGGTGTGGGCACGGGGCACACTGGGAGGGAATCATACGGTGAGGTGGGCGGGGGGATGGGATACAGGCGACAACAAACGGGAGACATGCTTTGTGACTGGGAGTTACGTCCTGGGGCTAATCGGGCTCACCCGGGTCTCCATCTGTGCCCTCCCCACAGACACCCCATCCTCACCGTCCATTGACCAGGTGGAGCCGTACTCCAGCACGGCACAGGTGCAGTTTGATGAGCCAGAGGCCACAGGCGGGGTGCCCATCCTCAAATACAAGGCCGAGTGGAGAGCAGTGGGCGAGGAAGTATGGCATTTCAAGTGGTATGATGCCAGGGAGGGTAAGTGGGGGAGAGTCGGCGTCCCCTTTAGAGCAATGGGTCGCTCGGTGCTGGGCGCACAGTCCTCCCAGGTCCTGGGACCCTGACTGCCCACCGGGGTAGCGTGGCACGCCGCCCTCATCTGCTGAGGATGCCAGATGCCACCACCCGCCATCCGTCCGCGTCCCTGTGGTGCAGTACCATTGCTGTCCCTCTAGAATTTGGGCACAGTCACACATCCTCTGGAAGCGCTGGCCCTTCCGTCCCCTGGCACGTCAGAACCTGCTTCTCAGGACCGTGCTAGGACGAGGCCATCTCAACCACGTCCTGAGCAGAAGTCCTACTTAGGCGCTAAGCACAACCGGATGAGTCCGGACCCGCCCCGCCCTGCACCTGTGGGTGACCCAGGCTGCGTTCTCTGCCGTCACCCATCCCGTCCTCCTTGGCAGACTCAGGGACTGACCTGTGATGATGGTATTAACCACATAACAAATTGCCAGAGAGACGAGTCTGCTCTTAAATCCATCCTGTGATAGATTTCCACACTAAAAGTTTTCAGAATGACCCTTGGATGCCTACTGTTTGGACATTCTGAGCCCAGACTATTTTGCCCCGAAGACCGAGTATTTAACTGTGTCTGACTCTCCCCATGGGGTCGAACTGGGATACGTCAGTGAAATAACGCTTTGTTTCCGTAGAAACTTTTAATCCCAGTCCAGTATGGGGTAACAAGGGTGGCCGCCTTCTGGCCGTTTTACTGAGAATTTGTTTCACCAGTAGGCCTCCGTCACTCCTTCAGCTTTGGGGGGGTGGGGGACCTGGGAGGAGTTTCTGGGCTGTCCGCTCGGAGCCAGAAGAAAACAATCTCTTTGCCTCCCTAACTTCCCTTTGAAACCTCACACCAACTTTGTGACAGGTCGATCCCACATGACAGTCAGTCCAACGGGCTTTGTTTTCTTTTTTTGGTCATTGCTACAAACTGGATTCCACCCTCCCCCCGCCTTTTTTATAAATATATTTTTAATTCAAACATAATTACCATTCTATTTTTCGTTGTGGCAAAATATGTAGAACAGAAATTTACCATTTTAGCCACGTTTAAGGATACAGTTTAGTGGCCTTAGGTACCACCGCATTATTGTGCAGCCATCCCCACCGTCCATCTCCAGGACTTTGTCATAATCCTAAACTCAGTGCCCGTTAAACGCTAGCTCCCCATTCCCCCCATTTCCAGCACCCACCATTCTACTTCCTGTCTCTGTGTAGTTGACTATTCTAACTACTGCAGATGAGCGGAATAGTGCAGTGTTTGTCCTTCCGTGTCTGGCTTACTTGGCATGATGTCCTCAAGGTCCACCTACATTGTAGCACGTGCCCGAGTGAGTTTCATTCCGTGGTAAAGCCGCCCGATCCTCCGCTGCGTCAGTACCCCGCCGTGTGTATCCACTCATCCGCTGATGGACCCTTGGGTCGTTTCCTCTCTTTGGCGATCATGAATAGTGTTCCTATGAACATGGGTGGGCCAGTATTTGTTCCAGTTCTGCTTTCAGTTCTTTTGTGTGTATACCCAGACGAGGATCACATGGAAATGCTAGGTCTAATGTCGTGAGGACCCGTTGCTGCATTCCATAGCGGCTGCTCCATTTTACCGATGGGCTTTCCCCTCTTTGTGATCCTTCTCATATTCTCACAACAGCCAACATGGAGGGCATCGTCACCATCGTGGGCCTGAAGCCTGAGACGACATACGCGGTGCGGCTGGCGGCCCTCAACGGCAAGGGGCTGGGGGAGATCAGCACAGCCTCCGAGTTCAAGACGCAGCCAGTCCGTAAGTAAAAGTAGCCGCCCTGCCTCCTCCCCACCCCCACCCTCTTCTCCTGGGGGCAGAGGGGACCCAAAGCTGCCCCGTCCATGGTTTGGATGACAGCTTTTTGTCTTTCAGATTCCTCTGCTCCACCTCCTAGTTCCTGGGCCCTCAGTGATGGCTGATGCCCAGCCTTCTGTTCTCTTCCCCAAAGTGTCTGGTGACACTGTCACAGTAGCCCATCCCGCCTGTTAGGCTAACAGCCAGGGAGGAAACCCCTGTCATGTGGGCAGAGACGCAGCGGTGTGTTGCAGAGGGATTTGGCAGATACTGCTTTTGGACACAGGTCACAAAGGCCCTAAAGCACCCCGTGACTTGAAGGAGAGGGTACAGACAATGATGGTTTGTGTAACTAGGCGTGGGATTTTTGACGCGGCAGAGAGATGACGTACGGAAATGCAGGGGCTGCCATGTGATATACACCCAGGAGCAGGACCCCAGCAGTGCACAAGGGCGAAGGGTGGCCCGGGGCCCCTGACTCTTCTGCTGCTCCTTCCTTCCGCCAGGAGCGCGCGTCAGGGTCTCCCTCCCTTGTGGCCTCTTTCCAGAGAGGCGCTTGCTTCCTCCTGATCCATTCAGGATGGCACTGCTTTCCTCCGTCGTTCCCTCTTTCCTTAAACTGTGCCTGCCTCGCTTTCCCTGCTGTCCCACACAAGGCCGGGCTCTGCTGATGGTCCGCCATAGACCCAGACCGCTGGGAGGACCGTGCGTCTGCCCAGCTGTAACAGGTGCAGCACAACCTGACCCCTTGGGCTGTCACAAGGATCCCTGGGTCCTCTTTCATTCCTGGGGTTAAAAGCCACACAGGGCAATCCCTTGGCTTCCTTCTCTTTGAAGCCAGAGGCCCCCAAAGCACCCCCGCTACCTCTTCCAGAAGCAGAAGGCCTGTCTCATCTTCCTTCTACAGGAACTGCTTCTTTCTGGATTTGAAATAACATGATAATTTGAATTTCCAATTCCATGTGCTGTCCTGAGCCTATTCATTTCTTTCACATCTTTTTTTTTCCCCCTTGGGTCTGTCTCTTGTCTTTTCTTATCGTCTGTGTTCCATCCATGGGAAATGCAGACAGCCCTCTTCCACGTAAGTGCCTCTTCATACTCATTATCTGTTTCTATAGTGTTAACATCTGCTAGTCCTAGTTCTTAATTTAGTTCCGGCCCCTTTTTCGTCCCCTAGGCTGAAGTAGATGATGGCGTCCGGGCCCTAACCACACTGACCTTAGTCTAGTTGTGCTCTGATTAATGTCTGTACGTTCCTCTGAGAGGCTAACACTTGTCCCGTTGTAGAGCATGCAATTTCTGTGTCCTTGGAAGTTGTGTTTATTGATTAATTTCTGCGTGTGATGCCCCCCGCCCCACCCCGTGGCAATGCCGCTGCGTGCCAAGCTAAGGGAGGTGGGAGCCAGCAGGTGGTCTCTGAGTAACGTGCGAGAGCACCGCCTCCCCTTCTTCCCTCTGAAACCTGGATGCCAGAGAAGTGACCGCAGCCTCCCCAGGGACCCAGAATCCCCTCACAGGGAAAAGCAGCTGACAGGACTTGCACACGTGCTTTGAGGAGATAAAAGACGTGAGCTCTAAGCGCCTCCCTTTTCTGTCTGTGGCAGCTGGAGGGCTCTAGGAGGCCCGAGCAGCAGCTGCCGTTGTAAAGGGTAAGATGAGCTTTGGCTCCCAAGTCACAGGTGGGGGCTGCAGGCAGCTGCTGGGAGTTAAATACCCACTTCCGGTCAGTTGTGTCCCCACTTCCGGTCAGTTGTGTCCTTGATCGCGAGGCTATTTGCAATGTGCGTTCCACTGGGAAAGACTGACCAGCTACTTAGTATCTTCACCGCCAAGCATACAGAGAGGGGAGTTCTGCATGGGAAGCACAGGTGAGCTGTAAATAGTCAACAGAAGGAGCAAGGGTTACAGACGGCTGGCCCCTTCCTCCGGGGGGGCCCCACGGGGTCTGATCTCGGCCTGCAAGCGGCCCCCCAAGCTTCACTCCCGCTGACGCTTGCCCCTTGCTTCCTGGGCTGAGCTCAGAATAGTGGAGGGGAGTGTTACCCAGAGACACTCGGAAGAAAAGGTATTCAGAAAACTGCGCGCTCTTTTCATCAAAAGCTCCTAGCTCCTGGAAGGCACTCAGGGAAGCTTATCTTTTTTAAAATTTATTCAGAAATATTGCAACCACAGCAGAAACTAAGTAGCTCAGTGTAGGCGTTCTGAGAGTTTGAGCGGGAGCGCTCAATCGATGATCTCAGCAGACTTGGTTCCTGAATGAACCGGTTCTGGAAGGAGTCAGGACTGGGGGTTGGGGCGGTCAGGTTAGGAGTGACAGCTGTCAGCTCCGGGAGGCGCCCATGCCCCGAGCGAACCCAGAAGGGGCAGCTCTGAAGGTGAGAGCACTTCCTCCTGGGCCCTCATTCTCAGTTTGAGCTTCCACCGCTCTGGCTTGTGATCAGTCAATGAATGCGGCTTAGGACCTCACAGACAGGCAGGCTGGGATGAGGCCTCCTTTTGAGTGTCTTACTAGTACCTGGGGTTTGGGGACCGAATCGGAGTAACTGGGTCTTAGACTTCAAAGCCCGTAAGGGATTTTCATTCATTGCGAGCTCAGCCCTTGAAAGGTGAAGAGTTTCTGAAACAGATGCTATGTTTTAAAAGTCAGTGTTAAATTTTTAAAAAAAGAGAGAGAGAGAGAGAGACCTCTAGACCTCGTTGCTTGTTATATCTGTAGTAGGAAAGCGGCAATTAACCCAGATTCCAAGACGCCCTTTGGAAAATGGTGTGGTCAGCTGTCCATTCCAAGTAGGGCATGAACAGTCCAGCAGCGGGCATTGCCTGTGGCACGCAAAGTCAGTTTTCTTGGTTCTCTAATAAAGTTATGGCCTAAAGAATTACAAAAGAAAAAAAAAAAATCACACTCCTTTTAGATAAGGAGAGTCGTGGCCCAGCCTTGGCGTTGAGTGCCTTTGTCAAGAACTTGAACGGGGTAAGAGACAGCGCACGTGTGAGAACATCCCACTCTCACTAAAGTTGGTTCTTATGGTCTTTCCCATACCCTCATGAGCTTCCTAGAGGGGCTGAAGGGAGGGCCTGGCCCCCGGGGTATCCAGACCCATCCTGAAGAGTACCGTCGGAAAGGCCACTCCAGCATCTGCCATGGCCATGACAAAACCCACTCCCTGACTGCCACTAGCAAGGGAGGGCACGTTTTAGGAAGGACGTCTCTGAGTTCTCCCTCCCTCAGAAGCCACAAAGGTTGTGTGAAATTAGGTAAATAAAATCCGCCATCAGTTCAGCTTCATGCTCACACCGAGCCCAAGAACCAGCAGCATTGGTTTCTGACACCGGCTTGTCTCACCTATGCTGGTGCTTTCTCCTCCTATAATGTTGGGGTGCAGATGGACAGCCTGGTCCCGTGATGCTGGAGTTAGGCCCTCGGTGCACGCTCACCCCAAGGGAGAGAAGCTGCCAGAGAGTCATTGCTTCCAGACCCCTCCAACCCCCATCCCCTATTCCCCACCCCCTGGTTAGGAGGCAGGAGGTGAGAGCCAGTGCCTTTTACATTAGTTTATCTCTTGACGTTTCTTGAGGTGTGCCAAGAACGGGGTCGCTCTCTTGGTTCCCATGCCAAAGCCCCACAGAACCTCAGAGAGCTCCTGCCTCTGAGCTGCCATATTAGAAAGCACGGCTCACCTGTTCGAAGATTCCTTTGTGTACCGTTGTGTGAAGGCAACGAAGCCACTGTGCCTCCACACAAACACACGGAACTCCAGCCTGGAGAGATGTCCCTGTTTCATGTATTTTGGGGCCAGATGTCTGCGTGTTGTCACGGTGGAAAGCTCACAGCCTCCGTTTGCCCTGGGAGGGGCTGTGTCCCTATCAGAGCTGCCGAGGCCCTGACGCAATGATGTGACTGTTGGTCGTGCATCTTTCTGTCCGTGACTGAGCCGCACGCCTTCAGCATTTCATCGCCTGAATGTTACCTCTTAATTTGTTTCTGAACTGTGAAGCAAACAGACAGCTTCTTTCCGGGTGTACAGATCATGAATGAGTCTCTATTTTGTAAAAGAGGCATCTTGAGATGTTTGTTTTCACAAAATGTTGTCCCCTAGGTGGCACATTGCAAGTATAAATTAAACATATTCTAATATCCTGTGTTTAAAACACATAAAACTCCGCCCCTTTGCCCGAATAATAGGGACAGTTACGCAAAGGATTGAAGCCAAAAAAGCAAAAGAGAAAGAAAGAGTGGAAGGAAGAGTTACACATTCACATGAATTAAGCAGACCACCAAGTCATCACGAGTTAGTAGGCCATGTGGCTCTGCCTCCCGTGACATTGTCCTCAGGAGATTTAATGAAGACCCTCCTCTGGGAGGGAAAAGGAAGACCAAACCATGAGCCCAGGCAATGAGCCCTGGAGATATGGTGATGTTTTTCCAGATTTTCATCTAGCTCTCAGAGGGGACTTTGTTTTGTGATCATCGATGGGACGACCTCAGAATATTTGTCAGCAAAAAAACGAGGCATCTATTCAGTGTCCAGAATGTCTCAGATGAGCCCTTGCTGACGGTCCTCCAAGCCAAAAGTGGGGTGAGCGTTACTTATTTAGTCCCAGTCTCTTTAGCATCCCCTTTGTCCAAGAGGGAGCGAGGGTACCGCTCACAGCAGCTTCGGGACAATCCCCTCCCGTGTAGGGTTTTGGGGGCAGCAGTGGTTAGAGTACCCTCCAGATGCCAAACGATCCTGGACCACCCTCCCCCCCCCCCCGCCCCCAGTAGTAAACTTCAGGTAGGAAGGTCATTCCTCTGTCATTGGGACATTGAGATACGAGAGCGAGGCTTACAGGCTTTGCTCCAGTCGGTGCCCGGAGTGGAGACCTCGGCCTGTACGGGAGCGCGTGGAGATGTGGCACATGAAAAGCCAAAGCCTCCTTTTTCCCACATTCACCTTAAGCAGGGGGCCGGGTTCCCTCTCCTCCCGACATCCGATCCCACGGAGCCGGCGGCCCCCGCTGAACCGCAGACGGGCCGCTGTCCCTGGCCCGGTCCCTTACCCGCACCCTGGGGCTTGGCAGGGACAGGGGCTTCCAGTCTGAAGTGAGAGAGCCCTGCTCCCCGCTGGTCCACAGGCCACCTCCCCTCGTGCATGGGGTTTTTCCTCCTTGCTTTAACCCGCTTCAGCCCCCGCCACTGACACCCCGGGGTTGGCTCTTCCATTTTTATTTTCATTCCGTATCTGTGTGCCTCAATGAGCTTCCCCCCCCCCTTTTTTTTTTCTTTTTTTTTTTTTACCTTCACGTTTCTTTCCTCAGCGGCTCCTACTAGCTCCTCCACCCCCGCTCCATTGTCTCATGCCGATAGTGAGTATCATTTTGTTCATCCATCTCTCCGCAGGCCGCTTTCCCCCAGCCCGGTGGGTCTGCGTAATGTTATCTCCTCCACCAGGTGATAATTCACCTCTGTTGGCAGAAGCAGCACTGGGTTTTAGAGAGGCAAATGAGAAGAGAAACAGGCGCAGAGCGTCCCAGATTCGTGGGGGGCAGCACTCCCCTACACCCCTCCCCCCCCGCCCCAACCGAAGAGTAGGCAAGTGACAGGCGTCGCTCTGGACAGAGCATCCTGCAGTCAGGCTCCCCCGCGGCCGGCACAGCCCAGCCCGGCCCTGTCCTCAGGATTCTTCCCGGGCTGGACTCAAGCTGACATTTGGAGAAACCAAAGGAATTTGCCAAGGAAAATATCTATTCTGCAGGGTCATAAGAAATGCTTTGGGGTGTTGTGTTTTCACCCTTCGTTTTAATTGGCACAGTTGGATTCAGACATTGAAACTAGACAGCGAGGCCTATAGCTTTCGCTTTCTGCATAAATGCATACTTGTCTCGTAAATATTTGTGGGAAAATAAACAGTGTCTGCTTGCAGATGTGCCTGGCAGTAGGCGCTCAGGCAAATTGCTTAACCCTTCACAAGTGAGCCTTGTTTTTCTCTTCCATAAAATAGGATGAGTAAATCGCCCTCCATCGTAGTGCTCACCAGGCTGTTTGCCCACCCAGAGCAGGACCACCAAGCCTGGTTGGTGTCAGGCTTCGTCATTCCTGACTGAGCCTCGCTCGTTTATGATCTTATTTCATTTGGCTGCCTTGTCCTTCTGTTCCCTCGAGGGCTCAGGAGAGAGCTCAGTGCCTCTGACTTAAGAGTTTTGAACCCAGCTTTTGGGGGGAGGCACGTGGAGAGCAAAGGGGGACAGCAGCTGCATGAGGCCCAAGATGTCCTGCCGGCAGGTGCCCCGAGAGGCAGGCAGGGGGCAGGCACCGCCCCGCAGGGCTGTATCCTCCCTCGGGTAACCATATTGGAAAATACTTTGGGCACAGCCTCAGGAGGTGACTCAAGCCCCGCGCTCAGAAGCCGCCTGTCGCATCTGTTTGGCTCAGAAACAAGCCCACCACGCCACGTGGTGATGTCCAGGCAGTGGCCGGAACAGCAGGCATTCAGGCTGGAGAACCAGAAACAGCCTGGGGTTCAGACCCCACATGTGCTCCCTCTGTGCTCAGCTCCATGATTCTGAATGAGTCACTCAGCCTCCTGAGCCCCAGAGCCCGTATCTCGAAAATGAAGGATAGCTTCCACCTGTTCTTGTAGGTATCTGTGAAAATTCAAGACTAGGTTTGAAGAACACAAGACACAGTGCCCAGCACATAGTCGCTGGAATTTGGGGTCAGAATAAATGAGGGTGATGTTCTTTCTTGCCACGGGAGAGTAACTTGTCAGCAAAACCTCTGATATTTTTTTTAATCTCTGTATTCATATTGGTAAGTCATGGAAGAAGGAGGTGAGAGAATATCCCCTTCTTTCCTTTATAATAAGGTCTATCCACGTATATAAACACATACATATATTTACTTACGAATATAATTTATATCTCCGTTCTCTCCTTCACCTTTCTGTGCCCTGTCTGCCCTTCGTGTTTCCATAGCAACCTGGCCCCTTCCTGCCCTCCCAATCACAGAACCGTCTAGTGAGTATAGAGTTATGGCGGCTCTTGGCCAGATTGCTGCTTGTTGCCAAGCTGACTTCTGGGTCACGGTGCTGCCCAGCATTGTCCCTTGTATTAAGAGTAACAGTTGTGAATGCATGGAGGCTTTTCCCGTGGTGTGGTTTCCTACGCATGCTGTCTGCGTGGCCAGGAGAACAGGAAGAGCTGGGGTGATTATGTGAAGAATGTTCTGCATGAAGAGAGTTTTCCAAATTTCCCTCCAGGTGAAAAAACAGAGTAGGATTCAAGAAACACCAAGGAGACAAAAGAGCAGCATCTCTTCGCAGCTTTTGTTGTACCTCCCCTCTGAAGCGCTCACACACACACACACACACACACACACACACACACAGACGTTGCCAAGACTGAGAACAAGGGAAGGAATAGAGAAAAATAGGTAGGAAGTAGAGGGGGCAGCAGAGAGGGCAGGAGCTGCTACTTCCTGACAGCACGCCCTGCTTTGTGGCACCTTGAGGCAGGGCAAGGGGACATGAGGAATACACGGGGCACACGCGGGCAGAGGCCTCCTCACAGCCCTCCTCCTCGGCGCTAGGAAAATGGCGGCCCCAGAAAGCACAGCCAAGCCCCCTCAAGTTTGTGTGCCCAGAGCCCAGATCAGAGTTCTGGAATTCATCTGCTGAGGGTAGAGTTGGGGCCAGACTTGTGGAAAACATTACACATCATCACAACTGTGATGTACTCCAAGCTTGCCCTTTATAAAGCTCTCATGAGGTGAGCTTGTGTGTGAGGCCTTAAGTCCCACGTCAACAGGAGCCCAGTGCCTGTGTGTGTGCATACAGTGGTGTCCACAGCCGTGTGGACCTATAATATTTCTGAGTGCACGGGAAGAAATGACGCATTCATTGAGCAGGGGCCCGAGCGAGAAGGCAGAAAGCAGGTATGCAGAATACAGCTCCCACTCACTCCTGGGGCCAGGGTTTCTGATACATAATTGAACAGAGAAGAAAAGAGTTTCCTGGGTTCTGTGCATTGCATGAAATGGTTCTTTTCTCTGCTGCAAAACATAGCTGAGGGTCTGCTTTCTTGGTGTTCTCTCCGTGTGTGTGCTGCAATGAATGTTAATTCCCGACGCTTTTCAGGTTTAATTTTGTCAGCAGAGCAGAGCGGGGGACAATGAACTGTGCTCGCACGGGTTTCACTCAGATGATGGGTTGTTTTGGGGGTGGGTTGTTTTTTGTTTTTTGGGGGTTTTTTTTTTGCATTTGGAAAAGGAATACAATTAATAGCACCCTTTCTTCTTCTAACAGCCATGTTCCTGGCCTTCCCAGCTTGGTGTGCTGTGTGTGCCTGGCATTGTAGGGGAAGGCCACGTCATGCGTTTGCACAGCTCAGTCGTACTTAATGTGTCTCACTGTAGATTGGTCTTCCCTGGAACCTTGAATCCGGATTTTTCCTTAAGGAGGAATTAGGTGTTCTCCCCTGACAGATGTTTAATTTTTTTAAACATCAGATGTTTCTGTCCACAGATAAAATGCCTAGTAGGGACATCGAAAGAGAAGAAAGATTGTCTTTTTTTTTTTTTTTTTTTTTTTTTTGCGGCACTGGACTACTGACCCAAATTGTAAGTCCCAGTGGATACTGGGATGAAGGAAAGACCGTCACAATTGGACAGCAGCCTGTATTTGGCCTGAGTATATTTCTTGACAATAAGGCAAAAGGGAGCACGTGTGAATGCAGGGAGGTCAGAGCAGAGTAGCTAGACACCAGTCACTAGGGATGAAAATAAATAATGTCCCCTATTTTGCTAGGGAGTGTATGTGTGGGTATGTCTGCTGATCCGTTTGTACTTCTGAATGAATGAAGGTATCCCAGATAAAATCAGAAGAGAAGCTGATCAGTTGGATCTAATCCCCGCGGGGTACCTTTGACTGGAATGTGCCAGAGCCTGTGCGGTGTCAGACAATAGGGAGCACAGCCTCCATCCGCTCAGAGCGGCAAGAATATGTAACTGGGCTGGAAGCATCTCTCTCGCGTCATTTTTAAGCAGTGGCGTGCTCTGGACAGAAAGATCCTTCCGGCTCCCCTCTTTGCCCTTCCCTTAGCTTCAGCTGGCCATAGCCTGGTCTTCCCCCGGCCTGTGCAATTGAAGGTAGGAAACCCAAACTGCCTTTGGACAAGGCAAGTCATTCGGTAACAACTTAGAGCCTATATGCAACAGACGACAAAGAGGAATGTGGATAAATCCAAACAAGAACCCTTTCTTTTTTTTTAATGATCAAAATCAAATCCGTATCTTATCAAGTGCAGCCACCAGCCTAGAGACAGAACTGTATCCACCAATGCCCAAGTGCTTGGTCAGGGTCAAAGTCTGAGCTCGTGGGGCCAGGGGGTCAGTTCGGTTTCACTGCTCAGTGTTCACAGAGCCATTGTCTCCACCACCGGAAGGAAACCTCTTCGCTTTAGGCACTGACTGGCCTCCGCCTTCATCGTTGTCCCAACGGGGCCGTCCCTGGGGGCTCTGGGATAACGCGGTAGATGAACTGGAAAGTGAGAAGGGACCCCCCCCCCAGAGCTGCCCTCTCTGGCCTGCACCCACCAACCTTTATTCGGTCCTCGCCCGCTCTCCTCATGCACCAAAGGAAACAGGAAATGGCTTTTCCCAATGTAACGAAATATTTTGTTCTTACAGGACATACAGTCTTGGGACTTCTCCTGCATGACCCATGTTCTCCTCGATTACCCTCGTTTTCCAAGGATGCCGAGACATTTCTGGAATCTGTGAATAATAACTTGCTTTTTTCTTTCTTTCCTTCAACAGTCTCCTGGACTGACTTTGACATCCGGGTCCTGGCAGAAACACCTCCCTATTTCCAAACAAGTTTACATGCTCCTTGATGTGGTATTAATATGCAGTGTTGCAGCTGTATCTAATGCTTATCGGTGTCGTTAACCAAATGCTCTTTATGATTTATTATCCTTCTATTTCTGGGCAGTTTTACTGTCCTCCCAGTGTTTCCTATATATGCTGCTAATTTAATTTGATTTCTCCTTTTATTTAGTCTGTGATTTTGTTGTTGATTTTTCTCCCTGCCCATTGTTTACATCAGTTTTTAATTTTTTTGTATTTTCCATGTGACCTCCTCCACTTTCCTTTCAACCAATCATGTGCGTGCGTATCATGTGACTTTGTCATGTGGCTTGCATGGTGCTGATGATGTCGTCCGCGCTGGTGAACAGAAGGTAAAACTCTTTGTTCTGATTAGGGAAATAAACCTGGGACCACAGCCCGGCACCCAGGGCCCACTCGGTTCCTCCTGCCTCAGATTTCCCGAGCAAAGCCATTTGAGAGATTCCCTCTTGTTCTCAGTTCACCTCTTAGAATCCATCAATTCTTTGCAGCCTTGACATGACAATTTGATACTGTGACAGCCTTTGGTTTACCATTTCGCTCCAAGAAAACTTGGCCCTGCAAACTGTCATCCACAGCAGAACCACATTCGCCACCGCACAGTTTGCAAACTCAAATTTTTACCGGATAGTTCGTAAGAATTATTTCCCAGAAAGCGGCTTTGTAAATGACCTTTATGACATTGTTGTTTAACTTTATCCAGTAGTTCTGACAACCACAGCTGCTCTAAAATGAGTCACTTCTGTGAAAATGCGAAATGTATCTGTTTACGACACAGAACCGCTACAGAGAGAAACGTATCAGTTGCAAAGGTTCTATTTGCTCCAAACCGATGAGAGTGCTTCATAAAATTCATGCAAATCGAGGACTTTCTGAAGGGAGAGATGTAAGAATTTGGAGTGAAAGCAGTTTGCATTGTTGATGTGTCACTTTTTAAGAGTGACCCTCCCCCCTGGGCAGTGGGGGGAAGAAATCAAAGCAAAAGTTGGCAGTTAACCATGACTGGAGATCTCTTTGTAATCAAGAAGCACACGATTGACCCTTGCAGCAAAGGAAATAAAATTATAGCCTCATTAAGCACATAGCCGTGACAAAATAATTAGTTAATATTGTGACTGTCACAACCTTGTGAAAACATTTCTCGCTTACCATAAAGAGAAAAGGAAGCTTCTCCTCGCAACTTCCCCACCGTAAAATCAAACACCTATTCAAAACCTGCCCTGGGAGTCATATGCATTCTGTTCTCTTCTAACTGAAAGTTCGTACTTCACATCACAACCTGAGACACATACGGCTGCACTGATCACAAAAGCCAGACTAACACGAATAACCGCCCAGTGTGCCCGTGCATGCGAGGGGTCCCCGTCTGGCCTCACGTCTCTAAGGAACTGACTGGGCGACATCCACACAGACAAAACCATCCACAGCTGTCTTGCATGCATGTTCTCTGTTCCCAGTCTGTCCCCTCGTTTCGTGCCCCCACGCGTGTGAGCCCTGTGGCTGCTCTCCCGCTCATCCTGCACACTGACCACCTCTGAGGACGCCAGCTTTCTGGACGTGGCCACTGTGCCCGTGTCGAGCCCCATTTACAACCAGACTCCTGGATGAGGTCTTGGGTCGGAGCCATCTGTCACTTCCAAAAAGATGTTTGATATTTACGCTGTCTGATATTTTCGCTCTGGGTGTGTCCCCAGAGCAGGGAAGCATCTGACGTGCAATAACTTTGACCTTCCTTCAAAAGGCAACCCAATCTGTGATTCTTAGGGCAGAGAATACTGGGAGCCTAAGATTTTCTAAACTCCCGAGTCTCACCCCAGATCCCGTGGTTTCATTATTTCCCTGAGGGAGACTGCGTTCTTCTAGACTTGAGGTGACTGCTCCAAGGGGAAAAGCCCGGATCTTCTCCCCGGGATCCAAAGGGTGAGCAGATGTTGGGTTGAAACCCATTCGTTTCTTTCTTAGAAGCAAGTTGAGTCATTTCTGTGCAGTGCTAGAATTCAGGACGAAGCAAAGCACAACTGAGCAAGGTTGAAGCAGATCCATACCTCTAAGCAGAGATCTCTTCCAGACATTTTAAGGAAGGCAAGAAATGTTAGAAGATGTTTCCTGCGGTTGCCCTAGAAACGCACCGTAGCAATGGTCTTGGGTGTCAGGAAAAATGTGGCCAGTGTTAAAAAAAAAAAATCACTTAAGTGCCTGTGGAATTCAAAAGCATGATCGCCCCCTCATCAAACCACACTCCCTTCTGTGACAGGCCCCCTCTTGCCATTTGCAAAGGGACAGGCGGAAGACTCGTGATTCAGATAGCAGCAAACAGCCGGAAATGGCCTTCAATCGTACAATTTAAGGGAATGGAGAGGGTTGGAGCAAATAAAATTCGTGGGGAAGAGAAACAAAGCTTAGTGAACAGTTCCTGCCTCCTTTCTCTGAACATTAGCAAGCCTTCCCGGTGAGTGGAGCCTGACTGAGGATGGGGCAAGAGAGCAGATGTCTCTCCCCGCAGAGGGGTGTGCACTGACAGCTGATGGGATCCAGTTCCTATTCCATAAATCTGGTTCCTGTGCCACATACACACACACATACACACACACACATTGCCTAGGATGCCCTTGACACGTGCTGGATGTTCTGTGAACCTCAAGTTCCTGGCACAAAGTCCACATGTTGACTGGGTTCAGCAGCACGGGATCAGAACAAGGGAGGTGAAAACGGGCATTGAGCACCATGCCCTTGGCTCCCTTCGCTCCTGAGCCCACGGAGCTTTGCAAATTAGGGGTGCACGACCCCCATGGGAAGGTCAGGCACCTGTCTCAGCGTCCCAGGAGTGGCCTCGCCATGGTGAGCTGAGACGCTCCCATGCCAAGTTAAAATTCAGTATCACGGTGCCTCATCCTGGCCGGGCCCCC
>CM053575.1:101073202-101164469 GCA_028646485.1 Cryptoprocta ferox
GTGGCTCCATCAGCCGTGAGGATTCTGTGTAAATGGGGCTCCCCACCCTCCCCGCCGCCAGCATGTGTCGACGAGAAGCCCCCTGCGCCCCTCTGTCCGTGTGCTGCATGTCTGAGCATGTCCCCCCCCCCACCCATTCATAACGATCTTCTTTTCTTTAGCTACTGACACTGCCTCTGGTACTAGGACATGCTGATTCTGATGACCTAAGCTCCTTAACACCCACTCTTCCTTCTCAGATTGAAAACATCACTAACCACCCCTTCCACTCCTTCCTTTATTTTATTTTATTTTTTTACAGCTGTGTGTCTGGATTGCCACGGTCTCTGGCAGGTCGACAGAGACTTTTCTAATTGCCTTTATTCCTAAGGATGCCCCGCACTGGCGGTTACAGGGTAGAGAGCTAGCGTGAAGGGTCTGCAGAGAGGAGGCAGTGACGCGTGTCGGCCCGAATCCTGGGGGCAGAAGCCGGGGGCTCTGCAAAGGGCCCCTCTCCCTAGGGCTTCCCAGGAGCCTTGTACTTCTTTATAAGCAAAACCTAACGTCCGTGAAACCCTGTGGAAGACGTTCACAAACTCCCCTTGCGGCCTCGCAGGTGGGAGCCGAGTTAATTGTTGGAGGTTATTTGGGTCCCGGCTTCCTCAGCCTGGATCAGCCCCATAACCACAGGCCATACGTTCGTGGTCATATTTTCGTTTTTAGGATGATGATGAAACAGGGATAAGTGATCAGTTAGGCCGGTGGTGTTTTCACGACACCCACGAGAAGGGAATTGGTATCTGTGGTTCAGTGTGTCAGAGTTCATCTGTCGCTGTTCAGCTCCCAGCCCGTGCTGCCACCGGCTTCCCCACCCATGAGGGCTGTGTAGGCCGGATGCCCCCCGTGAGCGTGGCCGCAGGGCTACGTGTCCCTTCTGTGACGAGCTGGGGAACCGGCCGTGCCTTATACCCACTCCCCGTGTCCACCGGCGTTGCCCGGAGCCGGAGAGCAGGATGACAGTGGGTCCCGTGGGCCTGGCACAAAGCAGATTCTTAACAACAAGGAGAAAAGAGCTCAGGAGAACAGCAACGCTTCACTCCCAAGGCCCGATTTGGGGGAGCAAGGCTTAGGACAGATTGAACCCCGTCCAGGGTTGGGAACGTTCAGACTGATAGAGGCTCTCCAGGACTGTCAGAAAGCCCCCTCGGCCAGGCCGGTTGTCAAAGGGGGCGTCCCAGAGTGTTTGAGGTCCCAAGGATGAAAGCAGCACAGATCCCATTAGATTCATTTGTTTGGCAAAGAGCCTGGCCTCAGGAAGGACATCAGCAGCCTGATAACCACAGATCCTGAGGCCGGTCAAACTTCTAACCTCTTGATGTAATTTCGGATGTTCCTGAGTTGGAAAAAATCGAATGGGCTTCATATTTGAACAGCCAAATCATACATTTTGGACTCTTGTAAACAAATAATAAAAAAGGCATATACAAGTTTCACATTGCTTGCGGGGTGTAATGGACCAAAGGGGAGCAGGAGTTAGGATAAACAAAAGTAACAGTATTTTTGATGCCAGGCAATTCTAGTTGATGGAAAACCTGATGGATTCTAATGCAAGCCCTACGTCCATCACTGCTTTAATACTCAGGGGCCCCAAAAGTCCGTGCAGGTCCCTGTGGGAGAGAAAGCAAAGCCCAGGAGAAAAGAATGCAGGTCAGGCCTCTGTCAGGGATCCCAGTGGGCATCTCAGCATTTCAGCCAGAAGGCATAATTCTTGGTACTTGGAACTTGGGTATTTTTGAGTGAGGAGTAGAAGACTGTTCTCCTTCTTAAACTCACAGATGCTGCCCAGACCGCCTGAGCCGGCTATAATTTCTGTTGTGGAATTCAGGTACCCAGCAGTAGTTTTCTGACCTCAGGACTTGTGCTGACGAGGGCAAGGACATGAAGCCGACTCAGATTTTAGGGCACACTAGCACACACATCACAAAGAACCTACAGCCTGCAAGGCCAGAAATAACACACTTCAATTACGATTTCTGAGGGGAAGGTATGGGACGTGCCTGTCACGTTTCTGACTGTATGTGTTCTCTGTGGTGCATTCTTCTTCTCTTGCATCCATGATTTACACTCTTCCAGAAAATACCAGAGCTGCCTAATATTTTATATTTGTTATCGGCAAGGTTTATTTTTAAGGTGCTATTGTTTTGGGTCTTTACGTGAAATATTTGGGGGCAAAATTTGACTCATGGTTGAAGCTAAATTCAGAAGGCGTGATTAACCCCAGGGGTTTTCTTGGAGCAAACTGCCGATAGCTGCTGAATTGCAAACCAACATTTACAAATAATTACAATATTGGTTTTGCTGAAATTGCCCATAATGATTTCAATCAGAGCAGCCATTTCAGAACAGAGTGCACATTGGGACCCTCTAAATAATTTCCTCTCCTAATGTGTTCAGCAAAGCAGTGAGCCGCCCGCATGCCAAGGCCCCACTTGTTCAGCGTCAGCCCATCCCTCGTCAGGCATGGCTGGAGGCTTCTTTTCGCCGAGAGCTCAGGAAGCAATTTCTTAAGCCTCTTCGTAATCTGGAGAAAAATTGACAGACAGTGTGCATTTGAAGATGGAGAAGACAATTGTTTAAACAAATACTGCTCTTTCTACACCTTTATATGACTCCAACAAATTGCGTAGCTACGGAGTTGGTCCGAATCCCTCTGATGTTAGTTGGAGATCATCTTCCTCTAGAAACACCATCACGGGAAAGGTTACCTTTCCGTACTAGGGCCCCGCCATTTTTAAAAAAGAGTTGATCAGAGCTAGGTTTCTTCTCTTCATTTGGCAAACAAAACTTTGCCTTGTTTGCCTTTGAAACTCCAGTGCCTAAGAGATTATCTGGTACCTGGGAGGTAGGCACTCATATATCATTTAAATGATACATGTAAATATTATAGGCTACGCTCTACATTCTACAAGAAAGAAATACACGAATATCAGAATAACATGGTAGTTGCTCCAATAAAATAGCAAATTATAGTGTTCCAACTTTGGTAAATGTTAGAACTGTGTTCTAACTGTGGTGTAGTTTTGACTGGTTTCTCTGTGGTTCCAATTATATTTTTTCTGAAACACATCCGAAGATAAGACTTGACTGCTTTCATCGAGGCTGTTAGTTTCGGCAGGGTATCCTTGGCAAGATATTTGTTCCTGTGTCTCTGAAGACATTTGGGGTCTCTTTGCGAAGACAGGACTTTGGGGAGGATAACTTTTAAAATCGTAAAGAAAAAATGGACAACCCTGTGCCTTGGAGATGTGGAATTGCTGATCTGGGGGTATATATCGCCCCGAAATTGGCAGGACCATCCTTATTTTGCGTCTGTCTTTCACAGTGTTTTGAAAATAGCCCAGGTGTTCCTGATAGTTCGTCCTAACAGCGTGACTGTCATTGGGTCACAGTGCTGTCAGAGCAAGAGGGGGGCCCTGGAGAACACCTCGTTCAGGGCATGGATTCTGCAAACGTGGATACTGAGGCAGTGGCCTGTCCGAGCATTCAGTTTTACAGGGATCCCTCCCCACAAACATGAAAGAGAGAGCCCTTCTAGGTAGATACTACCTCCCCCACCCACCAAAGCAGAGTCCAGTGTTTTGTGGTCTTGATTCAGCCTTGAAACCCACGCTGCTCAAATCTGGAAGGAAAGAATAAGGAAAGTGGAGCCTGTCCAGCCCCACAGATTAATCTCGGTTTACCTTCCAAGGAAGCCTTGGGGGAAGGACCGGGTCCTTGCCCCGTCACCATGTTGGAAGGGCCACTGATGCCACTGCCTTCCCTCCTCCTTAAGACAAATGGACCATCACAGTCAGTGGTGCAATTCTGAATATAAAAGTCATCGTTAATGTCCATCCCTGTTCAGTCTCAGGCCACCAGCTCTCCCGGTCGACCCGAGTGCAGGACTTCCAACACTCATATCTGCAGGTCCCAGGCCAGCCAGCCAGGACCAGTCGGTCCCCCTCGTTCAGAGAATAGAACTGTCAAGTTCTCTGTGCCTCATCCTGCCGTCTGTGACTCTGCGCAGACCTGTCTGATTCTGAAATATCCTCCACTTTGTTTGAGTTTCTTTCTAGCCCCGGATATTTATGATGATACAAGATGTAACTAAACTGTTGTCTAAGGCTTCGGGCACTCCAAATGAATCTGAAAAGCATACCTGCCTTGACGTTATCTAAACCAAATTCCTAAGAATTTTCCAAAGAATACTTGGGACCAGCAGCTGGATAGCGGCATGAAAACAGGACAAGGACAAGTCTGTGCCTAAAACCTTACTATTGTCTTTTTTTACTCCTGTATTTCTTTGTACTTAATTACCGATGGAGAAACACCAATCACAAGCATGACTTTTCCTAAATCATCCGTCAGACATTACAACGACGCACCCTCCCTGTCAGCTCCTCTGTGTCCCCGTCACGACGGTGTCTCAAGCCTAAAGGGGCACGCGGATCACCTTGGGATCTCGTTGAAATGGAATCTGCATTTCTAACGAGAAGCCAGGTGGCGTGCGTGCCACAGGCCCAGGCCGAGCAGCAAGGGCTGGCCGTTAGCTTTCCCTCTCTGGCTCCTCCTTGTCTCAAAGTGGACAGCAGGGCACACGGCCTGCGTGTGAGGTTCCCACAGTAACTGAATGAAGAGGGTGGGCTGAATGGCTTTGCCAGCAGCCTTGTCACAAATGGCCAGACGTACCCCTTGGGGTGATGAGGTCCATGTCTGGGTTCTTTGGTCACATGTCTGTGACTCCCTATCTTCCAGCGAACAAGCCAGGAGAACCCACCTAGAAGGTAACTTTTTATAGGCTCTCCCAATTTTCTGTCTGAGGCCATGAAATAGACACAGAGTTGTGTCGTCGAAGGAAGTGTAGAATTCCCAAGTGCGTTAAATCTTCACTTCACCTTTTCCTACCAGGCATATTCTTACCTCATTACGCCCAATACACACTAGTGAAATCATTTCTCTTAAAGAAAGCCAGTGTCTTACACACTGGAGAGCCATCCCAGCCCCGGTAATGCGTCCCATTCCGAGCTCCCGGCTCACCTTCCTCCTCTGTCCCAGGTTCACAAGCTGAGTGTAGACTGCAGATAGAGACATCGACTTTTTTTCTGCTGAGAAATGCTGAAGCCATTTTTTTTCCCTCTCTCTTCACACAAAAAAAAGACTTTAACGATTGTTAACTTTAAACAAGGTACCAAGGATTATCACTCAGGCAGCTGAGCCATAAATGGCAGGATCCTTACAGGAGACTTGCCCGTGGCAAATTGTGCTTTATTTAATCACACCTGGAAATTTGTCATGTGTTTACATGAATGACTCTAAGTAATACAGTTTAATTCATGAGAAGCTGGTCGCAAGAATGCAGTGTCAGTCCATCCCCGTTAGGGGATGGGTCCCCTGGTCCCCTGAGATGAATCATCTCTCCGGGGAAGAAACTGGCTGCTTTGAAGAATTATTTTATGGGTGTGGGTTTTCTCCTTTAAACACTTGCACACATTTTCCTGTATTTCAGGCTGTTCCTCAAAATCTATCAGGCTCATCAAAGTTAAATCTGCAGTTGTAAGAGCAGCAAAAAGGACATGCAAACACCAGTGAGAAACATTTAAAAAAATATATCCTATTTCTAAAATGGTAAAAGGACTGTGCGAATAGAGAAGGTTTCCCAGAACATTCCCAAAAGGCACTCCCGGTTTGGGGCTAAGTCTGAGGTATCTCACTGGAATCCAAAGTTCTATATTTATTGCTTTTTAACCATTTGAATTTCTGAGAAAGCAAGAAAAGAGCCCAGCCCCACCCCATCGCTCCCTCTCGTTCTGGATTAGATTTTCCTCGTGTGTGCGAAAATGTCACATGAATGAACTGTGGCTGTTTCAGGGGAACCCAGCGCACCTAAACTCGAAGGGCAGATGGGAGAGGATGGAAACTCTATTAAGGTGAATCTGATCAAACAGGATGATGGCGGCTCCCCCATCAGGCACTACCTGGTCAAGTACCGAGCGGTGAGTAGCTCCGGTCCCCTCTTCACGTCACACCCACCATGTTGGGGCAACAGCATACAAATCCCGGGGGCGGGGTGGGGGGGAGGGCGGTGGTACAGGACAGAGTCCTTCTGTGTCTTGCATGTGGCTTAGGGGCCCTGCTCAGGGTTTTACATCCCAGGATTGACTTACAGCCATTAGGCCCTGTCTACACAGGGACCATTTCAAAACCTCTAAAATGGTCGTGGCGACAAATTCACACCATGATCCATTTTTCTGCTTCTTGACCGTTTCCACAAAGTGATTTTGCAATTACCCAGTACTTTTTGCATATAATATACTAATATCTCATAATCAGGACGTTTGATACAGTGTGTATCATGGGCCAGGCACTGTGATTTTTCTCCCCGAGAGAACCCGATGAAGCTGGTCTTATGATCATCTGCCCTTTAGGGAGGAAGTAGTGTATGCGTTCGGTAACTGCCCCATCTCTCACGGCTCGGCGGGCAGAGTTTGAATCAGGTCTGTCTGAAGACCCTGGGCTGTTAGCCCCTGCCCTAGGCTGCCTTACCCTCCCAAACCGTGGTATTGCCACCTGCCCCTCAAACCTACCTGAGCTGTTCTAATCCTGCTAACAGTGAGCTTGGCCCTGAACCCTTTCCCCCTGGGGTGCTCACCATCTAAGATTTCTCTCATCCCCCCTTTCGTCTCCATCCCCCAAAATGAGAATCACTCTCTTTTTCTGGTTTTAGAATGACACTTGGCCACTGCTGGCCACAGTCAGTCGCTGAGAGATTTCGAGGCAGTCTCTGAGCACTGGGAATAGTCTCTTGCTAGGATTTCTTACCAGGAGGAAATAATGAACCAGAGAGTGGTTTTCTTTCCTCCAGTAGCCCCCAAGAAAGGACTTTTCAAGGAAGTTGACTTACTCCCTCTCTTTTGATCGGCCTCCACTGAAACGATGTGTGAGCCCTTAACCTGGTTAGGCTTCATGGAGGGTCACTGCAGCACAGAGCCCTGCCAGCCACTCTTCCAGCTGCCGGGCAGACCTGTCATTCCACTCAGCCCTCCCCCACTTCATCGTGAAGCCAGGCATGAGCCTGACATCACTTGAAGAGCCTCCTCTGACTCCTCCAAGGCCCAGCCTAGAGGCCCCACTGTAAGACCAATCCCTGTGGCTTCCTCGCTGTGGAATAGGATGCCAGGATTGAGTGGTGGCCCAGCACAGCCCACGGGAAGTGGACCGTGTATGTCTGGCCCTTGTTATGCTGATGTGGCCCAGACAGAGATGGGTTCCAGTTTTGGCTTTACCACTTACCGGCATGCCCAGTCTTCCAAAACCTCCATTTCTCCATCTGTAGAATGGGGATAAAATAGTCTATGCCGTTACTGTACAGATCAGTAATAATATAAACGAAGAACCTGAAATGTGCCTCACACTTGGAAACCCCTGTGTGCGGTAACAACAGTAATTACCACTAAGATGCCGGCTGGGACTGGAGACACTCCCGGACGAGGCCACCTGAGACGTCCGTTTTCCAGAAGAGCCACTGTGGCTGTGTCAGGCAGGTCTGCGTTAAAAACACAACGGGGAGGGGCCCCTGGGTGGCTCAGGCGGTTGAGCGTCTGACTCTTGATTTCGGCTCAGGTCATGATCTCACGGTGCTGAGGTCCAGCCCCGTGATGGGTCTGTACTGAGCGTGGAGTCTGCTTAAGATCTTCCCTCTCCCTCTGCCCCGCCCCCGCTCACGCATTCTCTCCCCCCTCCCAAGACAAAATGCAGTGGGGACAGAACACCAAGATATGACACGCTTACTTGCCCTCTGTCCCTCTGTCTTCCCTTCAAACACTCAGTTGTTTGCTGAATATTATTAACGTATGTTATTAATATTTTATGTAACACAGTATTAGCGGTATATTCTAGTTGCCTCTTTATCATAGAGTTTGCCAAGGAAAGGAGCCTTGAGAGAACGAGAAGACAGGCAGCTGGCTTTCTTTGTTTTAAATTAAACCCAGGCCACGTGGTGACATACAGCCACGTGACTATGCAGCTGGACAAACCTTCACAGGCTCTTTGTAGGGATCCAGTAAGAAAATTGTCGAAAGCCTTTAGTACAGTGCCAGGCATACAGCAGGTGCTCAATAAATGATACTTCTTATTTTTTTTTAATGTTTACTTATTTTTGAGAGAGACAAAGAGAGAGAGAGAGACAGAGTACCAGCTGGGGAAGGGCAAAGAGAGGGAGACACAGAATCCGAAGCAGGCTCCAGGATCCGAGCTGTCAGCACAGAGCACAATCGATGCAGGGCTCAAACCCACGAACCGTGAGATCACGACCTGAGCTGAGGTCGGATGCACCACCGACTAAGCCACCCGGGCGCCCCTGGTCCTTTTCATTCTTAGTAAGACGAATCGATGCAGTGTTTCCATGTCCGGGAGGCGAGTCACCCATACCTGACTGAGTGTGAGCAACACCCTGAATGAGACAAGAAGCACGTTTGTCTCATTACTCTTGTGGGGCGTCTGTAGACTTATGCAGGGTGTAGCATGGCAGCTGGTCCCTGCTTGGGTCCCTGTGTGCCCTGACGGCAGTGATGGGACAGGACCGGAGGGTTGGCCCTATGCCACACTGCTGTCCGCCGAGGTCTGTGTGTCTGCAGACATGCAAGGCTGATCTCCTGACCTGCATAATCCTTAGGGTTTTTCAGGCTGGTGAAGAATGAATGCCATGGGGGCGCCTGGGTGGCTCAGTTGGTTAAGCATCTGACTTTGGCTCAGGTCATGATCTCACGATTCGTGGGTTTGAGCCCCGCGTCAGGTTCTGTGCAGACCACTAGCTCAGAGCCTGGAGCCTGCTTCAGATTCTGTGTCTCTTTCTCTCTCTGCTCTTCCCCTGTTCATGCCCTGTCTCTCTCTGTCTCTCAAAAATAAATAAATGTAAAAAAAAAAAAAATTAAAAAAAAAAAAAAGAATGAATGCCATGTCCTATCACTGGTTTTTTGCTTTATCAGTTTATGCCAATAATTAGTGACTCCTTTGAGTTGTTCCTGTTAAGTGGCCTCACCAGCATTTGTATCTCAACTTTCCCGGTGTCTTGTGTCCTTCTTGCCGGTTTCTCCCAGAAGCTCTCCTCGGAGTGGAAACCAGAGATCCGGCTCCCATCCGGCAGTGATCATGTCATGCTCAAGTCCCTGGACTGGAATGCTGAATATGAGGTCTACGTGGTGGCTGAGAACCAGCAGGGGAAGTCCAAGGCGGCTCATTTTGTGTTCAGGACCTCAGCCCAGCCCACGGCCATCCCAGGTATGACCGCCTCTGCTCTCTGTGAGTTTCCCGCTTTGAATTAATGCACCAGAGCTGCACCTCCTAATGCGCCTGAACAGCCCCTGACAACTCGCTTGCTTCCAGCCATCCTCATGATCGGTCGCCCATGCAAAGCTTAGTTTTGCCTTGTACCTATCTGTGCAGTGGGTTGAGATGTACTGGACCCCCAGCAAGCCTTGGCCAAGCATCCTGGGGCACGGTCCCGTATCATTCAGCCTGGAAGGACTGATGCTAAGCCAGTCCCTGGGACCCCTGCGATGGGAAAAGCCCTGGCTCCAGCCAAGCCTTAGAGGCTGGTTGCATAAGGCTGTTTCTTTGAGACCTTATCTACCCTCTGCCATTCCATACAAGAACCACCTGATTGTTGAAGCGCTTTCTATTTGACGCTTGCTTACTGCACAATCATGTTCCAGATCTCTTCTCTGTGGGGACCCCCAAGAGAAGGAAGAGACGGTGCCCAATTCGTTAAAAAGCCTATCTTCCAAGGGCCTCTCAACTGAAACAAAGATTAAATTGAATTACTTGAAACAGAGCAAGTGAGGAAAGCAGGTGCCAGGAAACCCCAACCGTGAGAGGCAGTCTGATCTACCGGAGACCATGGCGCGAGCGGTTCTCCTAGGAGATGTAGACCTGTCTCTAGGGACCTGGGACCAATGCAAGTGTGGGACTAACGTGGGAGTTCTGCTTGCTGGCCCCCCACCTTGCCGCTGATGGTTAGTCCCCTAACCAAAGCCTCAGAGCAGAGAGAGACCCTCAGCTCCCCTCTGTGCTTTCCCAGATCAGCCAAGGCCAGCCTCAGGCAAGAGAGGTGGGCATAGACCATATAGACCATACAGCTTCAGCCTGTTGGAAAAGTGCCCCATAAACTCCCTGCTGTGTTCAGGTGTTCTAGCCCCTCCCTCCCCCCATGGCCTTGGTCTGGCCCCGTCATGCCTGTCCCATCTCTAGTGCTTGCCTGGGTGCTCTGCTCAGTTACCACAATAGCACCTCCCAGCAGGAGGGAGACCAGAAACGGTACGGCTGCCTGAGACACAGGCGTGCCTCTGCGCGAGTCAGCACAGCAGCAAAGTGGCAGCAGTGTGTGGTAGCCAGTGGTTGAGTGTGCATGAGAGTGTGTGTCTGCCAGAGCCGGCAGGGGCGGCGGGGGGGGGTTCCCAGGGAGTTGACAGGTAGGTCTTAAACCACAGGTGAGACATGTTGACTGGACCTCGCCCCTGCATTGTCAGGGAGTCCCCTTATTGCAGACGGTCAGTGGTGAAGGCCAGGCATCTGGGCATGGCTATGAGGAGCATCGTCACGACCGCTTAATACAGTGTCCACGCGGAGGCGCCCCTGCCGTCCTGTGCCCCCTCTTCCTTTGTGCTCGTTGGTCAGTTTCACATTGAAATCGACAGTTTGGCATGTGTCCAGATGTGCCCAGCCTTTATGGGACACTTAGGAGCTAGGGGGTGGGGGTGGGGAGACGCTTGAGCAACCCCTTCTTGGCAAGACAGACCTCGGGTGGCAGTTGTTGCCTGCGCTTGGACACGCTGTGCTCACATGCTGGGTACTGCCCACGGCATCAGCTCGTGGGGTTGCAGCAGGTGGGGACACTGGGAGTCAGACACAGAAACAGGAGGAGACCTTGCCTGCCAGGGTCCTGCCCAGTGGAGATGTCAGAGGCCTTCTCGTTAGGGTGCCCCGTTAGCCTGGAGAGGGTCAGAGGGACGGCTCACCCACCGCCCACGTCTTAGAAGGACGTGGTTCTGTGCTTGGTTAGACTTTCATGGCCGTGGTGTCGGGATCTGCGTATAAAACCTCCGAACTACAAGACGTACGTTCGTGGTGGGATTCTGTGGTCGGGGGGTAGCAGAAGGTGAGGGGTGCAGGCGAGATTGTCTTGAAGAGCGTTTGGGTGGGGGCCATGGCGACAGTGGGAAGATGAGTCCCATCTATCGCTGAAAAAGCACAGTTGGCTGCACACGGCGCATCTCTCCCGCTACGTGTAGAAAGCTCTAGAGGCCGGGAGGCTGCGGGTAGGCTCGTTGACTGCACCCGAGAGGCCTCACCGTAGTCAAAGGTAATACTCTCCTAATCAAACTCCTGTATTTTACTGCGGAAGCTCTGTTCTCTCACTGTAATTTCATTTGCTCGCTGACCCCTAACCCCCGAACTCACCCCCGCTGCTCTGCTTCTGGCCTCGCTGAGCTTTGGAACTGGCCTTACGGAATAATACCGTACTGAACCCTTCCCTAACCTTCGTCAGTCTAATTTACTAAGTTGAATTAACCTTTGATTCTTGCGTTTTCTGTATTTGACCTAATTTTTTTTTCTTTTTATCTATTTTTTTTCTCTGTTTCTGTCTCTACCTTCTCTTTCCTTCTCCCCCTTCCTCCCCTTCCTGCGTCTGTCGTCACACATGTCACGTTGGACGTGCATCACTGGGACACCCCCACTGCCACATTTGCTTTTAAACAACCACATTCTCTCTGGGCGCCATTGCTTGGGACCTGCAGCGACCTTAGGAGGCTGCTGTGCGTCCTACACCTTTGTCTCATTGCTTCTCTCTGCAGTGACTGTTCTTTTGCTCTGTTAGGAACCTGAACACATGCACACACACACATTGAATTTGCTTAAATGCCCAGTTCCCATGAGAACGATCAGTTGCCCCCTTTGGAAGAACCTGTCAGGACCGCCACGGCCACGCCACCCAGCGCTCTTTGTGGAAGAGGAAGGTTTGGCGATTGGAAAAAGCTGGACCTCCAGACATTTTACCATTCGCGGATACTTCCGCGCCGCCTCACGAGGAGTTTGCCCCCCTTTTTAACAGCCGTACACAAACATGCGGGAGCGCTTTTCTCTAAACACGGTTTTTAAAAGAGCATTATGCTAGTTTTACAGAGAAGTTTCTGCGCATCTCTGCTACTTGTTGCATTTTTTGTTGTTGTTCTGACCTGAACGCGATGTGGCAGAGGAAAATCTCTAAGTACCTCCTAAAGCTTGCATCAGAGTGTCCAGATTGCCACGTGCTCCCCCAACCCCCATTCCAACCCCAGGCTCCCCCTCTGCCCTTCAAAAACGTAGCAGGCTCTGCTGGCCCCGACGTGCCCATGGTCGGGGGCCAGACCACGGCGGTGCATCTGAGCATTTTGCTGACGTGACGGGCAAAGTAAGTCACCCCGTTGCCCACGCAATGGAAGAAATTGGACTCGTTAGGCATTTTCTGGGGCTGATCAGATGTTCCGGGAGGCGCGCTGGTCCTCACGCGAACAGGGCCAGCCTGTGACGTGCCCAGTACCGGCCGGCTTTGTAAGATGCACCTCTCCTGGTCGGAGTGGTTTGAGGCTGCCCAGCCGATGAGCACAGAGCCTCGTGTCTTGGGAGTTCTGGTCCCACGGTGACCCACCCTGTGGCATAAACGTCAGTCCCCAGGTTGGAAGTATCCACTATGAGCCCAGCACGGGTCACACGTGCCCCGGCCCCGCACACGCTCACCAGAGCAGATGGGTGGGGGCAAGCCACTCCCAGAGTGTCCACACGCTGCGACTCGGCCAGCCTGTCGTACTCCCCAAATGCCCTGACCGCCCCTGCCCCCCGCCATATTGGTCAGTGATTTCAGTGACATTTTAGAAATTCTGGTGAAAGCCAGCTAGTCCTCTCTGCTCTCGGGTGAGGGGACGTCCTCTCCACGTGCCCAGGAGAGAAAGATCAGGGTGTTTGCTGAAGTCTCCCAGGGAGACCCGGGTGGGTCCCGCTCACCCTGTACACGCCTGGGGGTGGACCCTCTGCTAAATAAAACCTCCGTCCCTCCGTCCATTGTGGTCACATGTCATTCTACACATCTCATCTCTAAACATCCCACAGAAGTTTGATTTTTGTTCTTTTTGGTTTATTTTTTAGTTCTGTTTGGTTTCTTCTAATGTTTGAAAACTAGTCTTTCCCTTTGGGAATCCAAGGGACCCAAAGCTGGAGGTGTTGGTGGTCCCAGGCCCGTGTCCCCAGGGCTCACGGTTTAGAGGCTCACACACAGACTCCCTTCCGCGGCTCAGGCAGGGAGCCCTCTTGCCCCAGCCCTGTAGGCCCCCAGCCCCACCTTGAACCTCTCCGCCTGGGGTCCCCGACCTGCCTTCACACCAGCACAAGAGAAGTGGGCATGGCTCCAAGGCGCAGGGCAGAGCATTGCGGAGAGGCCGCTGGTGCCTCCCGGCCTGGCGTGGAAATCCCAGGTCAGTTAGCTCAAGCTGTAGTGAGGACGAAGGAAGGAGAGACCCATCCTCACCAGGTGGCCGGTCACTGTCCTCCTGGCCTCTGGCGTGCACTTCATATCACCTTGGGCAGAAGTCACATGTTCCCCCAGGAGGGCCCATCGGGGGGGTCTGCCCCAGCCTGGCCCCAGTCCCGCCCACAGGGAAGGGACAGTGTCAGTGTTTCCGAAGGGACTCCGTGGGGATCTAGCCCCAAGTATAGGGAGGCCTGACACAGCCCTGTCCCCGCAGCACACGCCCTGGCGAGGCGGGCCTCAGCCAAGGGCACTTAGGGGCCACTGCCGCGGGCCCACGCAGGCAGGCCCTGTGGTTGGTAACGGGACGCCTTTCAAGAGACAGTGTTAGGGTACAACTTCTCACGCTGGGCACCGTCCTCAGCGATGGCCGTGGCCCCCAGCCCCACCAAGAATCCCCCAAGACAGCGGCCCTTCGAGACCCCCGCAGGAGTAAGCGCTTGCCCCCTGGCCGGGCTCTCCCTGCCGCTGCGCCCCGCTCAGTGCCGCCCGTGCCCCCCCACCCCCGCGCCGTGGGGTTTCTCTGCTCATTTCTGGAATATTTATATGGCAGGTTTGGATCATGTTTGTTACTAATAAGAATGCTAACACAAGTTGTGTAGATAATCAGCGAGGCCTTTATGAAGTTTACGCCTTTGCATTATTAAAGGAAATAACAGTCCACGTGAACTTACCAGCGTGTTTTGATTTTATTTAATAGCTGTGTGTCCTACAAAGTGTCAAAAGTCCTTTCCCTCCTCCGCCTCACATGTGCCTGAATAACTTTGATTACCCCAGATCATACCCCAAACTCGTAGCCTGCTGCATAGAGTCGTAGCACAGGAGATGCTTTCTTTTCCCGATGAGGGGCTGTGCGTTCGGCTCAGCTCTCCCGAGAGCTCTGGTGGGCCGTTGCCTCCTTGGACTTTCTAGTCCCCAGCAGACAGGGGGCGGGGGCGGGGGGAGTGCCTTTGCAGGGCCAGGAGCTGGTCACCTTGGGGTCAGGGACGCACTGTGGGCCACCAGACGTACAGCCTCTGTAGCCAGGGCTCCTGATGTCACTGCTCCCATTAAAACCCGGAGCAGAGACTATACATACAGAGTGATCTTGTGATCGATAGAATGGGAGAGAAGGTTCTCATTCTGTTTGTAATCACACTGAGTAGGACTCTTCCCAAACTTGAGACCAGCGAACCTGAACCCCAGCTCAGGGGGGAGGGCACTTGGCCGCACTGAGGTCCCGTGACACAATGACTCAGACCCATCTGGCGTCTGTAGCACGTGAGACCCGTCTTCCCATTTTGAGGCATTGAAGAGAGACGCACACTGGTCCCTGTCATGGGGCAGCCCGAGCCCCGGCAGTGCCAACCTCCCCCGTGCCAGGAACCGCAGAGGCTGGACAGCCTCCCTCTCACAGCACCCTTCGGGTGGCTGGGACCCTGGAAGTTATGGAGGACCTGCTCCTGGGAAACTCTGTGCACGCGGGCGTGGGGGCGAGTCAGTCACGGGAGGCCAGTGCAAGGTCAGGCGAAGAATGTTCCGTAAGGTGCAGGAGATAACCTTTGTCTTCCTCGCTCTCCTGAGCTAAACAGTTCAGTAACATCCCCCCAGAGGTGATGAATGGTGACTTTCACACCCTCTCATCGGTTTCCCGGTGTTTCCCTTACGTACAGCTTCTTTGGTAAAAGTTGCATGCGCCCCTTGAGGAGCACCTTACTTCCCCTGGAAGTCTGTACTCTTAGTGGTGAACTGGGCGGTCCTTTCTCCTTCAGGGACAGCCTCTGCTCTCTCGCCACCCATTCAGGATGTCAGTTAGGTCAGGGCCACGAGGCGAGACTCCGCTGCTCATCCTTGGGCCGGGAGTCCCAGGCGCCGCTGCGATTCATTGTGACCCGGGCACATGACGGCCTGGAGACCACGCCCCTCAAACTCTCCTCTGTACGAGGATCACCCGGGCCGCTCCGCCAAACCCTGATCCCTGAGCCTCACCCCCAGAGAGCCTGATTCAGTAGAACTGGGGAGCCCCAGAGTCTAAATTTAAAGCACCCCCGGAATTCTGCTGCAGATGCACAAACATGATGCCAAAAGGTGTTTATTTTTCACGTAAAAATAAAATCCCAAGAATCAGTGAATGAAAGTGGGACCTACTGAGTGTTCTAGTGTTCCAAGGAAAAGTCCTTCTCAGTGCAGAGGATCTGTACCGCGTGCGGGGTGCTGCTGGACCGCGACACGGGACGGCGGGCTCCTGCGGTTGAAGGGGGGCATGGGAGGCACCTTCTGTCCCCGGCCCTGCCCGGCACAGGGACCTCTCCCAGAGCACTAACTACGGTGTCTCCGCCAAGGGGCTGTCCAGCCTCCGCCTGAATGCCTCCAGGCACAGGGCGCTTGCCTGCCAAGGCAGCTTACGCTCCATTAGTTCCGTCTTGAGGGGAGCTGAAACCGACCCCCGACCCCTATAGTTTCCATCCGGTTTCCATCCAGCAGTGGTGACCAAGTAAGACTGCTCCTTCTGTTTCACGACACATCTGTAAACATCTGGAGATGGCGTTCTCATCTCCAGACTCGACACCCACTTCTTTTTTTGGCAAATATTCTTCGAACGTTTCCTGTAAGTTGGGTTGTGCTAGATGCTGGGGAGAGCTAAGACAGAGAATCTTGTAAGAACATTCCAGAGAGGACAGCCAGATACAAAGCACGTACGTGAACAGAAAGTGGCAGGTAGAAGTAAGAAGAGAAGAAAGCAGAGAATGCGGCAGAGTAAGAGATCAGGGGACGGAGGGAGAGGGCTCTCCAACAAAGTGACATTTGAGCCGAGGCCTGTAGGACAGCAGAGAGCCACCCCAGAGGTTATGGGGCTGGAGTGTTCCCAGCAAGGGGTCAGCAGGGCCCTGAAGAGGAATGGGCTGGGTGTGTTCAGGAGACAGAATGAAGGGCCTGGCCTAGAGCACAGGGACGGGGTGGGGGACCGGTGCCATGAGTTACAACAGTCGGAGATAATGGGAGAGTCTGCGACATGGGTAGGGCCTTTAGGCCAGGAGGAAGAGTCTGAATTTTGCCTCAGAGAGAAGGGAAGACCGCTGCCCTTCTTTCTGTCTCACGTCACCGGGGTCCCTGTATCCTCCGGCCCTTCCCCTGAGCGTGCCCGTGGTGCTGGCCCGCAGAACAAGCCCAGAGCACAAGGTGGACAGCAGCTGCCTCTCCCACACCCAGAGCCCCTTTTCAGTGGACTCTTTGTCCTCTTCAGAGACACGATTGGTCCCCTAAAACCACACTTATGTGTAAACCTCAGAATGTAGAGTTCATGCCATTGAGTCCAAAAATACAAACATTCTCCCCTCCCCCAAATACCTTAGGCTCCTTCCCCGGGAAGGAAGCACTCGACACCTATTGGGCACCAACATCCTGAGGCGGCAGCGGCTTCCAGCCCTGTGTCATGGGACAGAAAGAAAGCCCAAGGCCGGTCATTCCTCCCTGATCAGGGAACCAGCTTTGAGATTCTGAAGATCAGGAAGACTTGCGTGCCTCTCTTTGCGTGTTTGGGTGGAATGTCTGAGGACCTGGAAGAGAAGAATGGAGGCTGTCTTCTCCTGTCGTGAGCTGCCAGGGAAAAGACCCGCTCTAGTGGGTCACAGGGGCCTGCCATCAGTTTCCTGCTGCCGAACTCCACAGACGGCGTTGCCAGAGCTGGGTCGTCTGAGCACAGCCCCTTGCCAGTCTTGGGGCCTTCCTGGGGACAGGCCAAGGTTCTCAGTGCGAGTTGGATGGGACCATCCAGCAAGCCTGAGGAGGAAACGCTGGGAAGCAAGACCAAGGCCCCAGAGAAGCCAAAAATACTCAAGAATTTGAGAATCTTCTCCAACTATAAGGCCCAACTGCACCCTGGGTACGATGAATGAAGTTATGAGCCATCATCTGCGGCATGCCGGGCTGGCAGTCTGTACCCTGAATCAAACTTTGAAACAAAGGCCAGTGGGGTGGGCCCCCCGCTGAAGAGGCTCAGTGGTACGTGAGCAGGGACCCCAGGGCAGACAGAAGAGTGCCCCTGGGAACACAGACTGCATGGAAAAAGAAGAATGGGGCCCATCTATAGCACCTGTCACCTCGGACTACACGTTCCTCCATTATCTGGGGTGCTATGTGGCTAGCAGGCCGCTGGGCCTGGCCTGGGGCTCGGCAAAGGCACCGTGAGCCCCAGACAGTGCTGGCCACAGTTCCTGCCGCTAGTCGGCAGATCTGGGGGTCCCAGTGGGGCCTGGTGGCACAGGAAGCTTCAGACGAGGTCTGATGGGGGAGGGGGGGGTGGAACAGCCAGTTCTTGAACTCTATCCTTCCAGAAGAAGAAAAACGAAGCAGACACGCTCATGTTTCCAGTCTGAAGTCATTGTCTCCACATTGGCTTATGGGCAGAGCTCTGCATGGGTTCTCACTGCCCACAGCATGACCTCTGGTCTCCCAGACACTCGTGGGGGCACCAGTCAGGGGGTCACCTCAGGCAGCTAACACTGGCACAGGGGGGCCTGGGAGCTGAGCCTGGAGTTCTTCTGTGATACCATCAATACCCCCCAGGGCCCTGGCGAGTGTGACAGAAGTTGAGTCATTCGAAGTGAGCCCAGCCAGAACGGGGGTGCTGTGTACTGCTCGACGGGAAAGATAGGCGTCTGTCTGTAGTGGGCGCGGAGGACGTTTGCGTGTGAGTGTGCCTGTCCGTGTGGGTGGGCATCTCTGGGTGAGTCTGCTGGTTTTCCTGAAGTCTCATCCGAGTGTGCCTGAGCTCCCAGATGGTGAGTATTCCCAAACCTTCCACCCTGGGCAGACCTCCTTGTCTCCAGAGTAAATGGTCTTCGTTTGTCTCCCTGGGTGCAATGAAGGAGGATAAGCCATGAAGCCGAGGTACACTGTCCCATGTCGGAATCATCTGGAGCTGTCCCTAAAGAGGAGGAGAGGAGGTGGGGTAGTGTACTGGGCATACTGCAGTGCCTCAGGCCAGCACAAGCCCAAAGGAAGCCTTGGGAAACCTCTGCCACCCCATTTGGGACCCTGTCCCTGACTACTCCCAGGAGCCATGGTCTAGCCCGAAACTGGCGACCGCCACCGGCCTGCCTCCTTCCCCGGGGCTCATGACGAGATGAGCCAAGTATGGGTCCGGGGGAGGCTCAGAGACTGAGCGCAGGGATGGAAATATAGCTCCTAGTCCCCACTGTCCTCCTGACTTGTGGGGGCCTCACGCCCCTGCCCCCTGGTCTGTGAGGTAAGGCTGCCATCCCCGCCCCCTTGAAGATACAAAGAGGCTCTGTTGTCTCCACACCAGGATGTAGAAAGGCCCTACAGAAGGTGCCCACCACTCTTGACACAGCTGCCGTGACTTTGTCCTGTAGGTTCTACCCCACCCCCCAGGGGCGTTGCCCTGCAGGGTCTGGGAGTCTGCATGCCAGTGTATTAACCGCCAGCCATCTCTCTCTCTCTCTCTCTCTCTCTCTCTCTGTCGACATCTCCCTCCCTCCCACTCAAGCCAACGGCAGCCCTACGACAGGCCTGAGCACCGGGGCCATCGTGGGCATCCTCATCGTCATCTTCGTCCTGCTCCTGGTGGTGGTGGACATCACCTGCTACTTCCTGAACAAGTGCGGGCTGCTCATGTGCATTGCCGTCAACCTGTGCGGAAAGGCCGGGCCCGGAGCCAAGGGCAAGGACATGGAAGAGGGCAAAGCCGCCTTCTCGTGAGTGCAGACCTAATTCACTGCTAGGGCCCAGGCTGCGCCTGGGGCCAGGGGCGGGGAGGGGCTGGACTTAGCATCAGAACCACCCCAGTTTCCCCATTTGGAAACCCCAAGGGGAAAAAAAAGAAAGCATTGGAGAAATGTTTCTTAAAACACAGTCTTTGAGGGTTCCTGTTTGAAAAGCAAACTCTTGGGCCCAAACCCACATCTAACGTATTAGAATTTCTGAGAAGGTTGAAAATCCCTGCCATAGGTCAACATGAGGGGAATTTGCAGAGTTAAATAAACCTGGAGGGGACCTGCCATAGCATTTGAGAGACACAGTTGCCTCGCCGTCATTCATTCAGTCATTCATACATCACTCAACAGATATTTATTGAGCAGTTAAAATAGGGCCACGCTCTATTTCCAGATACTAGGTTACACCTGCGAACGGAACAGGTAAAACTTCCTGTCCCTTTGGAGCTGACGGTCCAGATGCTGTCCCCTCCAGCATCTCTGGAGAAACAAGTCCTGAGCCAGTTAGCTAGCGGGAGGCTTCCCAGACTCCCTGGGTGGGGCTGGGCTGGAGCGAGGTGGGAAGAGGCGGAGCGGGGAGTTGGCTGTGAGCACCGTACAGGGCAGGCACTGTCTGTGAATACAGATTATCCGAGCACACCTCTGTGCCAGGCACTGAGCTCAGCACTTGACATTCATTGTCTCAGTTAATGTTTACGACAGCCAGGCGAGGTAGAGACAGCTAGTTGCCCCATGTTTACAGATGAGTAGACGGAAGCGAAGGTGAGCCAATCGAATGTTCACGGTCACGCAGCTAGCACGAGTGGGAGCGGAGGCTCGGGCACTTGGGCTTGAGATGCCCCACGCCCCCCCCATCCACTCAGGGCCAGACCCAGGAGCCCTGAACTGTAGCCGGCTTCCCCGGGAGCCCCCTTCCTGCCCTGGCAGCCCGGGATCGACCCTGCAAAACTCTCTCCACAGGAAAGACGAGTCCAAGGAACCCATCGTGGAGGTGCGGACCGAGGAGGAGCGGACCCCGAACCACGACGGAGGCAAACACACGGAGCCCAACGAGACCACCCCGCTGACGGAGCCCGAGTACGTGGGCGGGGAGGGGCTGCCCGTGGCTGCAGAGCCCCACACGCACCTCACCGCCCCCCCACCCCTGCACCTCCCATGCCTCCCACCTACCACTCCCAGCCCAGCAAGGCAGGCCAGATTGTGGAGCCGGTGGCCAGAAATGCCTGACCCCTCTCTCCCTAGAGAGAAGGCATTTCCTGGTTCTGTGAAGAGCCTGCAGGTGCTCCGAAAGGGCTCCCGGGGCTGAGCGGCATCTCTAGACCCTCTTCCCGAGTCACACACACACCCTGGAAGTGGCCGAAGGGGGCACAACCTCACCAAGAGGGGTTCTGCGCTTTGAGAGGCTCAGCAGAATCTGTGTAGGATTTTCGAGAGCTCTAGGGTTTTCTGCGTTCTTCCTGGAAGGGTGAGAGGAGGTGGGGACGCGTGAGGCTCCCTGGCCCTTCTGTTCTCAGAAGCCTGGGGGGCCCTCAGTCAGAAATGGTGTCCGGCTGAGGTGGCCATGATGGCAGGGCCAGCTGTCGTGAGCACTGGGGCTGGGAAGGGAGCGGAGATTAGCGGGGATTTCGTATAAGTGTCTGGCTGGACAGCCCGTGGCTGCGAGGGACCTTGGGAGCACTCCTGGTCTGCCGTATTCCCGACCTTCTCCATCACTGCCAGTGGAGCCTAGGACAGCGGGGCCGGTGCCTCGGGGCCCTTGACAGCAGCAGTGGTGGCCGTCGAAGGGAGGCCCACCTCTCCTGGAGTTGGGGTGCAGGCAGGGGTCAGACGGGGCTGCAGGGAGAGGCGGTGCATCGCGGAGGGCTGGCGGGGCGTAGGCAGGGAGGAAGGGCCAGCACGTCTGTGTCTCCTGTCTCCTCTTCTGCCCGCCTGGGCCTGTGCTTCCTTTCGCTGTCCTCGTTTCTCTGTGGGCCTGTGTCCGTGCCTGTGCGTCACCGCATGCCCTGCCCATGACCCCCCTCCTCAGCGGCGGTCCCCCCATCCCCACCCCGGCTTCTCTGTCTCGTCCCAGCTTCATTGTCTATTCTCTTCTACTTCCTGTCCTCCCCACAGGCTGCCGGCCGACACCACAGCCACTGTCGAGGACATGCTGCCTTCTGTCACCACCGTCACCGCTAACTCTGACACTATCACCGAAACCTTTGCCACTGCTCAGAACAGCCCCACCAGTGAGACCACCACCCTGACCTCCAGTATTGCCCCCCCGGCCACGGCCACGCCTGACTCAAACTCTGTGTCCGCCGGCCAGGCCACCCCTTCCAAGGGGCCCGGCGCCGCCGCCCCCTCCCCGCCCCCAGCTTCCGCCCCCAAGGTCGCCCCCCTCGTTGACCTGAGCGACACCCCGGCCTCAGCCCCTGCCGCCAGCAATCTGTCTTCTAGTGTCCTGGCTCCCCAGGGCGCTGTGCTCAGCCCCAGCGCCCCTGCCAGCGCGGGGGAGGCCTCCAAGGCCCCCCCGGCGGGCAAGGGGAGCCCCCCCGCGGCCCCCCCGCAGGCCAAGCCGGAGGCTCCCAGCACCCCCGGCCCCGCCCCCGAGCCCACCCACGGCGCCGCGAAGAGCCCGAGCGAGGCCGCCGCCGGGGGCCTCCGCAGCCCGAAGAGCGAGGCTGCCACAAACCCTACCCAGGGCGAGGACTTTAAAATGGACGAAGGGAACTTCAAGACCCCAGATATTGACCTTGCCAAGGATGTTTTTGCAGCCCTGGGCTCTCCTGCTCCCAGCGCTGGGGCCGGCGGACCAGCCCCCGAGCTCGCCCCTCCCACTGCAGACGGCTCTGTGGCGCCTGCACCAGCGAAGACCGAGTACGGCCTCTCTCTGTCCGCTGTCGTCGGGTTCTGTCCCGTGGTCGTGTGCGTCTGTGCTGTGCTGTGTCCTTTTCTGTTCGATGTGTCTTCAGCCTGTTCCAGGGCTTCTCTGAGGCGACTGTCAACCAGGGGGCTGGGACGAGGCGGAGAGAGCAGGGGTGGGGGGGAGGCAGGGCTCACTAATTAGGCCATGTTAATTATGTCTTCTCCTTATCATCCTAGCAGCGGCTTCTGCTTTCCCGGGGGTGGGGGTGGGGGTGGGGGGGCGCCTTGCAGTCGGGCCCTGATGAGCTAGCTTGGGAAGCCAGCTAAGGAGGCCAAGGTGCCCTTTTCGGGGCCCCTGGGGCCCACAGACAGTGTGGTATCCCGTGTCCTGGCAGAGTCCCCCAGGAGCCGTGCTGTTAGGCAGGAAGGAAAGAGGCAGACCCCAAGGCCCATGTGGGGAGAGGATGTGGTCCCCAGGGCCCGGTCCCACCCCGGCCCAGATACCCACAGCCCCCACAACCCCGGCCCCCACCGCCACTACCACCTACTCTGGCTTCTCCTGACCTGGACTGGCTGGGAAGAGTCAGAGCTCACAGGCACCGACTGACTGGCGGGTCTCTAGGTTCAGGGGAATGTCCTTAAACTTAGCAGGTTTCTTACATGTGATGCCAAAATGCAGCTGGAACTGGGGTCTGAAGCTGCTTGTCCCCGTGCATCCTTGGACCAGACTTTTCTTGGCTCCTGAGACCGAATAAGGCAGAGCGAGACCTACGTTTTTATCGAGGCTCCTGTGGCTGCCCCCACATGAGCGGTGTGCCGCCACCAAGAGCTGAAATGGGACCGTCCCCAGGAGCCCTGAACTCCAGGAAGTAGGGCTCTGCTATCCTGCCCACTCAGCACCCCCCTACCCTCATTCCCCCCAACTCTTCCTGTCCCCGTGTGTAGCATGACATCCCAGTCTAGCGTCTCATGCGGCAGAAAGCTGCCTCAGTAACAAAGCACATTTGCTCACCCTGGCCAGGCAAGCCCTTGAGGCATCACTAGAAACAACAGAGCACAGGGTGCGACAGGAGTAAGGACAGGCAAGAGCAAGGCGGTTTGCAGAGGCGCCCCTGGAGTCAGTACTGGGGAACCAGCCCAGCATGCTTCGTTTATACCAGTCTGAGTAATTATACCAATAGGAGTAAGGAACAGGCTGCATCTGCTGCCCCCCTTCCACCAGCACCCTCCCCCCCCCCCCCCGGTAATCCGGGCCCCTGGCATCGGATTAGGGCTGGAACAGGAAAGGTCTCATTCCTCGGATTCAGTGGCTCTCAACCCTGGCTCCGTCGTAGAGTCACTTGGGTGCTTTTAAAGTCATCACGCCCAGACCGATTGAACCAGGATTTCTGGGGGCAGAGCCCAGGCGTCAGTGACGTTTAGAGCTCCCCGGTGATTCCAGAATGCGGCCAAGGATGGAGTCGGCTGCTCCCAAGGGGCTGGCTGAGGGCTGAGGGACGGCAGCTTGTGTTCTCAGTGCTGTTTTCCCAATTCTTTGCAGGAAGGGCCCCGCAGAAGCGAAGTCCGAGAGCCAGGAGACAGAAACGAAACCAGCGCCAGCCGAAGTCAAAACGGTCCCCAACGACGCCACACAGACAAAGGAGAACGAGAGCAAAGCATGATGGGTGACAAGAAACGGGCAGATCAAAGTAAAAAGTGACACCATAGCTTCACCAGAGCATTTCCAATATCACACACGCACACACACACACACACACACACACCTCATTCCTCTAGTGTCTTTTGCCTTTAAAAAAAAGTAAACAGATAAACATGGGATCTCCTTTTTGTAGGTTTATAGAAAGGGTTCCTTTGCTGCGCACTCACTTGTAAGAAAATGAGACAAAAAGGTTAAACCCACAGCCAAACTAGGACACTCCGTTCCCTGAAACCATTTAAAAATCAAACAAAAGGACCCCAAATTAAGAATCTAGGAAGCTCAGAAAGAAAGAAAAAATCTAGGTTCAGGAAGACCGCACTTGGCGTTGCCCAGTTGGCACAGACCAGTTTCAGAGAAGTGTTTCCAGGCACTGAGACTAACGAATGAACAAAGTCCAAGTTTATTTTTATACTTTGAGTCGAGTTTGAACTCTGTAAAACCCCATAAATAAGTTATAATTTTTGTTCACTTTGTATTTGTTCAGTATGCAAAGTGTGTCACCTTTCTAGCGGACTCCAATTCCCACGTAGACTCTCGTTTGGTAGGAAGAATGCCAAACTGCAGCCTCTGGGGGCATATCTCAGTTTGCAATATTCGGATTTCTTTCTCATTCCTTTTCCTTCTCTCTCTCTCTCTCTCTCTCTCTCTTTTGTTTTTCCTTTCTGCCAGCTTTGTTTTCCAGTGTTTACAAGTTGACAACTGTTTGACTTTGGTTGTGTTTAAATGTCCGTGTAAAATAGCTGCCTTTTTTTTTTTTTTAAGTTACAAATACTGCCTAGAGGCGGGCAGACTCATCACAGGCTTGTTTTCTGCACAGGACAACTTTACAAACTATGATTGTTTACAGTGGCTCTTCCCCCCCCCCCACCCCGCCCCCATTCTGATTTCAAAATTTTGCCTGTGTGCAACTCAGGTGAAAATCCCATCTCATTCTGGAGTGGTTTTGCTATTTTTTTGTTTTTGGCCCTCGGTTCTTTTTGTATTTCCTGGGGAGTTAGACCACTTTCTGATTAGCCACCACCTGCCTGTATCTGTGAAAAAGAATCTGCCCCCCTAGGCGTCCACGTCCTTCCTTTTGAAGGACTCTTTAGGCTTTGTTGAATGAAGCAGAGAAGATTGTATAGTTGGCGTTGGTCTTGGTGAACACACATTTTTACCCCAAACATCCCCTTTTTGTAGAAAGCCAAATAAAATATATACATACGATTTCCTTTTGAGCCCAGAATCTAGATTTGAGCGGAAGAGCGTGTGTGCTTCAGGGAATTAGTGTCTTTTTTTGGAAATCTGTTGAAGTAAAGTAACATCGGCCTTCTGTTCACTTAGGCAGCATTTATAGAAACAAAAGAAAAAAAAAAAAAGCCGACCTGCTGTCTGGAGTCATAACACAACGTTCCTGGATCGGAAACCAAGTTGGGGGGAAAAAAAATACAGAAACTTTAAGGGGGATGGGAGGGGGGAGAAGGGAAAAGCCAGCCCTTTGTATAGAAATTTTGCTTTTTTTTTCCTCATTCTACTTTAGAACTGCAAGCTTGTGCACTGTGGATGCGTGACTATTTTAGTGTGAAACGTGTTTTTGTCATAGTATTGAAATAAAACTTCAACATAGTTTGGTTGTGGAAGGTATAGCAGATAGTTCAGAAAAAAAAATATTCAGGAAACAAGAATAACTCTTAAAAGGAATTGAAGCCTTTACACAAAGAAAATGAAGTAAGCGTGATTTTGATGAGGAAGAGGGCGCTAGGACGCAGGACTCGGCGCTCTGGCACGCGCTCCTGTCCCACCGTACAAAACCGCAAGAGGTTAGGGTGGCAAGGCCTCTCCTGAGTCTGTTCTTCGGGCCACACTCCCCAACGTTCTGACACTTCTGCAGTCTGATCAGTGACGATATGCTAAGATTATAATTTCAAACTGTGAAAAAATAATGGTCTTGTCATTTGCTAAATGTGGGGTTATTTTGCATTTTCTCAGCTCCTGGGGATGGAAATGGAGGATCCCGTCTAGCCAGCCCCGGTCCCTTTGATTGTAGGGCTTGCACAAATCTGTGGTTCGAATGCACAGGCCCTCGGGCACGAGTGATGTGCAGACAGTTCTCTGAGCACAGCAGGATGGGGGCTCCTGGGTGCCCAAGACGGGGAGGGCCCAGCAGGGGGCAGCGGGCTAGGAACCCCCACCGAGAGGCGGTCCCTGCAGTCAGTGGTTCACCTTCTGACGTTCCTGGCGTTGACTACCCGTGCTATTCCTCACCGAGACTGTGCATTCCACGCCAAGTGGTCGTGATCAGGCACATTGACCTTGGTTCTGATGGTTAAAGAAAGAGGTATAGTTGACCCTCAAGTAACCTGGCCCGGGGGGGCAGCTGACACCCCCCCCCCCCGCCCACCCAGAACCCTGGCTCCGCCAACAGCTGGCATCCAAGAGTCCGCCCACCTTTTGGTCTGCCTCTCTTTCATTACGCATAGATTTGTCTCCGCATGCATGAGCTTTCCTTTTCCTTTAGAAAAAAAAAAAAAATTTAAAAAGTTTAAAAAAAGCAAAAACAGACGAAAAAAAAAAAAAAAAAAAAAACCACCCAGAGCAATGCTTTCTCTAAAATCAAAGAGGGAGTCACATTATTTTCAAGATGTTCTATCTTTTATGTTAAGAGATAAAAGCTTATAGTTTTCCTTTTTTAATTTTTTGAAGGCGGGATCAACTCTACCAGTTTCCAATGTCTATGTGTCTATATGTGTATGTGCCATACATATGTATTCACATAAAACGCGGCATGGCCAGGTTCTGCCGGAGGGGCACCCACGTGCCGCGCGCGGGGTCTCTGAATCCTGGAGGGCCATAGTGTACATAGCGCAGCTTCTGAAGTGGGACTGTATTTTCACACTTTTCTATGGAGCCCTTCCAAGTCCCAGGCTTTCACTCGAGGCTGTCTGTCTGGATGGTGGTTTTCAGACCTCCATTAACATCCCTACCCAGCATTCCATACTTCGGGGGCCTTCTCTCTTGTTACAAACTTTTTACCAAGTGAAAAACATCGATACCACCTTTGTTTCCATTCTCACTGGTGTAAATACTGAGTACTAACTGAGAATTTTGACTTTGCATTCTGTCAGAATACTTGTGTTCAATAAAAATTGAAAGAAAAAAAAAGCTGTTCATGGTCAAACTGGGATTTATTTCGATTCAGTGAGTCTGTCATGTGAATCATATGGGGAAATGCCAGGGGTATTTTTTTTTTTTTGACCTTGTTCCCAAGGGCAGTTAAACTCGGTGTCTTGAGTTCACGTCGCCTGAATGATGGTTTCCAATTTTTTCTCTCAGGTTGTTAGAGGAATCCTCATTTTTAGAATGGCGAGCTGTCAAATTCAGGCAGATTTCATTCAGATCCCGGTTCTGCCACTTCCTTGTTGACCTTGGAAGAATCCCTGAATCTCCCCGAGACTCAGTTTCTTCTTTTGACAAGCAGGAGACACCAAACTAATTGAGCTGAGGTCCTGGTGAATGCTTGAAGCAATGTATATGGAAGCAGAGTGTAGGACTGTCTTGGCACATAGTAGGTACTCAACAAATGGGGGGTAGTGCCGGTGACATCCCAGATGTGTGATAGCATCAAAGCCAATATATACCTGGGCTTCAAGGTTTCAACATGGATGTAGGCGCCTGAGGCTTATTCCAGAATACACGATGCTTCTCCTTCTTAGTTTACCATACCTCTCAGCCCTTGGAGTTTATTAAAGTCCCTGAGCTAGACAGAGTAAAGAAAACTTCACTCAACTCAGAATTCTCTTGCATATGCTGCTGCCCAGCGGTGTTGGGGAGAGCCAAGAGTTGGAATTACCTATTGAACTGTGGAATTGGAAGTTCCTGGAGAGCAGCAGGCCCCAGGCCCAGGACTAGGGTGAGGCAGGTGAGTGAGTCTTCTAGGGAGCAAGACGCCAGGAGGCCCTCTCTCAACGCCAGTCCTGGACCTGCATGGGTCTGAGGCACCTCCTTCTTTTGTGTCCTATGTGCCCCTCTCTAGCCCTAGCCTGGGGCGGTGTCTGCATCCATTCCCAGGAATTGTCCCTTCCCTGGCCCTAGAGCCCATTCCAGCGGTCCAGAACCACATGTAATCTATGTGATTTCCTGTGCCACCAGCTTCCAGCTGCATTGGTAAGGTAACGAGTGATAAACAAAAACTGACATCATGAAATGATGTCCTTCTCTCTAATGATCCATGAGGGCTTGCTTTCAGAGCCTTCTCCCTTCCTTTGGGCTAGTCTCCTCCCAGATTGACTCAGTACTCACTGAGTGTCTCCAGGATGCTCCAGATACAGCAGTGAACAAAACACTGCCTGGCGGAATGTTAGTTCAAGTGTGAGGTGGGTCAGACAATAAGCACACGAATGCCTAACACGTCACAGTGGCCAGTAGGGCGAGTCACCAATATTCCAGCTCTGCTTTCCCTCCTTCCAGGTCCATGACATGACAGGACGATACTCCTCTGGTCTCGTAAAGGAGGCATGGCCGTGTGAGCAGGGCAGTGCGTGTCACTTCTGGGCAGAGCCTTGATGCCAGTGTGTGTCTTACGCTGGCCTACCCCTGCCCCAACGATCAGCCATGCTGCAGGTGGCAGAAGTGCCTTCACCTGGGCCCAGAATGAGGGATGTGAACACATGACCCATGATGGACATGGAGCGTGCATGAGGGGCTGACCCCAGTGGTGACCTGCTGAGTGTTTAATAACCAGCCCTCCAAGGGGGAAGAGTAGGGGATGTATACACATGTGTTATGTGTGTTTATTACACACTGTACTGAGACAAAGAATGCAATTTGCAAACCACACACCATACTCTATATTGAAATTCCATGTATCCACGTGGTCCAGAATGCTTTGGTACATTTTTGCTGAACTCTTCCCTAGAGTCAACCTAGGATTACGGATAGTGAATGAGTGTCGTTCCAGCAAGAACAAGGGTTGATCTATTCACTTGCGTTAACAGATGAGATGGAAGCGAAGCAATGAAGAGCAGTGTGAGGGAACCACGTGTCCGTCACTGGTGTGAGTGACCCGTGCTGAGCCGGGTAGATGTTTTGAAAACCAGGATATGGCCTCAATGTTCCGTGCTAGCCGCAGTGGAATGGCTGCAGACCCGGCACGCTTGTAAGTTTAATCTACATCATAAATATTTGCCCCATCGCTCTCCAGTCTAGACAAACACCAAAAATCAAGCAAACCCTATTTGTAGATTTGTAGCATTTACTGCTTCCGGCGGTAAGTAAATATTCCCCTACGTGGCTGATTTCAACACGTCACCACGGAATGAGGAGTCAGTAGTGAAGCAGGATATGGTAGCACGGCGTCATAGAGCAGATCTCCACCCAGAAATAACCTCACGCACAGAGAAAATAGTCGTATGTAGTAATAATAATACTAAAATACCAATGTACCTTCATAATAGTAAAAGATAGTAAAGTAATTGAGAAACGATGCATTTTGAGTATATCTTGCCTTCATTTTAGACATAGTTTTGCTGGTTGTAGATTTATGCCATCTAACTTTTAATAACAACTGGCTCATGGATTTCCTGAAAATGTAGCGATTCCCTCAAGGCAGTGAAGGCTGGCTCCAGCATACCACTGGATAGCCCTTTGTGCTGTCAGCCACCGAAACTTCAGATCTGTTACCACAGCATGATTTAGTCTATCACGGCTCAACACAGAGTGGTGAGTGCCACGGATAACAATAAATCCAGGTGAGGAGGAGGTCAGAGTACTCTCTGAAAAGGTGACGTTTGAGCGGTGACCTGAAAGAAGTGAGGGACTGAACCACGTGAGTAACGGAACAAAGATATCTCAGGCAGGGGTGGGTAGCAAGTGCAAAGATCCTGGGGTGGGGGCTGCTCAGTGTGCTTGGGGAAGAGCGAGGAGGCTATTGTGGCTGGAGCAGAGAGCAAGAGATGGGGTGGGACAAAGGTACCCAAGAGCTAGATCACATAGGGTCTGAAGATGACTGTTAGAATTTTAGCTTTTTTCTTCAAGCGAGATGGAAAGCAAGAGGGATATTTTGAGCAGAAACCTGACATGACTTGATTTTTTTTGACATGATCACTCTGGCCGCTGGGTGGAGACGGCACAGGAGGGCCAGAGAGGAGGTGAGGATACCAATTAGGAGGCGATAATCTAGATGGGGCAGGACGGTGTGCTTGAGAGCAAGCTGGTTCCAGTGGAGAGTGGATAACCCGATTCCGGCTATATCCCAAAGATGAAGCTAGCAAGACTGGATAGTGGTTTGGAGGTGGGGTTTGAGTAAGGCATCATAGGCGACAATTAGATCAGATTTGGTGGCTAAACAAGTAGAAAGAGTGAAGGCGAAGCAGATCTGGAGGACGCAGGGTTTGGTTCTGGGCACTTTGAGTCTGAGATGCCTGTGAACGCGCGAGTGGAGACGAGGAGCGGGCCGAAGTTCAGGGGCATCCGGTCTGTAGACACATTTAGGAGCTGTCAGCATGGAGCTCGTATCCAAAGCTCTGGTGAGATCACCAAGGAGATGAATATGGATGAAGAAGAGGAAAGAACCAAGCCGGGAGCCCAGAAAAGAAAATTCACAGGCAGCTCCCTGTCAAGGGGAATCATGGGAAAATCCCACAATGCCATTTGCAGCCTCACCTCAGGGGACAAGAAGCAGACAGGCAGTGACGCTCCGTGTTCTTTCCACAGGGACCTTCCCTTAACAGAATTTGCCTCCACCTGTCCCTCTGGCTGGCACACAGCGTTCCCCCTCAGGAGTCTGGAGAATAGATGTTGACCTGTAGCTACAAAAAGATATCCTAGGACCCCTTGCACCCTGGTGTTTGCGTGCTCGCTGCCTCTCCAGTGAGCGTCCTCTGTGGCTGCTCCCTCCCACGTGGTTTTCAGAAACACTCCACAGCAAGGTCACCTGTGAGGACGGCCTCGTGCAACTAGAGCCCCGGCCTCCGTCCTGGTGCTTGCAGCAGGCAGGGCAGGGCACCCCTGAGTGATGAAAGTTGCTCCCAACATGGCTGTATAAGTCTGCTACGGAAATCACCCCGGGAACTCCGGTCTCACGTAAGCATGGGTGGCAGCAGCTAGATCATGAAGGAGGTCTCGTTGGACTTTACCTGGTGGCTTCCAACCCGTTGGCCTCACTTGGCAGAGAATGAGCTGTGCAGACGGTGAATTTCATCATGCCAACCCCTTCTCTCTCCCACCCTCCCAAGACGATCTTTACCAGCTCCAGCCACCCCGAGGACAAAACGCCAAGTCCTAACAAACCCGTCTTGGCCACTGCCCCACCCCTTGCCTACTGTTCCCACCTCGTTCTTAGCATGCCTCCGGACCCCCTGGGCTCCAGCCCTGCTCCGCTACTCCCCAAAGACGTCTGTCTGCTCCCCTATGCCGCAGAACGCACACAAGCCGTAATTCATGCCCCTGCGGTGCCTGCAATTGTTAAGCACGTTTTATCTGCTCTTTGGAAGTGAACACGCATCTCAGGGCAACTCTGGCAGCTTCACAAGCGTAGTTCGGTTGCAGGGTTGTCTTCCCCACCCCCTGGTCAGGGGTCTCCATGCCCCTCTCTTCCCTCCAGGCCGGTGACCGCGTCCCGCCAGTGAGGAGTCGCCGTGTGATGGAGGCACACGCTGGCAAGACGTGGCTTAGGGACCCTGGAAGGCAGAGACACTACCCCGAGCCTGTTACTCAAATATCACAGTTACCTGATGGATAAGGCTGACCTAGCAAAACCAGGGAAACTCCTTCCTTGGCATTCTCTCTAGGGGGCAAAGCTCTGGGGTGGGAGGCTGGGAGGAGCGGACAAGGGGCAGAAGAGCAGGGCGGTGTGATCTGTAAAGGGGTCTGCTGGTCCCCAGGTCTCGCTGGCGGGAGTCTGCCTTTGAAGGGGCCAGTGCTGCGCAGGTGAGCCCAGGCACTCATTATGAAGTCTGGCTCAGAACAAGGTGACCCACGAGGGACTGTCCGTTTAGGGTGCTTTCCACCACAGTGGGCGTCAACAGCCTGCTGGAAATGTGGTGGTCAGCACGAGGGACAGAAGAGTGACGATCTCTCAGATGGGGTGACACTCCGCCAGGGAGCCGGGATTTGGAGCCCAGGACCCAGCCTGCAAGTCCTGCCGCACTCCTGCTGAGGGAGGAATGACAGCGGTCCGCAGCCCAGGAGAAGGCCCGTCCGGGCAGCCGCCCGCCCACCCTGTGGCCCGGGCTGGGCAGTCAGCAGCACCCCTGCCTGGCCAGGCTCCTCCATCGCCCCCTACCGCAGGCCTCTGTCTCCTGGGACACTGTGTGGACTGCATCTCCTGGCTCCCAGCCCCTGGATCCTGAGGCTCCACTGTAGGTGGTCCTTAGCGCACCTGGAAACACACGGCTGGCCGGGCTCCTCCGGGAGGCTCTGCAGGGACCCCCCAGACAGACAGGAAGCGTGGCAGATGCAGCGGAGGGTCTGGATGTCGGCAAGACCTTTCCCAAGGAGCAGCACGCTTCACCACACACGCCCAAGGCCGATGAGCATCCCCAGCGAGCCCAGCCGTCGGGGCATGAGCAGCCGGATGATGTCCCCGCCCGAGGGACAGATGTAAACAGTGCTCTCCGAAAATCCAATCACTGAAGTGCATGCTGACGGAGGGCATTTACAACAAGAAGAAAGAAAGAAGAAAGAAAGAAAGGAAGGAAGGAAGGAAGAAAGGAAGAAAAAAGGCTACAGGTTTTAACTGGCTATAAACTCAGCGTGAGTGTAGACATGGAAAAATACTTGTAATGTTGACATTAATAGTTGTATTTCTTCTTAAAACAAGTCTATAACACTATGACGGACACCATTCTAAGCATTGACCAAATACTTCCTCTGTTAGTCCTTACAATCTATGAGGTAGATATTATTATTAACCCTGTTTTACAGATGAAAAGGCTGAAGCACAGAGAGGTTTCTTAACTTGCCCAAAGTCACACAGCCATTAAGAAACAGAGCCAGAATTTGAACCTGCTCATAAGGGATCCACAGCGAGGAACATGTGAGCCGACCCTCGGCCCTGCCCTGCCCGGCTTAGGTTTCAGAACGCGAGTAACCCTGCGTCACCCACAAGAAGAAACGCTGGCCAGCGGGGCGTGTCCAGGGCTGGAGGGGGAAGGAACTCACAGCCGTGTCTGCAGAGAAGCATGGGGAGGAGGGGGGGGGTGCTTCACTCGGGAACAAAACCCTGGGAGCAGAGCGGGAGGGCGGCGGGGCAGAAAGCAGGAGGCTTCCGGCGGCTGCCTTCACACGTCTGCGGGGTTGTCGACTAAGGACAGGAGTGGGCTTACCATGTCCTCCCCCGAGGGCCCGAGGAGAGCCAACGTTACAGAGAAACTGGCTGGTCACACACATGAGGGAGACTCTCGTCTCGTTAGGGCCGCCCTAAAAGTGGCCAGCGGAGTCTGGGCAGCCACCACTCAAGCACGGGGAGAGGGAGACTGATGCATCCGATGCACAGATGATCTTGTTCAGATTCTAGATCCTTTGACAGCAACGACTCTGAGCACCCTCCCGGGTCTGGAGCACTGACCGTAGAGGAAGCAGCTTGTCAACATGGCCGTAGCCACCGTTGGGATTCACCTTCCGGGGACAGACAAGCACTTAACTATGTTCCAGATGGAGCCAAGGGGCTGGAGCAGGGGCAGCAAGCAGGGACAGGGGACACCGAGGAGGAGAAGGGCTCTAAAGGGAGAGGTGAGACTTCCAAAGACGAATTTCACCCGCCATTTTACCAGAGCCTGCCCCCTACACCCCCAGAGACAATCCAAGAACAAAAGATTGTGGCATTTTCATTTACTCACTTGTTGGGTATTTATTAAGACTGAATAGTTATTCAGCACCTAATAAGCTTCTGTCACCGAGTTAGGTAGTGGGGGTACAGATAATGTCCCTAAACTGATGGCACAGTGTCAGCTACAGCGGAAAGACCATGAGCTCCAGAGAGCAACATATCTTTCATTGGACTTGAGGCTGCGTGACCATGGGCAAAGTACTTAACCTCTCTGAGCATGTTTGCCTCATCTATAAAATGAGAATTCCTACCTCCTAGAATTGTTTGAAATTTAAAAGAGGCCTCGTACTCGGCATGGGATAAACACAGGTTGGTACTTACGTTAGTCAAGATTCTTTGCTGCAAGCAACTGCAGATTCTGATTCTGGTGGATTAACCCAGAACAGGCTTTTACTAAAAAGCTATTGGGTGGTTTGCACAGTCTTGAGAGGCCTGGAGAACAAGGATTTAGACCAGGCTTCCAGAAGCAATGCCTGTAACAGCCAGCACTGCCCACTTTCCCCCAGCAACGCCATGTCTGGGTCAGGCACTTGACCTTCCCACCACTACCACCTGCCTTCCTCACCCCCACCTCCAAAAGAAAGAATGGGCTCTGGGCAGAGCCTCTCCCCGCAGCTTGCTCTCATCTCCAGAGGGAAGTCTCACCTCCGTGAGTCTAGTCAGGGGGGGCCTGGGTCCCACCTGTGCCCAGTAGGTAGCTGCCAAGAAACCTGGAGAAAGCCGTTCTCAGGCTTCCACACGACTCAGAAGGTTGGAACTTCCTCCCAAGACAGCAAGGGTGTTCCACAAGTGTTGGGCATCCAGAATGTGACACGTGTCTCCTGTGACACACGGTCACCCAATACACACCCAGCCCCTCGCCAGTCCTGCAGACTTCTGGCGGAGGTGCCCCAGCCTCGCCCAAGCCTCCCTGCCCCAGTCCCGCGGCCCTGACATCCTCTGTATGCACCTGTCCACGTGTGACTACCCCCCCACCAGCCCCTGCCACCCGCCGTCTCCAGCATAAGGAAGCATCTCAGGCAGAAGATTTGAGGAATGTGGAGCCTGAGGCTCTCGGCAAAGCCCAAACGTGCAGGCTCGCCCTGCCAGGACGCGCGGCTGGGAAGGGCACAAAATGGGCTAAAGCTGCCACCGAGTGGCCATCCTGAGAACTACAGGAGGACCACGCCTTCCCTCCCACCCAGCTGCGGCCAGACAGAAAGCTGGGGCCTCCGGGGGGTCTGGGAAACGAGGGCTCCCCCTCCCCTCCACTCCTGAATTGGGTTGTCTCATCTGCCCAGCTCCGAGGGAGATAATGATATCTAACGTTCGTTTGGTACCCTGCAGTGTAGAAAATGCTTCCATGCGGTAATGATAATTATATGACGATATTAATTATTGTTGAAGCGACTGCCATTAATCGAGGGCTCACTATGTGCCAGAAACTTCAGAACTTCCGTTCTTAACCCTCACGACAATGCTGCAGTGAACAGACGAATCTTCCCAGCCAGCATCCATTCTCCTCTCTGCCCTCAACGGCACCTCAGTTTTTTGGGAGGAGGATTCCCCTTCTACTCGCAGGTCAGGACTGTTGTTGCTGAAACTACCAGCGAAAAAGCAGTTCTCTTCTCACTGAACCACGAGAAGGGACATCTTCAGGTGCCACCCTGAGGGGAACGACTGCCTGAGCCCGAAAACCAGCACACAAGGAGCAGAACAAATCTCGGCGGCATTGGAGCCTCCCGGATTCAGCTGCACCTGAAACAGTCTTTGGACTTGTCCATTCCATGAACCGATACATTTCCCTTTACTGAAGTCTGTTTGGGTGGGAGGGGTTGTTTTGACTCAAACTCAAAAGGATGTTTTTAATTCTTATTTGACAAAGTAAATTAGCACTACAGGGTGTTATAAGTAACAGATCCAAAAACAGGAATTGTCAAAGTCAAGGTGATGGGGGGCGGGGGGGACATTTATTCCACACCGCGTGCCACTCCCTGTACTACATGCTGAGGACAGACAAGATCAATGCCCCAGGAGACAGATTAGACCGTGACAGCTAAAACAGCTCTGTGATGGGATAGAGTACGACCCGGCGGCCACCTCAGAGCGAGCGGTAAGCGAATGGCATGGTGGAGGTGTGCGCTGTCAACTTGCTTACACTGGGGACTGCATTGCCCGATGTAGGGGTTCCAACTAGACCTGGCCCAAAGAAGAGGCTCGCGTGACGTTCGAAGGCAGGAGTGATGTCATTCCTCTCTTAAGGACATCGTGCAGTCACGGGCACTGATGGCCAGATCCCGAGGGCCTCGGCGAGCTCCAGTATGTCTTCTCTCTCCTCCTCTCAAGTTCAGCTTGAGAGGCCGTTAGCGGTCCTCCAGCCCCCACCTCAGGCCCACCGCCGCCTGGCTGCACAGGTAGCGGGCTCCCACGGACCTCCCCATGCCCGCCTCCTTCACAGCCGCCCAGAGGTAGGGGCTCAGTGAGGGGGGCGGGAGCAGCAATGGAAGGTGAACAGATTCAAGACCCACTTTGGAGCTGGACTTTGTAAGACTTGCCGGTGGATGAGATGCAGAGTTTGAGACAAAGAGGGGTTTTGCCTTAAGCAAGAGGGTGGATGTTCCGGGTCATTTTCTGAGAGAGGGAGAGGTAAGTATATTTAGGGTGGGAAAACAAGAGTTCTATTCTGGACATTGTGGTAGACTGGGGAGGGAAAACCATAATATTTTATTGGATTGAAAAAACAGGCCACAAAAATGTAGCCTCCGCTCCTCCCGATCATGATCATGAACTTACATAAAAGTTGTGAGTACAGGTGCCAAGAACTTTGTTTTTACTGAAACATTTGTTTCTGACCTGATGTCCCAACACCTGCAAATATTTTACCATTTAGTACCATCAAGGTCGTTTCCTCCCCTACCTAAGCACAGTCACAGTCAAAATCAAGAAATTAACATTGATACAACACTGTGATTTAATCTGAGGCCCTTATTCAAATTTCTCCAGTTGTTTCACGGATGATCTTTAAGAGAAAGGAAAATCATGGGTGTGTGTACACATTTCATTTAGTTTCCTGACCCTAGTCTTTTTCAATCCGGAAGACCTACCCTTTATTGTGTATCACGACCTTGATATTTTTGAAGGGCCCAGGCCATTTCTTTTGTAAGATGTCCCTAGATTTGGGTTTGTTTGAAATTTTCTCACAATTAAAGTCAGACAATGCCTCTTTGGTAGGGCTATCACGGAGGTGGTAATGGGGTTTTCTCACTGCGTCCTGGAAGGTAGCACTCGATTTCCATCCCCCTCCCGTCCCCACTCCCACATCTGACAATGTCCACTCTGATCTTTTAATTAAGGTGATGTCTGCCAAGTTCCTCTTTTCCCCTTTGTAGTTAATAAGCATTTGTCCATTGTTGTAGTAAATATCATTAATTGAGGGCTTAGCATGTGGGGAGGTATTTAAATTTGTAAATATCCCATGCCTCGTCAAACTTTTAAATTATGTTATTCGTTATTTGTATCAATGTAAACTAATGGTTTTCTATTTCCTCCCCCCAGTGGATTGTTACTCTCATTACTTATCTTCACTCTCAAATTGTCCCTTGTCCCCACACTCAGTGAAAGCCCATTCAAGCTGGCTTCTATCTTCTGTACCTGGCCCCAAGGTTTCTGAGGACCTCATTGCTTGCTGGCATGAGATGTTCCAGAACCATCTCGTTCCTTCTGCACCTCTGCAGTGGAAGCAGCTCTGTCTCCTCAGACTCCTCTAGTCTGCGGCTGCTCTTCAGTTTTTCCTTGTTCCCATGACCTTGACACTTTTGAAGGGTACTGATCAGGTATTTTGGAGAATGTCCCTGAATCGGGGCGTCTGATGTCTGCTCATGGCTAGATCTGGGTTATGGATTTGAGGGGGAAGAATGTCCCAGAGGTGGAGTGCCCTTCTCATCATATCACAGATGCACGCCATCGACATGACTTGTCACTGTTCAGGTTGACCTTGGTCACTGGGTTAAGGACGTGTCTGCAGATTTCTCAACTGTAAAGGTACTCCTTTCCCTTCCCATATGCTCTTCTTTGAAGGGAATCACTAAGTCCAATGAACACTCAAGGGGAGAGAAATTGACTTCTCCCTGGAGCGGTACTATGAATTTATTTGGAATTCTTCTATAATGAAGATTTGTAGGACAGGAGTTTTAAACTTTATTTTTGCTATGAGCCCCACCAGTAGTCAAGTGAAGGCTATGGATCTCTTCTCAGAATAGCATTTTAAATTTAATCTTTTTGTTTGGGGCACCTGGGTGGCTCAATCAGTTGAGCGTCCCACTCTTGGTGTCGGCTCAGGTCCTGATCTTGAGGTTCATGAGTTTTGAGTCCTACATCAGGCTCTGGGCTGGCAGCCTGGTTGCGATTCTCTCTCTCTCTCTCTCTCTCTCTCTCTCTCTTTCTCCCTCTCTCTCTGCCCCTCCACCACTTGTACTGTCTCTGTCTCTCTCAAAATAAATAAATAAACTTAAAAAATTAAAATAGGGGTGCCTGGGTGGCTCAGTTGCTTAAGCGCCCGACTTCATGAGTTCAAGCCCCGGAGGCAGGCTCTGTGCTGTCAGCTTTGGATCCTCTGTCTGCCTCTCTCTCTGCCCCTCTTCAGCTTGCCCACACTCTCTGTCTCTCTCTAAAAAATTAAAAAAACATTTATTTAAAAAACATTAGAAAAACATTATCCTTAAAAAATAAAATAAATAAAATTTAGTGTATTTATTTAAGGAAAACCTAGGATTACAAAGGAAAACAATGATATTAAAATAGCAAAATATGTTATAAACAAATGCGTGATGTGGTAATAAAGTGTTTGTTTATTAACACATCCAAACGCACGTTCTAGCGGCATGTCTAGTAACTACTGTACTTTCCAGGTGTTGCTGAGCATAAATGATATCACAGCTCCTGGTGACACTACTGCGGTCTGCTGCCTGCATTCACGATGGGATGGTAGGGCTGCTTCTTCAGTGACGGTTTTATAAAAACAAAGGTATCTTTTTTCCCCAAACCCCCAGAATTCTATCTCCAGACCCCCTGGAAGATCCCCTGAACCCAAGTTGAGAAGGAACCAAGATAGTAGAGATGTTCTGGGAAGGCCAAGGAGGCAGAAAGTGCCAGCACAGTGGTGAGAAGTAAAAGGGATTTCACCCTCTCTAATGATGAAAGACGCACAAAACAATCCACTTATCACAGATTTTCTTATCAGGCCGTTTATCACGTTCTATTTTTTTCAAGTAAGCTCTATGCCCAACGTGGGGCTCAGACTTACGACCCTGCGGTCAAGAGTCGTATGCTCTACGCACTGAGCCGGCCAGACTAAAACAGAAATCAACCCTCCGTGCTGGTGAGGATGCTGTGAAACTGGCATTGCCACACATTTCCGGTTGCAGGGCTGATGTGTACAAATGTGTGCAACCCCGCTGAGAAGCAATTCAAAACTACTAACAGCCATAAAAAGTCCAAACTCTTGACTGGGAAACCCACTTCTGAAAAGCCACCCTAAGAAATCAATCCTAGAGATAGAAAAAGTTATATTCAGAGAGGCTTGTGGCAGCAATATGTACATCAGCTAAACGAGATTAGCACCAACTAAAGGTCTAAAAGAAGGGCAAGGAGGCAGGGGCAGCCCAGTGCAGGGACACGGGGAAAGCAACGCAGAAATTAAATGAGCGTTACTGAAACAGTGCAGTGACATGGTCCAGACTTTGAGAGGCGAGAGACGTGTGGATGTTTGGATCCTGTCTGAGCCTCAGTTGTCTAGTCTATTAAAAGAAGAATCATTGTGGCACCCGGGTGGCTCAGTTGGTTAAGTGTCTGACTCTTGATTTCGGATCGGGTCATGATCTCACGGTTTGTGGGCTCAAGCCCCGCGTTGGGCGATGCTGATTATACAGAGCCTGCTTGGGATCCTCTCTTTCTCTGCCTCTCTCTTTCTCAAAATAAAAATTAAAAAAAAGAAAAAGAGGGATAGTAATACCGTCTCCTAAGATTGTTCTATGGCTTCATGACACGACATTGAACGTCTCTAGCAAAAGGGCCTGGGACGTCATGGATGCTCAGAATGTATCATCTATCATCATTATGCGGATACTGTGCTACGCAATAAAGTAAAATGTAAAATCATATATAAGCACAGTTACTTCATTGCCAAAAAAAAAAAAATGCAGAAGAAAAAAGCAGAGAGGAAATACATCAAAATGTTAACACTGATAGCGTCAGGGTAAAGAGGTCAGGTATAATTTTCTGTTTTTCTCTATTTTCTAAGTTTCTAGGATAAGCTTCTAATGTACCATTTACCTCTTTTTTAAATGTTTATTTATTTATTTTGGGAGAGAGAGAGAGAGAGAGAGAGAGAGAGAGAGAGAGAGAGAATCCCAAGCAGTCTCCACACTGTCAGCACAGAGCCCGATGCGGTGCTCGATCTTATAACCATGAAATCATAACCTGAGCCAAAACCAAGAGTCAAACGCGTAACTGACTGAGCCACTCAGGCGCCCCAGTATTTCCCAGTTAATACAAAAAGAAACAAAGGCGTGTCCTAGAAAGTCATATTCCTGCTCTTTCATAGCCATTGAGATGGAGCCCGCATCAGGGCGGTAAGTAACTCTGGAGTCCTGTATTTCTCTGCGAGCCCGCGTGTCCCCAGAACCTTGGAGGCAAAGGAAACCCTGCCGCACAAAGCAGATGCATCTTTATAACTTCTGGGTGTCGTGAATCACCCCTAGATGAAAGGGCCCCAAATAAATGATGAAGAAATGCCGGACGTTCACTAGATCCCAGATCACTGACACAATTTAATTTACTCCCCAGAGGAGGAGTCTCGGCAGCGGCCGCAGCAATAGAGGCGCCCAGCCAAGTCCACGACACATAGTAGGTGCTCCGCAAACGTTAAATAAATGCACGAACGCTAGCTTCTGTGGCTGGTTCCCGGACTTTTCCTGGCCTCCGTGGTTGTCCCCACACAGCCAGTGTGCCCACACGGTGGCAGTGCTGCTCTGCACCAGGCAGAGCCTCGAGGCCAGCTTCCCACCTGCTGTTCAATGTCTGAGTGCCCTTTTCAGGCAGCGGCGTCTGAGATGCACAGAAAGGCTCCAAAGGAGGACATTGTTGGAGTCACCCTGTCCTTAAAGGAGGAGGCGGCATGGCCCCCTGGCTGTAGGAGAGATGCACCCCGCACCTTCGGAGGGTTGGACCAGCCTGTGGAGCAGACAGAGCCCCTGGTAGGGAGGTGGATATGCCAGGAGGCAGACCTAGGGCCGGGGGCTCCCGGGAGGAAGCTGGAGACAGAGCTCTCCGGGAAGGGCGCCCCGTGGAGGAAGGCAGGGGGGCAAGATGGGTAGGATGAGCTGGGGGGACACTCAGACCAGGACTCCCATCCTGGCTTCTGCTCTGGCAAGTCCCGTAACCTCCCTGACGGCATTTTCTTATCTGTGGAATGGGAATAAGACCTCAGAAGGCCGCTGAGAGGTTTAAGTCCACTAATGCCTGTAGCGGATTGAGCGGGATGCCTGGCCCCAAGCAAGTCAGCGAGGCCAGTTAGTGTCCTCGCCGCGGTTTCGTTGTCGTTGTTGTTGTGAGTAACTGTGGCATCCTTAATTGCACGTGGACCTTCCAAGGAAGACTCTTGCTGTTGTGCACACACAGACTAAATCCGTGACCAGATCTGACATCATTTCTTCATCTAGAACCAGGTGGGAACTGAAAGAGAAAAGGGTGCGTCCAAGAGGCAAATGGTTTAGCTCCTCTTTTCTTTTTAATGAAAGGACATATGTGTGGGGGGAAATGTCAAATGTGACTCTTGAGTTCCCTTGAGGGAGGGAAGAAACAGCGCTGAATTCCTTCGGCCTCCTCCCCTGCGATATCCTAAAGCCGAAGTTACCAGAAGAATTGTGGGCCCAGCATCTACATGGGGGGTTTTGACCAATGGGACAGCCTGACAGTGTGGCTCCTGGCTCCAAGCGGATCTTGTCCACACCCGTAACTTCCAGCAGGCAAAGGCAGGATCCCTGTACTCCACACGCGGCTGTCCTCGGGTGAAACACATTTTTCTTCTTATCTCTCCTTAAGTGTATAAGGTATGATTGATGAGAAAAAGCAAAGAGCTAGAGTCATTTACACAAAAGGGAAAGCAGAGAGAAGAGACAGCTTATGATAATCTCCAAGTCTCCGATATACTGCACAGTGGAAGGGGAATGTTCTCCGATTGTTACGAGGACATAAAGAAAAAGGAAACCTTGTATATGCCACACGGGTTTAGGGTGAGTGGAAGGAGCAGTTGGGAAAGTATGATTCATAAAGGTTCTCTAAGAGGGATGAATTTGAAATACGACTCACACCCGTTTTAAACGTCTGTTTTCCTCTGTGTGTTTGAGCACGTATGAAAATGCAGACATTGATACTTAAACTGTAAGTCACAATGATCATAAATTATGTACACTCTTGCGCACGGTCCCTAGATCTTGTCACTGTAGCAAGTCACTACAGCAGTCTGAGTCATCAGATTAGACACGAAAGGCTGTGTTATGCTGCCTAACAAACAAGTCCAAAATCTTTGCGGGTTAAAACAAGAAAGGTCTATTGCTCACTCACACTGCATGTCCATCAAAGGTAGAAGGGCATCTCGGGTCCCTGTCCCCTCACTCAGGGACTCAAGCAGACACGGCCTCCACTACCTGGCTGCTGGGGTAGAGGTAGGGCTGGCTGTGCATGGTGAGTCACACACTGGCACTGAACAAGCAAATCACCCATCACAGGGAAGTGCGATCCTACCGTGTGCCTGGGAGGAGGAATATTAGAATCTTTGCAGACAGCCAGTGACTACCCAAGGCATACTAGGACCTCTGACATTTTATTTTATTTATTTTATTATTTTATTTTATTTTAGAGAGGAGGAGGGAGAGCATGAGCAGGAGAGAGAGAGAGAGAGAGAGAGAGAGAGAGAGAGAGAGAGAGAGAATCTTAGACAGGCTCCATGCTCAGGGCAGAGCCTGATGGAGGCCTCAATCCCACAACCCTGGGATCATGACCTGAGCCGAAATCAAGAGTTGGACACTTAACTGCCCCGAGGACCTCTAACATTTTACAGTGATCTATCTTTCAAGTATATTTACCCTAAAACATAGTTTGTGACTATGACAATGTTTGTCCTCCAGGATGGACCTCTCTGGGAAGCCTGATGCCGAGAAACTGTAAACATCCATATTCCTTTCCCATGTAGGAAAATTTAGACTGGAGCCTTCCCCCCTGCAGAGCAAGAAATCAACTCACTTACTCAGCAAATCTAAGTTTAGCTCCATCTGAGCACCAGGTGCTGGGAATACTAAGACAAAATAAAACAAAAGTCCTACCCCCAAGAGACTCACAGTCTAGTTGCCCTGTTGAATCTGAGGGCCAGGGCGTGGAGCGAGGTGTTGGCTAGATAGAGACCCATGTAGGATCCATCAAGATGGAAATGACTCCCAAAGATGCCAGGGTGCGTGGCTGCTGAGTATCCTTACACCTACCTTGACCTAGGAGCAAACACACCTGCCCTCTCCTTGGCATCCCTCCTGCCCAGGTATTTTGTCCCGTTCTTGCCCACTCTCTTCCTCTCCTCCCATTCTTCCTATGGCTTCTCTCCTTGACGCTCTGTGCTGTAACCCATTCCTCTGGCCCATTTCTCACCACTCTTGCCTTAAACTTTTATTTTCTCCCCCATGGTGCAATGCTTCCTGCCACTAAATGTTTGCTCCTTCTGTCGGCCCTGCCTGGGGCCTGAACACATGTTCAGCTTCCACATGAAGTATGTAAATTCCTATCCCTGTGGGGCCTTGCCTTCATTCCCTTTTCCTCCTCCTTCCTTCTTCCGTAAGCACTGGTCCTTCACTGCCTCTATGCCACTGCCTGGTCATAATCTGTTTGTGCATCTATCTTCCTCACTGGACTATGAATTCATTGAGGACAGGGGCTGTGTCCCTGACTTACGGCGTGGTGCCGCGTTAAAGCAAACATTCCAGCCATGCTTGTTGATATTTCTGTGGCAGAGAATTAGGATGGATGATCAGTAAAAGACATCCAAGCATAAAAATATCCTGTATTAGCAGTGGAATCCTACTTGGCAATGAGAAAGAATGAAATCCTGCCATTTGTAACAACGTGGATGGAACTGGAGGGTATTAGGCTAAGTGAAATATGTCAGTCAGAGAAAGAGCTCATATGTTCTCACTCATATGTGGAACCTGAGAAACAACAGAAGACCATGGGGGAAGGGAAGGGAGAAAAATAGTTTCAAACAGAGAGGGAGGGAGGCAAACCATGAGAGACTCTCAAATACAGAAAACAAACTGAGGGCAGATGGGGGGGAGCAGGGGACAGGAAAAATGGGTGATGGGCATTGAGGAGGGCACTTGTTGGGATGAGCACTGGGTGCTGTACATAAGCGATGAATCACAGGAATCTGCCCCCAAAGCCAAGAGCACACTGTACACACTGTATGTTAGCCAACTTGACAGTAAGTTGTATTTTTTTTTTAAATATCCTGTATTAGGAGAGGATTCTGAGTATGTGACTTGGAATTAAAACTGTCAGCCTCAAAGTGACAAGAAGGAGCCTGAGGTTGGCAACTATATGCCTGTGCGTGCTCAGGAGCTCACAAGCCTGGGGGGGAAATGGGGCGATGCTCATCGTGATAACCCGTCACTGGTTCTTGCCTCCATCAATAACCACAGGCTCCAAGGTCACTGTAAAGTAACCCCGGTCTTTCTGAGAACGTCCAGGGTGTGGCTTTCACAGCAGCCCCGCTCTGCCAGACACCTCTGCTCCGCTGTTTCTCCCGGGGCAGCTCAGTCCCTGGGGCCAGCTGCTGCGACTATACTGCTGGGTCCCCCAGGTCCCGCTGCTTCCTGCTGCAGCTGATTTACTAAGGGCTCTGCTGAAGAGGCGCAGGCCCCGACCCTGTGCGCTCTACTCCGCTAGGGGGTTCCCAGGCAGGACTGATGAGTACCAACACCTTCCAGAGAAGTTAAACCAGACCCCCAGTTCTCCATGCGGCAGAGACATGCAAACTACCAGCCCTGGGCCACAGGACAGTCAGCAGACTGTACTCAACCAGTGTTGGATCTAGCTGGCCGTGCCTGGACCCCTCTCGCCTTCTGGCAAGTTCTATCCCCAGGGGCTCGTCGGCCGGCGAATGGGTTTCGGAAATGCACCAACAAGTTTGCCAAGGCATTCCAAGGGTTTCTGAGCTAAGGTCAAGACAGAACTTTCCCCCAGACGAGCTTTTCTCCCCGCTTTAACCCGGCACATAATACTGAAGTTTTGTTTCGAAAAACAGACTGGAATCTCTTTAAAACTGTGTGCATTTATTCAAAGTGTGAAGGTGTCTCACTCTGCTCCAAATCCTAGGATTCCCTGGATAACAACTAACACGTATTCCTACTGACTAGATGCGTGGCATTTTAACCATAAACTTTACGAGAACGTGCCATTTCTCCAGTTTATAGACGAGAAAACTTAAGACCCGAGGGTCACGGAACTCTCCGAAGGTCTCACATTTAGCGATAAGCAAAACCAGATTCACACCCAAGCTTGTCTCTCCCAGGTACACTGGAGACTGTCCCCTTTGTGGGCCAGGGATAGTAAGATGATGGGAGAGATACCCCCTCCTTAGAAGAAAAAGAGGCGAAAACCCGGCCCTGATTCACCCGGTCCCCGGCCTGGACCCAGGGCGCCCAGCTGGGCCACCAAGGGGCAAGGCGCCGGCTCGGGAACCGGAGCGCTGGGGCCCCGCCCGCCCCCGGGCCCTAGCCACGCCCCAGACTCTGGCCACGCCCCCCGCCCCCGGTGCGTCCGCCCGCCGACGGCCGCCATTTCCTGTCCGGCCCTGGGAGTGTCCGGTTAGTGCGGTGGGGTGGCTCGGGGTCTTCCTTGGGACGTGGTCCTGACCTGGCCGTCCCCGCCGAGCGGAGGGCGCCGCTGTGGGCCCCAGCAGATGGGACGGTGTCCGCCGCGGGCTGGGACCTCGGCTTTGGGAACTGGGGCCGGAGGACGCTGTGGAGCGGTTGCCCGGCAACGGCGCCTCGGCCCCGCCCCTCCGGAGGGGGCGGGGCGTCCAGGAGAGCTGGTCGCTGGTCTCCCGCGTGCGCGCCGCGGGCCGAGAGCGCCCGGGAGCTCCGGTCTGGTGCCGACCCGTCCCTGTTGCACCTGCCCGGAGAGGTGCTGAGCCTGCCTTCTGCTCCGGCAGCCTTGGGCAAGTTAAGTCGCTTCCCTAGGCCTGTTCTGGAAGGAACTGGAAGGAGTCCTCCTAGCGCTCCTCTAGTTAAGCGACACTTCCCACCTCCCCCGTTTTATCGATAAGGGTGCCTCGCATTTACCACTGACGCTTTCGGTGAACCCCCCCAGGGTAGCCCTTTCGGTTCCTATTACCGTTTCCATAGAAGGAGTTAGGCTCAGAGAGGTTGGTGAATTTAGCCCGGGTCCCACAGCGTCTGTCTGGTGGGGTGCCAGAAAGTCGAATCACTCCCAGCTTGTCCGTGGCAGAGTTCGAATGTCCCCTAATTGGTGCGTTACAGGACTGCACTACTGCTAAATCTAACGGTAGGTAAGTCGCACTCACTCAGTGCGTGTTTAAAAGTATCCATTCCCGGGCGCCTCGCCAGGTTTACTGACTCAGAAGCTCTGGCGCTAAGGCTGCGGACTGTGCATATGTAACACGTTTTTTGGATGACTTTATGGTCTCTGGATGAGCCTCGGGACCACTGGGTACACCGTGAGGCCCTTTTACTCAAATGGCCGAGAGAAAGGAAATAAATCCAAAGTGCCTGGACAGGAGCAGAGATGCTGGTGCACAGTGGCACCGAGTTCTCACCCCTCCGGCCAAGTTTTAGCTTCTCTTCACTCTTTGGAAACAAGACAGGCATATATATATATATATATATATGAGAGGGAGACACAGAATCCCAAGCAGGCTCCAGGCTCTGAGCTGTCAGGGCTGAGCCTGATGTGGGGGTTCGAACTCAAAAACCATGAGATCATTACCTGAGCTGAAGTCGGCCCCACTTAACAGACTGAGCCACCCAGGTGCCCCTAGAGGCTTATACTTTAAACAAGTTTGGACATGCAAATGCACATTCTCCTGTTCCTGGTTCCCTGTCACACAGCCAGGTCCAGGCTTCTGGCTGGGCGGGCCTGTCATGATCAAAGCCCGGTGTTACTCTCCTCCTGGCCTCCTTTGCACCAGGTCCCAGAATCCCCGCAGTGGACGTTGGCCTTGGAGGGACATTTTGCAGAGCAGTTTTCCCAGTGGAGGGAGGGCTGACAGCTTTCCCGGAGTATCACCACAAAGAATGAGTATCCCCTCCTTGGCCTTCCCAGCAATCAGAGTGAAATAGATCACCCTGCCGTTATTCTTGACATTTATGAACACAAATCCATCTTAAAAATCATCGCTTGGCTCTTCGTTTTAGAAGGCTAATAAGCCTGACAAATTCTGTTTAGTGTTTTATTACTATTAATTTTCATCACTTCTGCTGCCTCCCTCAGGGATTCCGCTTGACAATGGCTGGCGATCACGACAGAGACTTGCAGAAATTTCTTAAAAATGTGGATGAAATCAGTAAGTACCAGTGAATCATAAACAAATTAAATTCTGCGTTAGCGAGGTGGGTGACTGAAGAGAAGCGGCGATCACTCTTAGTTCCCGGGTTGCCTGATAGGCCTGTGACTCTAAGAGAAACTGTAATTGGAATTAAACAGAAAGGGTATTGAGAAGCGAGTCATATTAGAGCCTGGGGTAGTATTTGGAGGCTGTTAATTGGGATCCGAGAAGCCGTTAACATTCTGATTGGCATTGAGGCTGACAGCTCTCCCCCATATTCTGTCCCCTTCCACGTAGAATTCAGCCAGAGGAGCCCTAGCTGTTCCCTTCGAGATCAGTCCGACACCTCGGCGATCAGTCTCCTCTTGCTTTAGGGTAGAGCCATGGTTTTGAGCTGCAGAAGCAAAATCAAGCGGCTCCCCCCACCCGCCCGGGTCCATCTGATTACATGAACGGCTCCCAGCTGTCCTACCCCCGTCTCTCTGCCTCTAGGCAAGAAGACCCCTTCCCCAGCTCGGACAGGCGGGACCTCAGAGGACACGCTCTGACCCCACAAAGCACATTGGTTTCTCACGTTTCAAGCTTCGGGGCGCGTGTCTGATGATGGAAACCGGCAAACCAAGCATCAAGCAAATCTTGCCTATTAGACAGAAGTAGGGCGGCACGGCTCCTTCCAGCGGGCTGTATGGGTCCAAAGCGTTCAGATGGTTTTTAAAGTCGTTTGGGTCACTTGATAAAAGACAACATTCCCGGGCCTGTCCTCTGCCCCACCCCAAATGCTGTTCTGCGGGGTTCTGGCCTCGGGCCCAGCTGCTGCTCACCTTTCTCTTCAGGGGGTCTGGCCCAAGCAGGTGGTTTTCCCAACAGCCCGTTGACTCACCCCGCCCCCCCCCCATCTCCATTGCCGCCCAGCCTTCTTCGAGGCTCGGGCCCTGTGCCACCCGTCACGGCCTCTACCCCACAAACACCGAAGACTTAATGTGTCCAAACTGCAGGTGCTCGTTGCCCTGCCCCGCTGTCCCCCTCCTCCAAGGAACACCGCCTCTCCTACCTTCCACTTCATTCTAGTCTCTGCTGGGGGCACCGCCATCCGGAAGTTTACCTGTCCCATTGGACCCCTGCCATCCTGCCCTCCATTCTGTCAGCCGATCAGGTTTAGCTTCCTTCTCCAGCTCCGCCCTCCCCGCCCCCTGCTCTGCCCTGGTTCTCTCCCCCACACTCATTCAACAACCCCCTGATTGTTGTTCCTGCCTCCAGGCTTGCGCTCCCCACAGAGTAATGTATCTAAAAATGCAAATCTGACCCAGACACTTCTCTGCTTGGATTCTCTCCGCAGCCACAATAAACTTCAAGCTCTCATCGGGTACTTTAGCCCTCCCATGACCTTGGCCTTACCTCTCCCCTCTCCCTGCCTCACACTTCTGGTCCCCCCCCCCCACATCCCCTGGTGGCTCACGCTCTGCATGTTGCCTTTGACCTTCCCTCTGCCTCCCTCCCCGTCTGTCTTCCCCTGTCTTCCCCGGCTCACTTTCATTCACACTCCGAGTTCATGTATGCAGGCACCATTTTTACCAGTACTGGCAGACAGAACTTTCGGTGTTGATGGAAATGTCCCCCAATCTGCACTGTCCGCTATGGGACTGCCGTCCCCAATTGCGTGCGGTTGTCCAGCATCTGAAATATGGCTAGTGCTACCCAGGAACCGAGCTGCTAATTTTATTTCATTTGTAACTAGTTTAAATTTGTGCAGCCACCTGTGTGGATTCTACGCCCTGCTTTCCCGGGCTCTGGCTATGTGCAGAGTGTTGCTAGGCACCAGAGAGCACGGCAACCATAACTGGGACTTCCCTTCCTTCGGGCTGTCGAGAGCCCAGTGGGGAGAACAGGTACTACACGAGTAATCTTGAGTGCGGTGTGTGATACAAAGGGACATTTGAGATTTGCAAAGTACAAGAGACTGTAACTCGGTTGATAAGTTGTATCAGTCTGGTTGAGCTGCTGTAACAAAATACCCCGGACTGGATGGCTTAAGCAGTAGAAAAGTACTTGCCACAGTTCTGGACGCTGGAAGTCCAAGATTAAGGTGTCGGCAGATTTGGTTTCTCCTGAGGCCTCTCTCCTTGGCTTGGACTTTGCCGCCTTCTTGCCGCATCCTCACAGGGTCATTTTTCTGTGTATGTGCCTGCGTCCCAGGCGTCCCTTCCTCTTCTTCTAAGGATGCCAGTCCCATTGTTCAGGGCTCCATCCTTATGACCTCATTTAACCTTGTTTTTTTAAGTTTGTTTCTTTATTTTGAGTGAGACAGAGACAGAGCGAGTGGGGAAGGGCAGAGAGAGAGGGAGAGAGAGGATCCCAAGCAGGCTTCATGCTGTCAGGACAGAGCCTGCCTGACACGGGGCTCAAACCCACGAAGCCATGAGATCATGACCTCAGCTGAAACCAGGAGTTGGACATTCAACTGTTTAACCAACTGAGCCTCCCAAGCACCCCCTCATTTAACCTAAATTCCACCTTTAAAGGATCTCTGCCAGTACAGTCACACGGGGGCGCCAGTGAATGGGGTGGGGGCCACACGTACACTCAGGAGTTTTATAAGGCTCCCCTAAAGCATGGGATATAAGCAGAAATCTGAAGTGTGGGTAGGACTCGGGCACTGGGGAGAAGGCGACAGTATGTTCTGAGTAGGGAGAATGTACGTAGGAAAGCTGGGAGTTAAGAAAGAACAAGGTGCTTCTACGAAACTGAAGGTGTGAACAGCTGCATGCGGCTGGAGAGAGGGGATCACGGAGACCAGGCTCCCACGTGAGTCAGGAAAGGCCAGGTCAGGGGAGACCTTGGAAGGCACAGTGTGGGATTCGCGTTTACCCCGAGAGCAGTGGGAAGCCTTTGGAGGGCTGACTCAGCACAGGAGCATGGTCAGATTTGCACCTTAGAGAAGTCGCTCTGGCCACAGCGTGGGTGTAGACACGGGGACACCAGGGCACAGGAGAGTGGGTGCTGGGAGACCAGTCAGGAGGCCTTCATGGTGCCAGGGAAGGGAGTCGGGCTCGGTGCAGAGCTGGGGCAGGACTGGGCGTGAGGACACGGATTTGGCATCTATTTAGGATTTACTTGGTGACCTTTACGGTTTGATGGCTGTGAGGCAGAGGGAGAATGAAGACCCAAGAGCGAGGCCTCAGTTGAGCATCCGACTCCTGATTTCTGCTCAGGTTGTGATCTTACACTTCACTGCATCAAGCCCTGCATCGGGCTCTGCGCTGGCAGCGCGGAGCCTGCTTGGGATTCCCTGTCTCCCTGTCTCTGTGCCGCTCCCTTGTTTTCTCTCTGTCCCCCCCGAATTTTGGGTCGACTGCCAGGTGGGTGGTTCGCCATCTGCTAGAGGGCATTTGGAGGAAGAGGAGCCTCGGGGAAAGAGGACGGGCAGCCCGACTGGTGAGTAAGACCACCGGTGACGGTGTTCAGAGGACAGTGGGCCTTGCGAGTGCGAGCCTAGGAGAGAACAGCCACGGACGCCCGTTTCGGGGGCAGCGGGCATATAAACGGTGTTTAGACCCGTGGGGAGAACAGGAGCCCCGGGGGAGAGGCGCGAGGAGAGGAGAAGGCTCCGGCAGAGCCTTGAGGATGCGCACAGTTCCGAAGGCAGGCAGGACGGGGGAGCACACAGCGGGGGCCACAGAGCGAGGAGGGCAGCCGCCAGTCTGTTCTCTGCTCTTGAGAGTCTGGTTTTTCGTCTCCGTTTTCTCTTTGTGTGTACATTCGTTTTATTTCTTAAATTCCACCTGAGTGAGAGCATGTGGGATTTGTCTTTCTCTTGTCTGGCTTACTTCATGCGGCACGACGTTCTCCAGCTCCGCCGTGACACGGCGGGTGGCAAGGTGTCACTCTTGGCTACGGCTGAGTAATATTCCACACCCGGCTGTTGTAAATAGTGCTGTAATAAGCACAGGGCTGCGTCTAGCTTTTCGAATCAGCGTTTCTGTTTTCTTTAGGTGAGTACCCAGTGGTGAAATGACTGGATCATATGGCAATTACTGCTATTAATTTTTTTAATTTTTTCATGTTTATTTGTTTTTGAGAGAGACAGGGAGAGAGAGCATGTGCGAGCAGGGGAGGGGCATAGAGAGAGGGAGACACAGAATCCGAAGCAGGCTCCAGGCTCCAAGCTGCCAGCACAGAGCCCGACGCGGGGCTTGAACTCACAAACAGAGAGATCATGACCTGAGTCGAAGTCAGACGTTTAAGCGACTGAGCCACCCAGGCGCCCCACTGCTATTAATTTTTTGGAGAACCTCCAAACTGTTTTCCACCATGGCTGCACCAGTTTGCATTCCCATCAGCAGTGCGCGAGGGTTCCCCTGACGGGACGTAGTTATTTAAAGTTCACGAGAGAGGGATAGGTTGACTTGGTTGGGTGTGATAGTGTGATTTATTTTTAATTTATTTATTTTTAAATGTGTATTCATTTTTTGAGAGAGAGACAGAGACAGAGACAGAATGAGTTGGGGAGGGGCAGAGAGAGAGGGAGACACAGAACACGAAGCAGGCTCCAGGCTCCAAACTGTCAGCACAGAGCCCGATGTGGGGCTCACACTCATGAACCGCAAGATCATAACCTGAGCCGAAGTTGGCCTCTTAACCAACTGAGCCACCCAGTCGCCCTGATACTGTGATTTATAATAAGAAATACCTGTTTGTTCCTTGTCCCTTGGCACAGAACTCCTAAACCTGTTGGCACTCCTAAGTGACAAGACAAAGATATCCTGATGTGCGTGACAGACCCCTTTCAGTCACACCAGAGTTTATGTTAATGATGACTTTTGGAAGCTACAGATGGGAGCTTGTTGCCAGGGAAACCAACCTGGTGCTAAACTTTCAGCCTTCTGGGAAGGGGAGAGGGGCTGGAGGTTGAACTGATTACCAACGGCCAATGATTTTTATCGATCAGACGTGATGCCTCCATAAAGACTCAAAAGGACCAGGCTTCCAGGTTGGTGAACACATGGAGCTGTTGGGAGAGGGGTGCGCTCAGAGAGCCTGGACGCTCCCACCCCCTTCCCACACCCCTGCCCTACGAACCCCTCCCATCCGGCACTTCCTGAGTTACGTCCTTTTATGATAGACCGGTAACGTAGTAAGTAAAATGTTCCTCTAAGTTCTGTGAGCCGCTCTAGCCAGTTAATCAAACCAGAGGAGGAGGAGGTCGTGGGACCCTCTGATCGATAGATGTTGAGTCAGAAGCACGGGTGACAATCTGGGCTTGCAGCTAACATCCAAAGTGGGAGGTGGAGAGGGGGCAGTCTTATAGGACCGGGCCCCTAAGCTGTCCCAGGTAGGTCATGTCAGAATTAAGCTGTGTTGTAGGACACCCAGCTGGTGTCAGACTTGCATGGCGGTGTGGGAGAAGCGTACGTCAGAACTGGGGCCAGTAGTCTGATTGCCGAGCATCGTGGACAGGGCACTTGAGTTAGGGCCAGTTCTCCCCAGTGTCCCTCTGTCTTTCTCTGTCAGTGCTCCGCATCCGTAACAGAGACCCAGAGAAGGGGAGAGTTGGATCTGGAGTTGGCAGTTCTGTCTGGCAGGTGGGCTGGGAGGGCAGGCTGGCGGCCTAGTGACGGACCACGGGCTCTAAGCCGAGCGGGCGGCGAAGTGAAACCCGGGAAGGATGGCTTTAAGGGCTAGCCGTTCTGTGGTCTCGGGCTGCCTAAATGTACCTGTTTGTCTCCCACACAAGATTAGAAGCTCTTCAAAAGTCAGCATCTTTTTTATTCATCATCGTTATCGAGGGCCTTCTGCATAATATCTGACTCATAATAAGCTCTCCATAAATTGTCATTGAATTAAATAAGGAATTTAAAACTGCAATTTGAAGGCCGCGGTGAAATTCTCCTGCAGCGCCTTCCAGGCAAAACAAATCCTGATCTTAATTTTTTCTCATTGGTTCTAATTGCTCTAGTTTTTGCTTCCCATTCAGAACCTTCTTTAAGAAATGGGGAGAGATTGGGGCGCCTGGGTGGCTCAGTTGGTTGAGCGTCCGACTTCGGCTCAGGTCATGATCTCACGGTTCGTGGGTTCGAGCCCCGCGTCGGGCTCTGTGTGGACAGCTCAGAGCCTAGAGCCTGTCTTCGGATTCTGTCTCTCCCTCTCTCTCTCTCTGCCCCTCCCCGGCTCATACTGTCTGTCTCTCTCAAAAAATAAATAAAACATTAAAAAAATTTAAAAAAAAAGAAATGGGGAGAGATAATCTAAGGAATGGGGAAAAGCTATTTGCAAACTATGTATTTGAGAAGGGGTTAATCCAAAATATATAAAGAACTCAAACAACTCAATAGCAAAAAGAAAACACACCAGATTACCTGATTAAAAAATGGGCAAAGGACCCAAATAGACATTTCTCTAAAGAAATATATGAAAAGCCAACAGTCACATGAAAAGATGTTCAACGTCACTAGTCATTAGGGACATGCAAGTTAAAACCATACTGAGACACCACCACACGCCTTTCAGAGTCACCATCATCAGAAAGACCAGAGACAGCAGATGTTGGCAAGGTTGTGGAGAAAAGGGAGCCCTGTGCACAGTTGGTAGGAATGTAAACTGGCGCAGCCACTGTGGAAAACGGTATGGAGCTTCCTCAAAAAATTAAAAACAGAAATACCGTAGGATCCAGTCATTCCACTTTGGGGAATCTATCCGAGGGAAATGAAAACACTAACTGGAAAGGATATCTGTAGGCCCACGTTCATGGCAGCATCATAATAGCCAAGATATGGAAACAGCCTACGCATCCATCTGTGAATGAATGGGTAATTATCCAGCCATAAAAAATGAGGAAATCCTACCATTTGCGACAACCTGGGTGGACCTTGAAAGCATAGTGCTAAGTCAAATAAGTCAGAGGAGACAAGGTCTCTGTGATCTCACTTATATGTGGAACCTAAAGAAAAGAAAGAGATCAGATTTGTGGCTACCAGAGATTGAGGGTGGGGGAGGGGGAGTTGGAGGAAGGGGGTTGAAATCACAAACGTCCGGTTACAAGATCTGTCAATGCCGGAGGTGTGATGTACAACACCGCTAACACCGCCGTAGGACAGACAGGAAAGTTATCAAGAGAGTAAATCCTAAGAGCTCTCATCACAAGGAGAGAATCTTTTCCTTTTTTTTTTTTTTTATCCCATCTATGAGAAAAGATGGATGTTAACGGAACCAATTCTAATCATGTCACAACATACATAAATCCAGCCATCACGCAGGACGCCTAAAACTGATACAGTGATGTGTGTCAGTGACTTCTCAATAAAACCGGAGGGAAAACAAAGAAATGGGGAGATGTTGGTCACAGGGTACAAACTTCAGTTATAAAATGAGGAAGTTCAGGGATCTAATGTACAACATGGTGACTATAGTCAGTCTCTGTATTTTATACTTGGAAGTTGCTAAGAGAGTCGATCTTACACGTTCCCAGCACACACATGAACATTGTAATTACCTAAGGAGATGGCTGTGTTAACGAAACTTGCTGTGGGATCACTTCACAACAGGTCCGTGGATCAAATCATCACACCGCGAACTTTGAATTACACAGTGTCCCGGAGAAACAAAAGTTCTGCCCCGTGCACGTGCTTCCCCATCCTGCCCAGTGAACGGAGTCTTTCCTTTTGAAGACCTCGTTTGAATGATTCGCATCTGATTTCTCCTGCAGCCAGTTTAATTCAGGAGATGAATTCCGATGACCCAGTTGTCCAACAGAGAGCTGTCCTGGAGACAGAAAAGAGACTGCTGTTTATGGAAGAAGTGCAGGAGGAGGACGGATGCCGGACCACCCTGAACAAGACCGTGATCAGTCCTCCGCAAGCTCCTTCCCAGGTTTCTGTTTCTGTTTTGGAGTTAGATGAGCAGAATCCAGGAAGAGGTCTGGGCTGAAGCGGAGAAGCGGTAGTTTAACCTCAAACTGCCTAGCGAGGCCGAAGTAGGCTTTTGTTTTTTAGATTCACTAGATGTATTTTCCACAAGGAAATATAAACTCTGCTTTTTTTTTTTCTGTGTTGTCCTGAGTAATCGGTAAACAATGGGTCTATTTTAGTGAAAAGGTGGCCTCTCTACCTCCCGAGGCTGTGAATGTATCTAAGGTGTACCATTAAGGTAATATATTTCCAACTCAGACGGCCAAAGCTGGGGTCCCTTGACCTGCTCACCCCGTAATAACCGTAATAATCAGAACTAATTTAAAGCAAGCCTTCCAAATTTGGGGCCTTTCATTACTGATGGTGAGAGGAAATAAGCCTACCCCCAACTTGTGAGGGATCCGCGTTCTTGGTTTATATTCGCCTAAATCCGAGAGTGGTTTCTGAAATTTGTTTCTTTGTTTTTATGATAACCCGTGCCTGCAGAATACCGATGAAATAAGCTCAGGTAAGGACAGCATCTCTCTTCCTAATGGGTATTATTTATTTAGGATCAGTGTTTATGGACTGTAGCTTCCAGACCCTTAAATTATAGCCTCTGGGCTTACAAACAACCCATGAACAAAAGCCTACTGATCAGCCAGTTCTCTGCCTAGTGGTCAGAGGACACAGCGCTCAGAGGCTTTTCTGTAATTTCTCCTGGACAGTCTTTTCTAAACTGAATTCAGTTAGTCTCTATGAGCCAATTTATTCTTAGCTGCCAAAGGGATCCGGGTAGCTTCCCTGTTGCCCAGCTCAGAAGCTCATTATGCGAAAAGGAGCAATAAAGTCTACCTTTCAAGAAAAACTCTTTCAAAAGGCATAATTCAAATTTGAAGCACTCATGTATAATAATACATCACGCAGATTACCATTTAATGTCAAATTAAGAAAATGTCATTTTAGTTGCCTCAGAATCTGTGTGTGTGTGTGCGCGCGCACACGCGTGTGTGCCTACATATATATGCATGAGATGTGTGGCTCTAAAGCTCTAAAGAGGCTTTCTTCTGAATTGGAGCTAAGGAACTGATTATAGTATTTGGATTTTTCTCTTTAATATCTGAAATTACTCTGCTGTCAGAAGCCTTCTTGGCATCTGTGGAGTTGGACGCAAAGGAACGCGCCAGGAGAAGACAGGAGAACAAAGTCTTAGCAGATGGTAACTGTCAGTCTTCACTTTTCGAGAGCTGGGATGATTGGTGCCGGGGAGATCATGAGTCTGTCTGCTGATATTTGAGGACAGCGAGATTCGGGGTTGCGAGTACGCGAGAGGCTTGAGGCAGTGGGGCCTGGCCAGGCAGAAGGCGGTGCAGTCTGCCCCCAGGCCCTGCCGCAGCAGGCAGGGAACCGGGCAGAGCCCTCCATCAGGCTCCCCAGCCAGACCTCCTCCGAAAGCCCAGGACGGACTCGCAGATCAGGCCGAGCCACGCCGAATGGTCAGTAGGGAGGGTGGAGGCGAAGGGCCAGCCTGAGGCACCGAGGAAGAGGGAAAAAGAAAAATGAAACAAGGAAACGTAGATGTGAGAAGGGAGAGGAGAAATGGAGAGACGGGGCTGTGTGTGTGTTGGAGAGACACCGGCATTCGGCACTTTTGTGTCCCCCGGAGGTGTGCGCTGCACATCGGAACAACACCACATTTGCCGGAAAATGACTCCTTTGGCCCCTCTTTGTGAGATCCCAACTGTCAGCCTGGGCCTTTGTGGCAAGCTTGGAGAGGTCCGGAGTTTTGAGGCAGAAACATTTTTTTTCTTAAGTACTTTTTTTCAAGTTTATTTATTTTGAGAGAGAGAGAGAGAGAGAGAGCGGGCAGGGAAGGGGCAGAGAGAGAGAGAGAGCAGCAGCAGGCCCTGTGCTGTCAGTGTAGATCCGAACACGGGGCTCGAACTCACAAACCGTGAGATCATGACCTGAGCTGAAATCAAGAGTCGGACGTTTAACCAACCAAGCCACCCACATGCCCCAGAAACAGTTATTTTTCGGAGAAGCTACTTGGGAGACTTGGGGATAGGTTTGGAGGGAAAAAAACCCAAAATCCTTAAAGAGGCTGATCCCGAAGTATGTGCTGAGAAGCAGGTGTTCTTTGGGCCGGTGGGAGCCCTGCCCTTCAAATCCGGGTTCCAGAGCCGGGCTGAAGTCTGAGAGGACTTGCGGTGTGTGGCACAGCTCATTGTGTGACCCTTACCCTGCCAGCCCTGAGAGAGAGGGGGAACGGAGCGTTCGCCAGGGGTGACTACGAAGCGGCCGTCCTGTGCTACAGCGAGGGTTTGGAGAAGCTGAGGGACGTGAAGATGCTGTACACCAACCGAGCGCAGGTCAGTGAGCCCCCAGTGTCCGTGGGGCCTTTTCAGGGGACAGCAGCCCCCGAGCTCGTGACACCGAAGACAGACCAGACGGTACCAGCGGTGCGGCCTCGGTGTCCCGCGCCGGCTCTGGTCGGGGTGTGGGGGGCAGCCGCCTCCAAGGGAGCATTCGCCGCCTTCCACGGTGTCCGTGCTCTCACCCGGGGTCGTTTCCAGCTGCCACCCCAAAGCGGAAGAAGGGTGACTTGTCCTGTCCGTGGTCCGAGGCAGCTCCCGCCCAGCATGGATGGTAAAACCAATGAAAGAAATGGCCTGGGAGCCTTGGGTCCTGCCGTCACTGGGTCTGTCCAGCCCCCTCGGGCTGGGAGCCTGAACTCCTCAGGCTTACCCTCCAAATCTGTCAGCTCCTGTTGGACTAAGATTGTTCCATGACTGGGATCAACTGGAGAGCTGGCTGCTGGGCCTCGACCCAATTTCGCAGAAGCTTTGAGTTTCTGAACTCCCTAAAACCTCAGTTTTATATCACATGAGCTCAGGGTCGTGGTACCCCAGGTAAAAACCATCACCCAGACGTTTTGCTACGGACTGAAGGGACCAGGTTGCTGGGTCTCAGCTGAAACAGAAATGTCCCCCGTGGCCTATCTTTGAAAAGCACTTGAGCCTGTGTGGCAGAGCTCTCCATTAGGCCTGTAAAGGTGGCGGGCACTTGTGGGCCTGATTATCCACTGGTCAGGAGATGTCAGCAGGACCTGTGTGAGGTGCACTTGACACCGTGTCATTGACAAGAGGAACAGAACGCAGCAGAGCCCTCATCAGCTCCAATTTCTGTAACTCGGGATCAGGCATGGTAGGTTGCGAGGAACACTGAAAGCAAGAAACAGGGCGTTTGGAGGCCAAAAAGTCTGGGAAGTGATAGTGATTTCATGAGAAATAAATCCAGGCACCCAGGCACACCATAGCTCAGTAACTCACCAGCTTGGGCAAATCACACTAGGGTTGGGGTGTCGCTTACCTAGCCCCATTTCCGGAGAAAAATTGATGTCAGGGAGTGAACTGGTCAATAAAATGGCCAGAGATTGATTTAACGCTGTGCATTTTACCACCCTCCCGTGATTATAAACTTTTCCATACACTCCCCACCCCCCAGTGCCTTCTTTATAATATAATAAATACGTGTTTTATAAATCTTTATAATACATGTTTAATAAATCCTTGCTAAGTTACATAACACTGGAGACACAATAAGTCCATTTAAGAGAATTAAGTTTCTGTTGACGCTTTGGAAGAAGTATTCAAATGCAAGCAATTAATGTAATAATTACAGTTCCTTTTTCCTTATCACTAGATTTGGTCTCCAAAACATTTACCCACTGATGCTTTCGCAGTCTTGTTACCTTGAAGTGATTTGCAAGCAGTAAAATTGAATTGCTTCTAAAACGTTACCTAATTCAGACTTTTATCTAATACAGATGGTCTGTACCCCGATCCATCTAAATTAGTTACGTTTTTACTGTACTCAAGTCTAAGCAGCACGTTGATTAGTTCTGGAGAATCACATTAAGAATGAGTGCGGATAAAAATAAGTAAATGTAATGAAAAGCTTTGGGGAAGTGATTCCTCCCAGCTCTCCCGAAGAGAAAGCTTATTCAGAGACAAAGAAATGCAGAGTGTGCTGCCTGGTGTCAAGAATCAGGGAATCACCATTGGCTATTTTTAAAACGCCTCCCCTGTTTGCCTGCAGTGTTCGAAAACACTTAATAAGGACCCTGCGAATTGAGTGTTGCTGCTTGCTAGAGAGAAAACGCAGCCTTTCGTCGCTCTGTGTTTCTCCTGAAGCTAATATTATGATCAATAGGTTGCTGGCATAATTTAGATCAATCAGGAGTTTAATTGCCACCTGGGAAAGTAGTTCTTTTTAAGATGTGGAAAAGCAAAAGAGAACAGGGAATTTATAGGGTGTTGAATCCAAGCCTTAAAATAAAAAAAAGAAAGAAAAGCAAAAGAAAGGAAAAGGAAAAGGCTGCGCAGAGAAATCGCTGAAGCCCGTGTGTGCATTTTCAGGTACGTCCGTACGTCTGCTGAGTAACACTGTCCCGGAACTGTGGCTACCCCTGTCTAAAAGGACCCTCCTCACGTCATCTGACTTTCAAATGAAACCCCAAACCCTGGGGGAAAGGATGGTGCTCTGTGGAATGGACAGTTCAGAGAGCCACCATCTTCAATTAGTACAGAGCCCGAGTTAATGAAAGCACCGATCAGCGGCTTCCGTTCTGGGGCGCACATCGCTGCGCTGCTGATCTTCGTTAGCCGGCTCCTGCCTGCTCCCCCCTCGCTTGGGGTGAGTGCTTGGTCCCCCGTGAGTTATACCGCCGGCCCCCTAATTGGCTTCACTGTGTAAATATCTGCCCAGAGTCCTCAATAAGAATGTCACGGGGCCGGGGACAGTTTTGATCGGGGGCAGACCTACACATCTGTGGGCTCTAGTTTGGGGGACTGAGGGGCCCCTGGGAAAACCACTTGTTCTCCAAGTGCCTGGCTTTTCTTTTTGACGCCAGGGTGAGCATTGCTGCTTCCTGGGAGCTTTCCAAGAGAAGAGTGCTTCAAGTCTGTTTAGTTCAACTTGATAAGGATTTCTTGAGCACCTGGACGCCTGGACACGACTGGCATGTGTCGTGTCCAGTAATTAATTCAGGGGGTCTGGGGGCCATCGCGCTTGCTGCCAAGCAGCCCTTCGTTAGTTTATAGGCCACTCGTTGTTTGAAACTATAAACAAACTGAATTCAGTTTTGATTGAGTGGATCCCTGGATTCTGAGTCAATTCTTGATTTTCAAGATTTTCCCCAATTCCCAGGTGGGGAGGGGCATCCCCAGAAGAGGCCCCCAGGGCATTTGGCACTGACGGATCATAGGGTTGGTCTGACTCTTAAGTGTCAGCCCGTTTCCTAGATCCCTTCCTTCTTGCTGCGCTTATGAGGAAAGAGCAGTACTTTTTCTTCATCTTTTCTTTAGTAACAACTTTATTGAGATATAGTTGACAAAACATGCAATTCACCCATTTAAAGTGTACAAATCAGTGGTTTTTAGTGTATTCGCAGAGTTGTGCAAGCATCACCATCAGTAATCTTAGAACGTTTTCACGATTGCCAAAAGAAGCCCCATACACTTTAAGTAGCCCCCCCAGCCCCATGCTTCAGTGCACCCCTACCCCCCCCAGTGCTCCCCTGAACCCCTACTCACAGCCCTAGACAACCACGGATCGGCTTTCTGTCTCCATACCTCTTCCTACTCTGGACATTTCATATAAATGGAGTCATGCATATTTTTTCATTTTGTGTCTGGCTTCTTTCATGTAACATGTTTTCAAGGCTTATCCATGTCGTGATATGGATTCACTCCTTTTTATTGCCAAATAATATTCCACTGGATGGCTGGACCACGTTTTAGTTAGCCATTCATCAGCTGATGGACATTTGAGTTATTTCTGCTGTTCTGTTGTGAATATTCATGCGCAGGTTTCTGGGTGCATATGTTTGCGGTCCCCTTGGGTACATGTACACCCAGGAGTGGCCGGATCGTATCGTAACTCTGCATTCAACCCTTTGAAGAACTGCCAGACTGTCTACCAAAGTGGCTGCCCCCCCTTTACGTCCCCACCAGCTGGGTATGAGGGTTCTGAGTTCTCTCCATGCTCACCAACACTTATTATCACCTTTTTGGTTCCCTCTACCATCTGGTTTCCTTCTGGAACATCCACAGCAGGGTAGCTCTAGAAGCCAGCTCTTCCTTCATAGACGTGTTTAGTGTGCTACGTAGCTTCTTTCTGGACCCTCCTCCTCCCTGCCTTCGGTGCTCTGGGAGACCGACCCCCTGTGGACTGGCCCGCTGACTGCCCAGCCGTCTAGCTTGCCTGGGTTCAGCCCGTGAAAGCAGAATGAAGGAGGAAATGAGAGTGGGGTTCTTATTCTCCCGCCTGCAGCCCCACTAAAGGCCTCAGCTCCCATCCACAAAGCCATCCTCTCCCATCTGTCCGTGGCTCGTCCTCTTGCCCCCTCCCCCTTGGCAGCGGTAACGGCTGTCCACTGTGGCTTGACCTGGGGTTCTGTGCCATTCCCTGTGCCTCGCCCTCACCTTGTGAGCAGTCCCTCTGTGAAAGTCACCTCGTGTGCATGTGCCCTCCGCTTTCGGCCGGGGCCCTGGCTCACGAGGAGAGGGACTGGCTCCCTGTTGTCGCCCTTCTGCTGCTGGACTGCTTTCTCTGTCACCTGAAGACCACATGCTGCAGAACTATGCAGCACCAGCAGCTGTCTGTGTCCTTACAGGCTTATATGAAACTCGGGGACTTCCAGAAGGCCGTGGTGGATTGCGAGTGGGCTCTTAAGGTAAGAAGGTGGATCCTTTTCCACATGACAGAGTTGGGCCCGCCGGGCCGGGTGTCTCGGTCCTGAAGGGAGTGGAGGGGAGCAACCAGGGTTTCCTGGTGGGCCATGAGCTCTGCCGTCAGAGCCTCACTTTCCTCATCTATAGAATGGGATGAATGAAATTGTTGGAAGGGTCATGGTAATGCTCACGGAGCACCCAGCTCGTAGGAAGTGCTCCCGAGAGGCTGCCGTGGATGCTGGTTTTTCAAGGTTTACGCTGCAAGGTTTACCACCGTGCTACCAGAAGCTCCAATCCATGGGGCAGAGGTAACGCCTCCTCCTCTGTCTAGAACCAGCCACGGGAACTCGTGTGTGCAGTGTTGTTTGTCCTCATCAGTTTGTGCTTTTCCTCTAGCTCCAGTGATTTGTTTGGCATCTTTGTGGAGGAACGATCAGCCGTCAGAATTCCTGCTGTTCAGCCTGGAGACCAGTCAGGGCTCTGGCAGATCACAGAACGCCGTGCAGGGTCCTTCCTCCCAAATCTGCCAAAATGGCCCATTTGAGGCGAGGAGAGGTGAGGACTGGCAGCAGAAGTAGACAAGTTTTTAAAAGAGAAATGTCACCATCACGTCATAAGGACATTATTCCAGATGACTAAATATGTAAATAAGGCCGAGTCCCGTTCTGAGTCCATGTGTCCTAGGGCTTTAACTGAAGGACGGGAAGCAGTGTTTCTCTCCTCACGGAAGGGCTGCCGACAGGGGAACGTGAGCCCCTGCAGGGTCTAGAGGGGCGAGCAGGACACGTCTTGTTACATACATGTTTTATCGTAAAACGCCATGAAATGTGTCTGTCAATATCACCATCGTATCTTCAATAACTTATAACCAAGTAAAACTGAAGGGCCGGGAGAAGGTGCCAGGTTTATCTTCTGGCCCAGATCCCTCCGGCTCAGCACCCCCACCCACCCCAGGGCAGTGAGCGCGGCCCAAAACGAGAGGGTGTTTTGACAGCAGTATGTTGGCCACACCTCCTTCCTTATTAAGCAAGGGGAAGTAGGATGAATTACAAACTCACCTTGGTGAGTAGTGGTTTGTAGAGCACGCGGAATCCTCCGGAACTGACAGGTGGGGTGCGTGATTCCTTTTTCCCTTAGAAGCTCCGGCATATTGGCAAATCCTGTCCCGCTGCGCCGGGACAGTCTTGAAGTTACAAGAGCTGCCCAGGGCTCATGACCTCAAGTGCTTCACAGCTTAGGACCAGCCTAGGTCCCCAGCCTGTCTTGTCACTTTATGTGCCCGTGATTTCTTCCCTGTCCCCACTCCATAAGAGAAGAGAAGAGAGAGGCAAGGGTGTTTTCCTTGGTTATTCCAACAAGAACAGCCGAAGCCCCTGTTTATTGCTTCTCGGCCTTTCGGCTAAGACCAAGCCTCAAAGCGCCCATTCGCTGTGTGCTGGCCATGAGCCTCACAACCACCTCTTCTCTTCCGTTCAATACCACCATCATCCTTATTTTTCTGGCAAGGAAACCAAGCCTTGGAGATGAAGTAGCCTAAGCAGAATTGCAGAGCTGGTGTTGGTCTCCCTGTACGTCAGCATCTGAACCCTCTGCTCCGTACACCTTCTCTACTGGATCTGAAACCCCACGGTCCCTTGGGTGTGGATTTGCTCCCTTCCGTGGGAGAAACAGGACGTCCCAGTGGGGCTCCCAGGACACTGTGTTGTGATCTGAGAAGGACCAAAGAAGGAGTCACACCATCATCGTGCTGACTCAGGGTAACACGCTGGCCCGTTCCCAAGTGTTAAATGAAGCACAACGTAACTAATGGTGAAACCCAGGCAAAGGGGGCCCAGCATTTGATACCATTTGAAGCCTTTGGGGCGGAGTCAGATGGCCAAATTTTAAATCCCAGCTCTGCCACTTAGTATCTATGTGACCTTGAACTTCTCCAACCCCTAGCTTCCTCATCTGTAGAATGGGGATAAAGACTGTATCGACTTCATAGAGTTGTTACAAGGATTATATGAGATAATTCACATGAGCCGCACGGCAAGGACTGAACAATAACACGCTATCAATACTGCCGTTCCCTCCACGCGTCAGGAAATGATGCTCGTGAAAATGCATCTATAATGGCCTCTCCAAACACGACAGCGTTACCTCTTCTATGACTATTTAGCTTTGCTTCAAAGCCTCCGTTCTGCCCTGAAATGGCCAGCAGGTGCTGTTGTAACAGTTGTAGCAACGGCCGCTGATGCTGTGCGACCTGGTGCTGCACTGAGCGTCCGCATGCCTTTCCTCCTTGCCACAACCCGCGAGCGGGACACTGTCACTGTCTTCACTTTCCACCTGAGGAGAATGAGCGTCTCAGGAGCTAGGTGGCCTGGCCAACACCCACCTCTGGTGAGAGGCAGGCCAGGGATTCACCCAGGACTTTGTAGACGCCTAAGCTTGCACTCTTAGCCTCTTTACGTCTACACCCTCAGAAGGCATCCCTGACACGGTGCCTCACACGGAAGAGGGTTCGATTAACTGGATGCTAGAAGTTAAGGTTGACGTCTTTGTGCCCGATCAGTCCCTCTGGAGTTACAGTCATTCCGGGCAGGCAGGTGTGGGGCCCGCCGCGCAAATGCCATGGTCTCCCGTAAGTTTCGATCCTGATCCTGCCTTTGGAAGGGGGCGTCCCTCCTGATCTTACGTGATAAGAAGTTCCCAGGATGTATGGTGTGCTTTACTGCCAGACCCACTAAGATGTAACCGTAACCTCAGTTGTTGACCCAGGGTTGGCATTTCTCTCTTCTGATAAACCAGTGGTCCTTAAGCTTGGCCGCCTGTTACATCAGCTGGAGAGCTTTAAAAAATTGTTGATGCCTGGGCCATACCCTGGAGTGTAATTTAACTGGCATGGGGTTCAGCCTGGCCTTCCAGATTTTGATTAGCATCCCAGGCGATTCTAATGTTTGGGCAAGGTCGAGAGCTCTCCTAAACTAAGGGTTTCTGGTTTGTCTCCTGATTGAGTCTCATTACATGGAAATGAAAACTGGCAAGTATCATTAATTAATGTGATGGAGAGCTTACTTGTACATGCAGGCTCCTTGCAGGCACCAATTAGTTTGGTCACAGATGCACAGAAAAGTTTTAATTGTCAACCCTGGTAGCCATGCTGACAACCAAAGTTCTGCCTTAACTCTATTAGCTAGGCGGTGAGGGGAGTGGCTAATGACCTCAAACCTTCTGAAATATCTGATCACTCATTCTCTTTTATGCAGTGTGATGAAAAATACACAAAAGCGTATTTCCACATGGGAAAGGCCCACCTGGCCCTGAAGAACTACAGCGCGGTAAGTTCTTAGAGGAATGGAAGGGGCTGGTTGGATCCCAGAGCGAGGTCCAGATAGTCTCAGAGAAGGACCACGTTCCTCCAAGCAGCTTTTACAGTATTTTCCAAGGTACATCTTACAATGTGTCGAGTTGGGAAGGACGTTGAGTGGCATCCCCACCTGCTATGGGAATCCCTCCTGCAGTACCTTTTACCAGTGTTCCGTCAGCCCCAAGAGAAGCATCTCTGGAGAGAAGAAACATAAGCCAGCAGATGAAAACAAAATTCATGTGTAATCTCTTCACTCACAAGTAACCGTGCGGATATATAGACAAAGATATCGTATGCTGTGAATAGCAGCTTTATTGAGATATAATTCACATACCAAACAGTTCGTCTGTGGAAGGTATACAATTCCGTGGGTTTTCATGTATTCACAGAGATGTACAGCCATCAGCACACTCAGCTTTCGAACATTTCTGTCGCCTCCCCAAAGCCCTAAAGCCATTAGTAGCACTCACCTTCCCCCAACCCCAACCCCAACCCCAACCCCAGCCCGCGGCAGCCACTAGTCTACTTCTGTCTCTCTACTTGCCTAGACTCTTCATATAAATAGAATTATACAAGAGATAGTCTTTTGTGACTGGCCTCTTCCACTTACCATAATGTTTTCAAGGTTCATCCATGTTGTAGCATCTATCGGGACTTCGTCCCTTTTAGTGCCGAATAATAATATTCCACTGTATCGATGGGCTACATTTTATGTATCCATTCATCAGTTGGTTGCTGAACACTTGGGTTATTTCCACTTCGGACTATATGAACATCCACGTACAGGTTTTTGTGGGGGCATGTGTATGGTCCTCTCGAGTATATTCTATCCAAGAATGGAACCGCTCAGTTACGTAACTCTATGTTTAACCTTTGGAGGAACTTCCACAGTGTTTTCCAAAGTGGCTGTGCCATTTTGCATGCCCACCAGCAGGCTATGGCTTCCATTTCTCCACATCCTGGGTAGCACTTCTTATTCTCTCTTTTGATTATAGCCAGCCATCCCAGTCCCGGTGGGCGTAAAAGCATAACTCGTTGTTGTTTTGATCTGCATTTCCTTGATGGATAATGACACTGAGTCTTTTTTCCTGTGCTTATTGGCCACTTGTATATCTTCCTTGGAGAAATGTCTCCAGATCCTTTGCCCGTTTTTTTATTACGTTATTTGTATCTTTATATTAAGTAAACAGTACTTTATATATTCTGGACATAAGTTCCTTATCAGATAAATGATTTTTCAGATATTTTCTTTCACTCTGTGTGTTGTCCTTTCACTTTCTTGATTGTGTCTTTGTAGCACAAAAAATTTTTTAATTTTGACGAAGTCTAAATTATTTATTTTTTCCTTTGATTGCTTACATTTTCGGTGTCATATATATAGCCTAATCCAAGGTTTACTTCTGTGTTTTCTTCTTTTTTATGGCTTTAGCTCTGATCCACTTTGAGTTAATGTTTTATATATGGTGTGAGGAAGGGATCTAATTTCATTCTTTTGCATGTGGATATCCCGTTATCCCAGCACCGTTTGTTAAAATGACTATTCTGTCTGTCACTGAATGACTTTGGCACCCTTGTCAAAAACCAGTTGATCATAAATGCATGCATGGGTTTTTTTCTGAACTCTCCATTTTACTTCATTGATCTATATATCTGTTCTTCTCCCTATACCATATTGTCCTAATTCCTATAGCTTTAGTAAACTTTGAAATTGGAAAGTGTGAGTCTTCTAACTTTGCTCTGCCTTTTCAAGATTGTTTTAGTGACCCTAGGTCCCTTAAATTACCATCCAAATTTTAGGATCAGCTTGTCAATTTCTGCAAAGAAGCCAGATGGAATTCTGATGGGGATTACATTGAATCTGTAGATCAATTTGGGGACTATTGCCATCTTAACCATATTAAGTTTTCCAATCCATGAACGTGGGATGTCTTTCCACTTATAGGATATTATGTTTTCAAAAAAAATAAATTGACTTCTATTGTACATTTTAAGAATTCTTTGCTTTGTTGGATTTTAATTCTAAAAGTAATACAGGCCTATTCTAGTAAGGTCAAATAATAGAAAAGTAGAAAAAGAAAATGTTAACTCTCCCTTCTCCACCAAATTCTATTCACTCATTCATTCATTGAGTTAATTAATTCACTTAGCAAACATGTATACATGCTTTCTGTGTTTCTGGCAGTGTCCTAGACAATAGTGTCCAGTAACAAACAAGACAAACTCCTTGACTAAATGGAACTTACATTCTTGGAATACGTGGGGCCGGGAGACAGGAACCAAATAAGTAGATGTATAGTCTATTGGATAGTGGTAAGTGTTATTGTGCAAATGAAATCAGGAAGCCACGAAGGTGAGATTGGGTTTATATAGGGTTCTCAGGGAAGGCCTCTCTGAAGGAAGGGAGGGAGTGAAGTGAGCAAGCCAATGTGGATACATAAGGGAGGAGTGGTCCAGTTAGAGGGATAGCTGGAGAAGGGTGATAGGAGATGAGGTCAGGCAGGTGATGGGGGTATATCCCAAGGGTATGGGAGGGGACTAATTCCCTATGGCCTTTCAGGCTTCTGGATGGACTTTGGCTTTGACTTTGAGTGAGCTGAGAGCCATCAGAGGGTTTTGAGGGAAAGAGTGAAATGATGTGACTCATGCTTTAAGGGATCACTCTGCTGCATCGAGAATAGATCTTGGCCGAGTCAGAAAAGAACAGAGAACTAGTTAGAAGGCCAATGCTACAGACTTCCCAATCGGGAAGTAATGATAGCTCGAACCAGGTTGCTGTTGAGGGAGGTGGTGGGAAATGGTGGGATTCCGGACATATACTGAAAGTGGAGCCGACAGCAATGCCGGTAGACTAGATCTAGGGTTAGGAAGTTGGACACAGGGTCACTGTCCTAGTCCTCACGGGCTGCTGTATAGGAACCACCAGGGACCAGGAGGCTTAAACGACAAACGTTCAGTTCTCACAGTTCTGGAGACTGGAGAGTCTCAGGTCAAGACACCAGCAGATCTGGTGTCTGGTGAGACCTGCTTCCTAGTTCACAGACAGCCAGAAGGGTTAAGAGAGGTCTCTGGGGTCTCTTTGATAAGGGCACAAATGTCATTCATGAGGGCTCTACCCCAAAGACCTAATCACCTCCCAAAGGCCCCACCTCCAAGTACATCACATTGGGGGTTCAGTTTCAACATGAATTTTTGGGGAGACATACTCAGTCGATAGCAGTTACCGTGTTTGATGCGTGCACTTCTGTCCCGCGACACTGTTCTCTGTTTTAATGTGATGTTTTTTTTCTTCAGTTCATTTCTTAATCCTCATCTTCTCGAAGAGCCTTGAGCTTTCGAGACACCTCAGAACCATTTTTTTTCTGAGCCTTTTTTCTCAATGCCTGGGCCATTCTTGATACCCCTGAGGACAGGACTGCCCTAAACCCAGTAACATGCCCCACGAACTAGAGTCTCTCATTTCTCCAGAAACTTTCTAGCAATTTCTTCGTTGAGAGCCCCTGTCTCTCAAGTTTTCTTGCGAATATGGCCAGTGCATGGACCCCTTCCTGGCTGTCTTTGCAGCCCTGTCTATTTGAATAGGTACTTCTCTTTTCCTTTTCCTGAAAGTCTCTGTCAACAGTGTCTACTTCCATTTATGTCCTTACTCTTTGTGGGCATATCTGACAAGTAGTCTCCTGTTCTCTCTCAGTGCAGATATCATATCTAAATTTTGCATCACTTTATGATTACTCCTATCCCAACCAGACACAATCCATGAGAATTTTGGACTAGATATTTTTCCATCACAGGCTGTATCTGACAACACTATTTTTTTTTTAAATAAACTCTGAAATAATACCTCTTGCCCCGCAGAACCAGAGAAGCCTAAACAGAATGTCAGACATGCATGGTGCTCCCCAGGCCTGCCTCCTACGCTGGGAGCAAGAGGAGGCTGGGAGGAGATGATGAAGCCCTGTGGTACCCAGTGTCTTTCTTAATAATCACCTTTACCCCCTGACCACTCTTCAAGGTCTTGTTTCTTTTTTTCCAGTCTAGAGAGTGTTATCAGAAGATGTTAGAAATAAACCCCCAGCTGCAGACCCAGGTGAAAGGTGAGGATGTTCCCGCTGGCGTCCGTCGTTTGAGTTCCACTTTCCCTTTGTGCTCCGGCCCTAAGGTGCCTGCCACTCCTTCCCCGCACTTGGTCTCAAAGCCACATCAAACCCTCACTGTTAGCAGGCTGCTTGCTCCTCTTTCCTCTGTTCTCCCACTCAGACCGTTGCCTTCCTCCTTGCTACAACCATTGCCCCCTTAGAAACCTTCTAGACAGGGCCTAACATTGTCCCTGAATCCCCAAGATGGTTTAAGATTCTGGGTATGGACTGTCCACCCTTCCTAAAATTTTCCCTCCCGAAGCCAGGTAAGAATGATTTTACTGCTTCATGCTCTCAACCTCCCTTCCTCAGAAAAGCTGCTCTTTGTGTGGGGATGCTGATTGTTAGAGGTTTTTTTTTTGGTCTCTTTTCTTTTCTTTTCCTTCTTGTTTTGCTAGAATACCTCAATCAAGTAAACCTCCAGGAGAAAGCAGATCTTCAAGAGAAGGAAGCCCACACATTGCTGGGTTTGGGAAGGAACACAGCGGTGACAGTCAAGAATGTCCTGGAGACCCTCTGCAAGCACCACCAGACGCCCCTGTTCTATGCAGGAGGAATTGAAATCCTGACCGAAGTGATAAAGGACTGTAAGCCCGAGACACATACGGCCTTGGGGATACAGTCAGTGTAAAGGGCCAGTGAGAGGCCAGCCCTGATGAGGCAGATGATCCCCGTGTCCCTTCCTTCCACCAACACTCAAGATCTACTGTGATGTGGGGACTAAACAGGGCGTGCAGGGAACATGCCCCCGCCCCAGCTCCATCCTCCCCCAGAGCAGGTGTGGGCTCCGCACATACGCAGTGAATACCCCCCACACAGTACAACACAGAACACGCACACGTATGTGATGTGTACACACCGCACATACTCCCCCCTCGCACATGCTGCACACATCACACACATACCTACACACCCCAGATACGCCCCGACCGCCGTACCCCACCCTCACAGATCTCCCCCCAGCCGTCGAGGAACGGAAGACAGGATTCCGCAGGATAAACTCTAAGGTTCACCCCGTTACATTCAATGGCCGCTGAGGACATGCAAACAGCGTCAGAGCAAACGTGAGCTCTCCTGCTAACAAGAGTCATGTGTTCTTCACCGGTTCTCGTAAACACTGATATCTGGCCTACCCCACTTTTTCACTCCGCGACAGGATGCTGTTGGTACCACGAGACGGGGTCTCTGACCTCCCTTTAGCGTACGATGGAGGACACTCAACTACCCCCTGCGGTAGTTCCTTGGCGGTCTTAGGTTCTTCTCTAGTGCCTAGAAACAGCTTCAAAATCAATATTCACGGGCAGGTGAATACGCTAGTTGGTCCCAGAGGGTAAGCAGCTCCTGGGGACTCTCTGAAGATTACAGAATGACGAGTTGTCAGATAACCCACGAGGCCACGCAGGCTCAGCTCCCCTTCTCTGAACGGGATGTTCCTTCCACTGGGGCCACACGTGGCTAATGACAGCCGTAGGTTTCAGAAAGTAAAGGTGTTTGTTTCTGCCCAAACCGTTCATCTGGTGAGCTTGACGTTCCATGTTGGGTGTCTCACCATCAGCTAGACCGCAGCCAAGACAGTTCAGGAGGCTGACACGGTTTTTTATGAATTTGTTCCAGGCCCAGAACAGACTTTATTCAGAACACACAACGGATTCAGTATCATCAGCGAGAACGAAGTCATAAGAAGGTAGGGGTGTGTTTGTGAAGTCAGCCAGCGGTAGAGCGAGGAAGGACAACCAGTCTCTCCTGAAACCCCTGCTCGCACAGGCAGTGGCTCCCCTGGGTGGTCCGATCCTTCCGTCAGACTTGGGGACCCCTGGGGAGAGCAGTGCTGCTCCACGGGCACCCCTTGGCTTTGCGCCGCAGGTAGTTTGAGTTACGCCACAAGTAACAAGCGCAGAGAGAGCAGAGGTAGCGCACCTTCCCGGGTTCCTCCTGGCCCTGCCGGTCCAAGAAGCGACCATGTGTTTCTGGTTTCCCACCAATGTTTGCAAGGCTGCTAAATTTTATTTTTATTTTATTTCCTATTTCAGTGGTTTGGGTGCAGTTCCCCAGGCTTAGGACACTGACGTGGGCCGGAGTCACTGGCCCGCATTTGCGCGCGTGCGGAGGCCTGTGAACCCTCCGTGGCCTGCTGGGCCGCCACAGCTCGTTGGTCACCATGTGGCCAGCGCGTGCGTGGCCGCGGCTCACCAGCCGCCCTCCGTGCAGCCCCGACTCCTTGGCCTGCCCACTGGTCCTGGTGACGTGCAGCTCTGGGCTGTAGCCTTACTTTTCTAGACCTGCATTTGAGGAGTCTGGAGGTGAAATAAAACCAACTACAAAAAAGATCAAGACTGCTTTCCAGGTTTAATACTGCTATCCTTTGTCCGTTCTAGGTGCTTCTCCACGGCCAGGGGAGATGCAGTGGAAGAGACGGTGTGTGTGTCCGTCCTCAGACTCTGGCAAGCAGTGTGCGCTGGGAACGGTAAGCCAGGCGGCCCCCGTCGGTGCCCTGCGGATGCGGGAGCGCCGCGCCCGGGCGCGATCGTTTCCCCCACGGGCCGGGCCCGAGGATGTCCAGCCCTTCCCCCAGAGAGAGCGTATCGATCAGAGGCAAGGCCTGCGTAGAGTTATGTCTCTGCCACCTTACAGCTGCCTTGATGGGGGACAGAGTACTGTCAGCATAGTGACTGGTCTTAACCACCTCTGCCCTTTGCAGACTCAGGACCTCGGCTCCCGCCCTGGTGGCGCAGGGGACGGAGATGTCCCTTTCCTGTCCACCTGAAACTATCGTTCCTTTTTGCTGACCACGGTACCCATTTCAGCATGCCCGAGAGCCACAGTTGTCCCCACTAGCGTCTTGTGACGCTGATTCGTGCGATCGTGAGACAGAAAAACGCTGCAGGGCCTTTAACTACCATGTTTACCTTTTTACAGAGCAGCATCCTCTGGGCTTCCCGAGGTTCTGCACAGTCTCTCTTACCCCTTTGTAATGTAGTGAATGTAAAAAAAATTTTTTTAAGTATCTCCCTCATGTTAAAAAAAAAAAAAAAAAAGTGGTGCTTCCGTAGGGAAAGGTCCAACCTTGGAGGGAAAACTCTGAAAATGGGCACAGTGATGGCTGGGTCTCCTTTTCACGGGGCTCCTGTGGGAAGCCGGGGATAGAGCCTGTGGGTGCCATGTGCAGACCATAACAGGCTGGATATGGGATAGTAGGATTTTTTCCCTCGATCCAGTAGAGTGAGGGAATCATCAGAAGTTGCAGAAGACGAGAGAATCAGGGGGACTCTTTCCTGAAGGGAATCACGCTCAGACCATCATCAAGGTGCCCTGCCGCTCCGTAGGATCCTGCGCTGGCCCAGACTGGGGGGCAGGGGGCAGCGATCTCGCACATCCCCCCACAGGAGGGTGAGGGAGGCAGGGCCTGGTGGCCGAGCGTTTACTCAGGGCGAACCAGACATCGCCCTCCCTCCCTGCAGCTCTGATTTCCTCAGCCCGCACCTGCTTGGGTTTCTGTGACCCTTGGGGGTCACATTTTTCTTTAACATCAGAAAAAATATTGTCAGACACAGCCTGTGACGTAAACGCTCTTTCAGATCCATAACATCTTGGTGCACCCCGCTCCGTAAATACGAAGAGGTCTTTAGAAAGGACAAGGGGATGCCTACAAAGTTAAGGACACAGAAGGGTGTCCGTGACAGATTGTCAAGTGGGAGAGAGAAGCCAATTCCAGGATAGGATGGGTCATGTCCTTAACGTTCTTCGCAGGACGGGTGAGGATAGCTCCTTTCAGGAGTGAGCTCACCCGGAGGGGTCCCAGGACGAGGGGACGAGAGAACTCTGCTCTCTCTTGTGGCGAAGGCTGCACTCCGGCCTGCCCCTCCGCTTCCTCTCAAATTCACGCCCCTCGTTAGAAAACGAACCGGGTGAAAGGGGGCAGATCCGTGCCAGCACCCTGGAATAGAGATCACTTAACATCTGTCTGAATAATGTCCTCACATGATATCCCAGTTTTCTAGAAAGAGCCCGGTGGTTGCTCTGGCCACCCTGTGAAAGGTCTAAACATCGCCACAGGTAGGCTGATTCCGGTCCCTCTCCCCACATCCCAAATCCCATAGGCCAAGGAGCCTTTGACTGAGCGTGTGCCAGCCCCCATTCTGAGCACCGTCACCTACTCGCTCACTGACCCTCCTAACACCTCGGCCGTGTTGGCCATCTTCCCCATTTCTCTGATGAGGCAACTGAGGGACGCAGGAGTGGATGACTCAGCCGGGACCCGGCGGCCGGGCTCCAGGGCTCAGGCCCTCACACCTCGTTACCCTGCCTCTCCAGTGAGGGCAGAAGGGCTGGTTTGCCCGGTGGGATGGTGGCAGACAGCCGGTCTGGCCGCTGTCGTGTGCCTGAGGTGGCCGTGCCCTGTCTTGCAGAGGAGAACCAGCGCCTGCTGCTGCTGCGCCCCGACACGGCCGGCCTGCTGCCCGCCCTGCTGGCCTCCCGGGCTCCGGGCCTCCGGCAGCAGAGCCTGGCCCTGCTGCTGCAGCTCGCCCGGACGGACCACGGCCGCCGCCTCGTCGTCGGCCACCTTGACCTGACCCGGTAGGGCTCTGCGGGCGGGGTCTCCCTGCGGCTTCTCACACCGTCCCCTGCCACGGGAACACTTGCCCGTCCCCTCCCCACGGCGCCGACCCGGGACGAGCTCCAGGCTGAGCTCGGCACCCACGGGCAGTTGTACCTCGGACCCGTCTCCGTCTCGCAGACAATACAGCCGCTCCATCTGGACTGGGCGTCCAGCTCTAAAGCCGGTGGCGGGCTCCTGCCCCCTCTGCCTGCCCGAACTCGTCCCCTTCCAGTGCTGGTTGCGGTAACTCCCTGGGCATGCGTTCTCCTCAAGCCCTCTGGAGCCAGGCAGAGTATAAATACACCACACACGCCTGGAACACTCTCGCACGGAGGTCTGTCCGAGGTTCCGGCCCTAGAAACAGCTTGCGCCTCTCCCTTATCTGACTTGATAAAAAAAAAAAAAAAAATGACCGAACCCCAGTGCTTCTGTCCTGTGCTTCTCAGTCGAAATATTACCAGTTTTTCCACGCGAACATCCCATTTTCTCTACCAGAAGAGTTGCGTGTTGGCAGGTTCGTGTGGGTCAACCCAGTAGAGGCCGGAGCAGTGACCACCGCTCGCTCTCTTCGTGCTGAATTCAGACGCCGTCTAAGAACAGACTTGGGCTTCCGATTCTTTTCACTGTTTATCTCTTCTCAGCCTGGGAGGTCAGCAACATCAGCGTCATGACCCCATTTCACAGATGGGGCAGGAGGAGCTGCCGCAGATAAGCAGCGAGTCTCACCCCCGGGCCCCCAGCTCTGCAGGCCAGCCCTGCTCTCTGATCCCGGACCAAGCTGAGGCCTCTGGCGCCCGGCCCGGGTGGGGAGGAGGCCCGAGGTGCTCAGGACGGGGTGGTGACTGAGCTCCTCCCCATGTCAGCCCAGGGGCGGCCCCCCCCCCCCAGAAGCTCAGCCCACACCAGCGGATGGATCGTTCGAGTTCAGTCCTCGAGAGCACATTCCACGTTTCAGATGACTGCAGTCCTTTCCTCGGTGCCTTCCTCACGGTTCTGCATTTCGCTCTGGTCTCTGAGTAAACGTGGCTGAGTTGTCATGAGCTCTCCCCACCGTCCCCGAGCTGTCTTTGAATTGCTTGAATTGTAACTTGAATGTTTCCAGAGTTCCGGAGAATGGCGTTTGCGAGCCTGTCCCGCAGTCCCGCCTCGTCCCCGGACGGTCAAAGACCGCCAGCCGCGTGCCGTCTGCCCCTGTTCTCATCAACGTGCATCTCAGATTAAAGCAGAAAGAGACGGAATGTGTTCTCTGAAGTGAAGGGAGGTGGTTCGGTGCGGGACGAGGCGGCACACAGGTCCCATGACCCTCACCGCACACATTCCACGTTCCCCTTCAGACGCTTTTCCCCATGTGAGAAGCTGGAGGGACAAATGTGCTCTGACGGGAGCCGAGTGAGGGCCAGCATCACTTTGCGGAAAGCGCTGGGGTTCGCAGTCCAGCAGTCGGGACCCCAAAGCCTCTGCGCGTCTCCGTCTCCTCGCGTGGCCCTGGGAAGCTGCTTGACCTCGACGAGCTCCGGTGTCTCGTCTGTATCACAGACTCGGGAGGAAGCTTCACAGAAGCGATACGTGTACGCCAGTTACAGTTTTTTCTGCGGCGTTTTACAGAGCGCCGGACCAGGAGAAGCCGGTCTCCTTTACTTCACGTAACAACAAAAAAGATGAAAGATGGCAACACCGGTTTGACGGCTTAAAGACATCCGGGTCAAGGTCTCTGTCCTTCTCTTGACCTTTCCCTCATGGTCCCACGAGGCTGCCGAAGCGCCAAGTATCACATCCCTTGTAAAGACAGGTTAACAGCAGCTGCGATCTGTCCCCTTTGTCAAGAGAAACTACTGCTTACTTCTGTTTGGTCAGGCCTGTGTCCCATGCCACCCCTGGGGGGCGGGAGGGCAAGGTTCCCGGAGATTCGGATAGGATAGAAGGGGACAGAAGGAGGTAGCAGGGTGCCCGCGGGATTAGCCAGCAAACCGCGTCTGCCACAGGTCAGAAAGGAACGGGAGGGGCGCCTGGGGGGCTCCGTCGGTTGAGCGTCCGACTTCAGCTCAGGTCATGATCTCGCCGTTCGTGAGTTCGAGCCCCACGTCGGGCTCTGTGCTGACAGCTCCGAGCCTGGACCCTCTCTCTCTCTGCCCCTCCCCTGCTTGCACTCTGGCTCTCTCTGTCTCAAAAATATATAAACACTAAAAAAAAATTTTTTTAATTAAAAAAGAAAAAGAAAGGAACTGGAGTCACACCTGACACATGGTGTGGACTCGATAACATAAGCATTTTCATGTTCTCTCCTCAGGGTCTATTGCTCAGGGTCCTAAACCGAGGTGAACGTGCATTTGTTGGTTCACTAGAGCATTTTCTGACCTGGGGTCCGCCTGAGGGGCAGCTGTCTGTCAGCAGAGCAGAGAACCTGCCGTCCCAAAAAGGAGACGGGAGCGAGGAGAAAGGACCGCCCTGTCCTCTCAGTGAGGATGTTTGTTTTGTCCCGTGGAGAGAAAGCCTCGTTGTTCACATCTCCCGAGACAAACACCGAGGTGAGCTGAGGCTGCCGGCTCCCCTTCTGTGCGTTTCGGGGTTACATCCATGCTCAAGACTGAAGAAAACAGGTTTAAACAGGTGAAGGAAGACTCAGAACTAACTGTGAAAGCCACGATTTGTGATAGCAGGAACCTAGAACGTTCTCCTAAGGAAGCCAGGGATTTGCAGAAGCTTGGAGTTACCCAGGATTGCAGAAACAGTCCGGTCTAGCCCCACGCGGTGCCGCTGTTCCTTTTGGGGTGCCCCGTTGTGGCCTGTGCGTGATGCCTTCCAGGGAGATGCCCGCATCGTCATTATATTTGTCTCGGTGTGAGTAGGACAGGCACCATAACAGCCTGTGGACGGGGAGACTTCCCCAGCCGATTGGAGGATGCGGATGTCCCCTCCCGGGGCAGCCCGTCCTGTTCCGGGCTGGTTCCGACTGATGGAAAGCTGTCTCCTTACACCGGATGCAAACTGCCCGCTCCGTTCCACGCTCCTCGCAGGGAGGCCTTGGTCCAGTCTGCTGGAGGCCTCCGGAACACATCCAGTCTCCCACTTTCTGGTGCTTGCGGCGTCTGAAGCCGCTCATCTCTTCCAGGTTAAGCATCCTGGTTTCCTCGACCGTTCTTCCGATGATTCGACTTCCAGACCCCTCCTGGAATGAGCTGCCGAATAATCCAGCAGCGTAGCTGTGGGTGGCCGGAGTCCACTCCGAAACCCCCAGCCTGCAATCCGACAGTCCCTCTCCTGCCTCTGTCGTTGGCTGCCCTGTGGCACTGGGTCCTGGGGTTGCTGCCCTGCTCCTGAAACTCCACCACGTGGCTGGCAGGACACCGCCCCTCGTGGCCCTCCTGCCCCCAGGCTCCTCCTTCCTGGTTTCCTTAGCAAGCGCCCCTTATCCTGTCACCCTTGCAAATCAGGGATCCTACTCCTGGCCCTCTTCTCATTTGTGGCCTTCGTTGCCACCTACAAGTCCCTCTCTTGAGCGCTAGAAGACCTTCCTCTGCTGCCGACATCCTCCCTCTCAACACCACAGGCGTCACTAGCTGAAGTCACAGTGGTTCTCAAGCCAGACCCTCCACCTGAACCTCCAGTCTTCATAGGCGGGACTTCCATCCACCCAGTTGCTTACTCCAGACTCCTGAGGGCCCCTTTGGGTGGGAAGATGGTGTGTTGTCACTTCGCCCTTTTCCGCCTCCCGGTGTGCTTCCTCACGGCTCTCCTCCGGCATCTGTGAGCACCCCTTCTAGGCCCTCATAGGGGCCTGTCTCTTCCCAGTTGTGTGTCTCCCCCTGCCCCGGCGAATCCCCCCATCTTTACTGTCTGGGCCACTCCAGTTCTCCCCCCGTTGGATTCCGTCTCCTGCACTGTGGGCTCCGGTCCAGCCTCCGCCGTTCCACCAAAGGGATTTGCCTACGACGCACACCTGTTCTGTTACTTGCCTCCTGGAAACTCCAAAATGACTTCTCTACCGCTGGAGCATAAATTCTCCGACACTGCGAAACCCAGTGCCCGGGAACTCCCTGGACACTTCACTGAGACGCAGCCTCCGCCAAAGCCCGAGGGGCCCACGAAGCTGCCTCCCCCAACACACCCCAGCACCCTCAGGAAGACCCAGGCCTGCGGGCGAAGCACAAGTTGCCAGCAGGCCATGGAAGGCCCAGCACCCCACCTCGCTGCGCGCTGTCCTGTCCTCGTGCCGTAAGCAGCCGCTGTCCCCACGTGTGCCCCTGCTGTTCTGTGCCTCACTGTCCTGCCATGTGCTCTGCTTGCGATGCTCTGCTCCCATCCCCCGTGTGCCTGACACGGTGAGACGCTGTCTTGTGTCACTGTTGTGACTGAAACGTCCTTTGCTCTCCTCCCACACCTCCCGCCGGGCAGACCCTGTGCCCACTTTACATGCCTCTGTTTCTAACGTGTGGCACTGGGGGGGACCGGGCGCCCAGCACTGCATCCCTGTACTAAGCACCGCTCCGAGCACACTGTAGGTGCTTAGTGCGGGGCGGCTGCGCTAAGATGACCTTGAGCCGTGCCAGCCGGGCCGTTAGGGTAGCCGCAGATTGCATCAGCTAGTTTTTGGCAGCTGTGCCAGACTGTCTGCGCATACTAGGTCTGCAATCGCTGAACGCCCTTGAATCTTTGTCATAGGAGCCAGGTCTGAACCAGGTCTCCCAGTTCTATTGCTTATATAGTGTTTCCAGCTCTAAGTGGAGGGCTTTGAGTTGAACCCTATCCGGTGTCATCTGACATATTCAGCAGCCCGTCAAAGTCTTGTTGAATCCTTACTTCACCCCCCACCTCGTTAGGGACCCCCCCCCACTTGAGTTGTCTGCAGATGAGTAAGCGTGCCACCTAGATGTCACTTACGGTGATTGAACTCGGCTGAGCCAGAGTCACATGGCGTAGGTGCCAAGAGATTCCTTCCCAGTTGACGTCTCATAGTCAATGAACTTTGGTTAAAACTGTTCAGCCCTCTGGGAATTCACATTAAGTGGCAGAGTCCTCTTCATAGGAGGGTGTCTGTCTCTTTGGGGTGGGGAGAGAGCTGGGCTTTCCAAGAGGACGTAGCGAGGCCACTTTTCGGCTTACGTGACCCAGACGCAGACTCCTTCCTGGTCTCTTTGCGAGGTCTCTTTGCTGGGGGTGCTGTCGACTGGAGGACAGCCCACTCCAAGGTCGTTCTGGATTTTTGCAGCTTGTTGGAAGCGCTGGTGTCCTTTCTTGATTTCTCAGATAAGAAGGCCAACTCAGCTATGGGACTGCTCACAGACTTGGCTCTGGAAGAGAGGTAAAGTTTATTTCCAGAAATTGACATTTCCTCTTCAACCTTCGTTAAACTGTCTGATCTTTAAAAATGTGCAGCGTGCGGGGAGGTTTGGCCAACTGAGCATCCCAAGATACGCTGAGTAGGAGGGCCACTGCCTTCCAGGGGGAGGGGGCTGGGACTGTGGCTGGCCCATCCAGTCCCCACTGCCTGCAGGGCCACCCCCGCCCCCCGTCCTTGATGGGTCTGGGAGCAGTACCTGTCAGAGTTTACAAACCTACTATCAGTCAGAGAAGCTCCTTTCCCTTCATCGGTGCCCAGGAGGAACCGCCCAGCAAATGTGCTGAATGAGGGTGAGGGAGAATATGCCGAATAGAAAGCGGCCTCCGCTTGGGCTCCCAGTGGCATCATGGGTAACCCCCCCTCCACTTAGCTGCTGGGGAAGACAGTAAAGGTCTTCGATTTTCATAATCCTTGAGGATTTTTTTAAGTGCATCTTTGGTTTGTTTTTTAAATCTCACAAAGTTGAGGCTGTCGTGCTTAGATGTGGTCATGCGATGAGAAAGAACTGTCTGTGCCCGTCGACAGGCCGTGCCACAGGCTGGGAACGTGTCATAGCCGCTCTAGTGGGTGCAGATGTGTCCATCTGGGCCCCTCCTCACCACCGTGCGGTCAGCACGCCTGCTCTGTTTCGTGTTTGCTCGGCACACAGCACACAGAGCCAGGGGAGGGCAGGTGGTGAGTGAGCTTGGCGGAAATCGAGGGATTCCAGCAACTTCTGCATTAAGAGAGTTGCCATCCAACATCTGTTCTTTAACATCAAAGGCAATTAATTCTCCAGACTTAGAAAAATTAAAGCCACGTTACGTACCCAGTGACATGTTTGGGGGGTTCAGAATAAGTCATCCATGCATGCTGAGAATCACAGGGCCCGAGCCTGTGACGATCTGCTCCACTATCCAAGTCGCGGTATTTCTGTTCTAGTTTGTGCAGGGTAGAACTAAATCGTGGGCATGTTTTCTCCACAGATTCCAGGTCTGGTTCCAGGCCAACCTTCCAGGTGTGCTCCCGGCACTCACAGGCGTCCTGGTGAGCAGAGCTCTTTAAACACAGTTTACTCCAGAACTCCTGTCATCTCTCGGGTTGATTAATCATTTCTTCACAGCTGGAATTGACACAATTCTCAGTTATTAAAACAAGTGCAGCTGGGACAGGTGGGGAGGGCATGTGGAGGGGGCTCGGGTGCTGGGGGAGAGAAAGATGGGCGTGGACTGTGTCTTAGGTGGAGGCGGAGAGACGGTGTCCGCCAGTCAGTCCCCTTCTGACCCCAAGGCCCGTCAGAAGTACTGAGGGCAGCCGTGTGCTTCAGTCACCCCCGTCAGGAGGGCAAGTGGTGATTTGAGCTGATGAAGCAGGACATGGCAAGGTGGGGCCCTCCTAGGACAGCATGCTATGACTGGACCCTGTCCCAGGGGAGCCATAAGGTCTCCGGGGACCCGAGAGCATGCCCACACGCCCGTATTCCACACGTGTGGAAGTGCAAGCTCTGAGAAGGGACAAGACTTGCCCAAGCCCTCCCAGCGGGTTGGTGGAGTCACTAAGACGAAGCCTCAGGTCTCCCCATCCCAGGCAAGGGCACTTTGGGGTCCCCCCCGCGTGCCTCCATCCCGGTGCCCAGTGGCCCCATTGGTGTCCCTGGGTGACATTCCACGGTCTGCTTCCCAGGCATTCTGCTGAGTGAGGGACACCCCTAGAGATTGCTCTGGCATCCGTTGCCAGCTCTCTGCAGACTTCCTTTTCCCGGCTCACTCTTAGAGACGAGACCCTATGGTAACGAACACGTCGGCTCTTTGCCAGTGCATCGCCCTCATGGGAAACCTCAGTGCTGAGGCCGCCGTCCGAAGACAGATGTTTGCCTCTGAAGAGTTCAGGGACGCCTGCCTGGGCCTCATGGTACTGTGACTCGTCTATGCAGAATTCAGTCCTTTACCTGCGTTGGGAGTGCTGGCTTCTTGATTATCTGGCTCTTCCAAAAGTTCTTTCTGAGGGTACTGGAGCCGGTGGCTTACCCATTCTGTAAGGATAGATTTTATGGGTGGCCGGCCTTAAAGAGCCCTCCAGGGCAAGCCCCGTCCACCCTGGAGAGGTTTGGAGGATTTCCCAGTGGAGTTGGCTTCACCGCCCACGTCCGCAGCTCACTCTCCAGTTTACACATAACACAGGACCCGGCCGAGCCGGAGTCTCATGGCTCAGGCACCAGAGACTCCTGGCCAGTCTCTTCCACTAACACTAATTCTCCTAACTGGTCTCCAGTCTTCCAACATCACCTAGGGCCGCAACATTGACAGCTTGGGGAGCGCGAGTAAGGCTAAGATCATGGCCAAGGGGATGAGATGGCCGTGAAAAGCTGCAGGGCAGGAATGTCATTGATTCCTTTGCTTTGTTTCCCCAGGCCAGGTGTGCAGAGGCGATGGACCTGTTCAGAGAGGTCCTGTACACGCTCCTGGGACTCGTGATGAACTTGTGTCTTCAGTCCCTCTTCCTCTGTGAGGTGCACCCACCCTTCCTCCCTGCTGGGAGCCCCAGCCCCTGCCATTGCTAGGACTGCTCTCGCTTTCACAGAGTAGAAGCAGGAGACTCACACCCTGGGAGCGGGAATGGGGAGAGCGGGACAGACACTGTGTCACTCTGCTCCTCCGAGGGACGGAGGAGTCGGGTGTTCGTCCAGAAAGTGGACTGAGCGTTTGGGAAGTGCTGAGCACAGTGCTAGGTTCTGCCTTTCCACAGTCAGGTAAAATGTGGTCCCTGCCCTCAAGGCATTGCCCCGTAGTTAGGAAGACGGGATGGCCGTGGGAAGACGCAGGAGTGATGGAAGAAGGGACAGAGTGTGGCGGTGCTGGAGAGGGTGAAGCCAGTGCTGCTGGCTCAGAAGGAGCTCCGTGGAGGATTCAGACTAACAGGCCATTCCACCCCCTCCTCTCTCCCCATTGCGGCAGGTTTGGGCCGTGGAGGTGAGCAGAAGGTGCATGTTGCTACTCAATAGCCAGGATGGAGGGATCCTGACAGTAAGTGTCTCCCAGGGAGATCCAGAAACAGCTTCCTTTGCTCTTCCAGGGGAGTCGGTGGCCCCCCGACCCAGTGCCCATCTGTGGACCCCCGAGAGTCCAGGGACCCAAGTCAAGAATGTCTTTTCTGTTACGGTTTGCAACTTAACACCGTCTACGGGGTAATTTATCCGACTTGTCCTATTCCAGGATATCCTGATGCAAATTGGACAGGCCACGAGATTTCACTTAGAATCCCTTTTTCCGTAGCCAAGAGAGCCAGGCCCGTATTTTGAAGCCCGTGATCCCGGAGGCTGTTGATGCGTAATGGTTTTAGCGCCCTTAGACATGCGTGCCGGGGTGGCTTTCTTATTTCTGTCTCTGACATTTGGATAAGAAAGCTGAGAACGACCTGCGGTTGACACGGAGCATCGGGGGACATCCGCCGATGTTTGCCGTCATCCTAGGGCGTGTTGTTTACTCGCAGAAGTAATCACCCAGCTTCTCCACCTATCTGGTCAGGGCCCTGGTGCTCAGACAGATGCCTGGGGCACACCCAGCAGGTGTGGGAAACCAGTCCCCCAAGGAGCCCAGACTGGGGACTGGGTCCAGGATCACAATAAACCTTAGCAGATACGATGAACCCTGTGTGCGACTAGTATGCCTGCAACTTCCCCGAAGTCAGTCCAGACAGGATCGGGCAGAGGGTTTTTATGTGGACCCCAGGAGTGCGTGGTAGGTCTCCAGGGTCCCCAGGACCCCCTGAAATTGTATAGACCGTTTTGGGGGCATATGCATTTTCATGGGAGAGGCATCATGCCATTCATCAGATCCTCAAAAAAAAAGATTCTTCACCACAGAAGTGGCGAGCACCACTCTTGCTTGCGCTTTTCAGAACGGTTTAGACCAGAGCTAGCGAGCTAACCCCTCAAGGACTCTCCTGGCCCATGTTCCCAGGATTCTCTGGCCCCTCAGTAGCAGGCTCTCCCCGCTGTCTTGGGCTTAGCAAGAGATCTGTAGCGTCAACTGTGGCAACATTCTAGCACCTGTAAGGAGCAGATGAGGGAAACGACTGATAATATGGTAATCCCCGTAGTTATCCCTTCTCTCTAGAGAAGTATCCCTTCTCTCTAATTTTAACCTCATTAAAATCAGACTGAAAGCATTAGGGAAGAAAAAAAAAAAGGTAGAAACCCACATTGACAAAATGAACAGGCAAGAGGTGACCAGTTGGTTTTTTAATCATTTTAACCCGTTTCTGGAAGATGAAGAGCAGCTACGAAAGTCATAATTAGTGAGGCAGGGCTGAAGGAACCTCAGTGCAGAGGACAGATGCAGGGGACACAGATTTGCCTTGTAGGACCCTGGAGAGGATCAAGGCTTCAGAACACCAGGTGCAGCAGAGTCCACAAGTGAGAGATGGGGGGCCGCATGTGGCAGCCAGGTGTCTATCCCTCGGGTGGAAAATCAGAGCTTTTTTTCTCTAAGGGAATTGAAAGATTGGAGAAACACATTTTGCTTTCTAGTATTTGCGAGTGCTGCCTCTCCACCTGTCAGGCGACAAATCCCCCATAAACACAGCACGCCCAAACACATTTTTATTGCTTTCTCATGAATGTGCCCGTAAACGGACAGCTAAGGGTCACGGGACATTTCAGGGAAGCCACGCACGGGAATAGAAAAACCAAGATGAACAGAAAAAAACCAACCCCAAAGAAATAGAGATGATATAGGAAACAGAAGAAAAAGTTCGTAAGGACCGTTTGTGTCCTCAGCAAGATTGAAGATAGTGTTGTATCTGTAACACTGTAACAGCTAGCCGTTTAATAAAAAGCAAAGTGGAAGTAGAAAATCATAAATGGCATCTGCCAGAAAGTGGAAGAGGCGGACAGATTCGGACAAGATGAAGGACAAGCTAAGAGAGGGACCCTGAGGATCCGTCCTGGAAGTCTAACGACCCTGCTCCTCCCGGAGCGCCGCAGGGCATTGGGACAGGACTCTCTGTGCCAGAGCTGGCCCGCTCGGTTCCGTGCAGAGCTGAAAGGAACAGGGCCCCTGTGTGCCAAGGGGCCCTGTCGCCAGCCCTTGGTCACCTGCCCCGCGCCTGTGCCTGCCTCTTGCTTGGCCACTTGTGTTTGTAAAACCGAGGTGCCCGTGTGGCTCCCCACGCTAGTGATAGTTCTCGCCTCCCTGAACTACTTGCTGACTTTTAAAGGTCATTAGCGTTTCCGAACAGAGTGTTTAACGATCTCTCCTTTCCGCTTCACCCAGAGAGCTGCGGGCGTCCTCAGCCGCACCCTGTCCTCCTCTCAGAAGATTACTGAGGAGGCCTTGCGAGCGGGAGTGGTGAGGAAGATGATGAAGTTCCTGAAGGTAGAGCAGCCCCCTGGGTTGCCACCGCTCGCACGGCCAGGGGCGGCCCCGCTTATTCGGGGAACAGAACTAAGGAGGGTGTGTTCCGTTCAGGGGCTGCCATTTCACCCCTGCCCGCAGGGAAACTTCTCGAATGAGGATTCTTTCCTCCTGTCACCCAGACGGTGCTCTGAACATCACCGGAAGATTGCTGAACCAATCCATAAATTGTTCACGAGAGGCTGGCCTCTCGAGCCTCCCTTAAAAATGGACAGCCTCTGTCCCCAAAAAAGATGGCCAGAGTGGCTTTCGGCAAGGTCCCCCAGGCCTTTGTTTTGCTGGCGCTCTGCCGGCCCCCGTTCGCCCCCTCCCCCGGCTGCTGGAGAATGCTGGCCGGAGCCCCACTAGGAGGAGGGACGGAGGGAGGGAGGGGTCCGAGCTAGCCTGTGACAGGGTGGTGCTCCTGTGGTCCAGGCGAGGCAGCGCAGCAGCTGAGGCAGACGCTCCGAAAGGGCCAGGCGAACGACTAGGCCACCACCTGCGGCCCCTGCCCCTGCCCGTGTCAGTACGAGGACCCCACACTTGTAAGAGAATAAAGCCCCAGGCTGAGCAGGCCAGGAGGCATGCCCTCCCGGGGGACCGCTGCTGAGGCAGGGGCAGCACGGAGGGGTGGGACGGTGGCTCAGCGTCCAGGCTGCCGAATGGATAATGACCGTCACTCACCCCGCAAGTCGTGCATGCCCGCCAGAGCCTGCTGATGGTGTGCACACACATGTGCGTTGCCCAGTGTCTGTGCACGTGTGCTGCTTGAAGACGCTGCATTGGATGATTTTTTTTTAATTTTTTAATGTTTTTATTTATTTTTGAGAGAGAGAGAGAGAGAGAGAGAGAGACAGCATCAGCAAGGGAGGGGCAGAGAGAGAGGGAGACACAGACTCCAAAGCAGGCTCCAGGCTCTGAGCTGTCAGCGCAGAACCCGACTCGGGCCTTGAACCCACGAACCGTGAGCTCATGACCTGAGCCAAAGTCGGACGCTTAACCGACTGAGCCACCCAGGTGCCCCTTTATTGGGTGATTTTGAGGGTTATGGGTTGACAGTTGTCACCTCTTACAATGATCTGGATCTGTGATGTCCTCCATGCAGGCCTGTCAGCCTGACAGCCTTAGCAAGTCACTCCCTGTTCTCCAGGGGCGAGGTGACGCGGCAGGGTGGGGTCTTCCTTGCTCTCTGGTAGACCCGCCAGTCAACCGCATCGTGCCCTCCTCAGCCGCTCACTCAGGAAGCCTTCTCCAGGCAATTCCCCGGGCGCACATGACAGGCTGCGGGCCGTGTGCTGGGGACGGGAGTGACACCAGCCTGGCAGGGACCGGGCCTGCTCTCCGGAAGGTGCCCGCCATTCTCGGGGGAACTGCGTTTTACAAGTTTAGGCTGCTACTAACACACAATCAGAGGAGTGACTTTGCTTTCCTCATTTCATTCTGAAACCCAGAGGGGAGGCCAGACCGCATCGCGATATGCCATAAAGATACTCGCCATCTGCACGAACAGCCATCACGAGGCGCGAGAAGAAGTGACAAGACTGGATCACAGTAAGTGACAGTTTCCCGAGGCAAGAGCCCACGTCCCAGAGGCCGATCCCGCCTCGCAGCTGCCCGGGGAGCAGGGGCGAGGCGTGGGCAGAGGCGTAGCAGAGCCCCGTTAACCTCTCCCTGGATGGACTTCCGCACTGTTCACCAGGATTATCTGTTTCACCCCGTTCTGGAAGCATCTAATTAGCCCTCCGCTGCGCACAGGTAGCACGCCCCTGCTGGAGCCCCTGCCGTGAAGCAGCTCAAACATAACAGGGTCGAGGCCGGCCACCGCCTCTCTCCTAGTAAACTGAAATGGTTTCTTTCTTTCTTCTTTTATTAATTTTTTTTAACATTTATTTTTGAGAAAGAGACAGAGCACAAGCAGGGGAGGGGCAGAGAGAGAGAGAGGGAGACAGAATCCGAAGCAGGCTCCAGGCTCTGAACTGTCGGCAGAGTCCGACGCGGGGCTCGAACCCACGAGCTGTGAGATCATGACCTGAGCTGAAGTCGGAGGCTCAACCGACTGAGCCGCCCAGGTGCCCCTGAAATTCTGCTTCAGCTGATCCAACACGAGTTCTCTCCCTTCACGGAGGGAACCGCCTGCCCGTTTAGGGAGCAGGGCAGGCGGCAGCGCGGAGGTGGCATCAGCCTAGCACCAGACGTGGCCGCGGTCCTGTGCAGCGGGCGCCCCCAGCGAGGCGGCCCGCTCACGCTCTCCTTCACACGTCCTCGGCCGCCTGCTCCTCGCCCTGCAGCCACAGGGAGCAGGCCCGGGGCCCCTACTCGGGGCCCTCAGGCGGAGTGCAGGGGCTCAGAACGGGGACTTTGGGAAGACAGACCTGTCTGACACATAGCATTCAGTCCCACAACAACTGTGCCACGCTGGGCACTGCGCCGGGCACCTGAGAAACATCCAGGAGCTGAGGAGGTCCACAGCACTCAGCAAGTGCTTGCCGAGTGACCGAGTGACGTGTCAGGGCCTTGGGAGGCTCGGTGTCACTGACACTCCAGGCGCTCCTCACGTCCCTTGCTCTTTGGGACTCGGAGGGACAGATGCTGGTTCTCCGCCCCCCCCCCCCAGAGTTCGGCATTCTGATGAGGCTGCTCAGCTCTCAGGATGAGATCGTGGTGGCCAACGCGGCCCTCTGCCTGGGGAACTGCATGGAGGTGCCCGGCGCCGCGTCCTCCCTGCTGACGACGGACGTCGTGCAGGTGTTGCTGCGGCACGCGGGCAGTGACGCGCAGAGGACGGCTGTGCAGCTGAATGCGGGGATCGCACTGGGCAAGCTGTGCACGGCCGAGCCCAGGTACGTGGAGGCTTCCGGCCGGGGTGGCCCGCGTCAGCCACATCCCGGGAGGTGCCGTGCGGTGGCCGTGTGGTGGCCTCCCGGAAGTCCGTGGGGAGCCCAGTAGCTGCTTCCCCACGGGACCTGGGGCTCTCGGGCTCGAGTCAGAGAGGGGAAGATGCTTGTCTGACGGGCTCTGGTCGGTGCAGTCACTGCCACCCTCTCCCTCCAATACATCCCCTTCTCTTCCTGCCCCTCGGTCCACGCATCCCTCCTCCTTCACTCTCTCGCCCGTGGCCTGAGCACGTGGGACAGTGCCCAGCAAGGGCCACATTCCCGTGCTGGAGGAAACGGAAGTGAGAACGGCACGTTTAAGACAAGCCGGGGCAGGAGAGCGCTGCTCGGCCTGTGCGCATCGCTTCCCCTGTAGCTCAGTCTCTGTCCTGCTGCGGCCGGGCTCTGGTGGGCCGAAACGCCTTGTCATCGTGCTGCTAGAAGGTGCCCCCTGGGTCTGAGAGACAGAGTCCCAGCACGGGATGGGGGGGGGGGTGCCTTCCATGGACAGGGAGCAGCGCTGGCTCCTTCTCTTCCAGACTAAGCCCTCTGATTCCTCCCCAGAGGAGGACAGGGCCGGCCGGGATCACATCCGAGGCCCGTCCAGGTTCTGTCTGATGGTTCAGGTGGAAGGCACGGATAAGATCTTTCTTGTACAGACAGCAAGGCACATTAGCTGGGACCAGCTCAAAGTGGGAACCTCCTGGGGAGTCCCCGAGAGCAAGGCCCCATCGGGTCAGCCTGTCCGCCTGCCACTCGTGGCAGGGTTTACTGTGTTCCGTGCACCTCCCTGAGCCCCTCACCTGCTTCGATGGCCCGGGCTCCCAGGGCCACGCTACTTCCCCTTTCCGCCTCGCCAGCCAGCTTCTACCTGAGAGGGGGCGGCTCCCAGGTGCCGTGGCACTAATGTCCTGACCTTTGTGTTCTGAACATGGCAGATTTGTCGTTCAGCTGAGAGAGCTGCATGGGATAGAGATTCTCAGCTCCACCATGAAGTACGTGGCTGATTCTTAAGACACGTGGCATCTCTGCACCTTTTCAGCGACACGGGGCTCTGTGCTGCGGGTGGGTCATGTCAATAAAGAGTATTTGCATGGCCAGTCCAGAGCTGAGCGTTGTTCCCAGGTGTTTGCCGTCTGGTCCGCACGGTAATGGGGGGGTGGGCGGCAGGCCGGCGGCGGTGTTGGAAACCACTGGCTTCCATCACACTTTCCTTCCCCTGTCCCTTCCTGCCCTGCAGGGGCTGGACGCCAGCAAACGGAAAGCCACATTTCCGACCACCTTGTAAGCAATGTTTCTAGACAGGAACTAGATTCTTCCAGCCCCTTTGGCCGTTTCTGCTGGTAACATCCAAAAAACGTCAAGTTTTCCGACAGCGGGCTCCCAGCATGCGTGTTCCGGGTCCGGAGCGCCCAGTGGCAGCGGCAGGGACAGCTTCCTCGGGCCTGGCATGTTCAGAGGGTCGAGAGGCAGGTGCAGGCTCCCCAGCAGGGGTTCTCTACCATCCAGGGAATCCTTCCTGGAGGCGCCGCCTGCTGCCTTAGTCCGGCCCATCCACGGATGTTCTAAGCACCCTATTCCATGTCAGACGGTTTTCTGCCAAAAAGGTGCCAGAGTGGGGCATCTGTTTCTGCCCTGAACTCGAATAAACATCGACATACGTATTCCCTGAGCCCACCCTGCACTCTCACCCCGTCCCCAAAACGCACCACGCCCTAGCAGCGGCCACCTCTGGACCCCAAGTACCTAAGTGAAGAGTCCAGTGAGTGGCACTGCCCTCTGGCTTCTCAGCACAGTCCCATGACCATCTCAGGGTATAAAGCAGGCCCTTCACGGTACAGCGAACGCCAAGAGTCTCAGACCGGAGTTCCCAAAACTTAGGGTCCTACCCCGCTTCCTGGCAGCTGCGTGACTCTGGGCAAGTCCCTTAACGTCTCTGAGCTTTGCTGCTTCTGGAAAAGCTAGAATGATGGCTGTCCCACCCATCACCCCTGTTGCCGTCCAGCCCAAATGAAGTTCTGGAGCCGGAGGCACGTTGGGAATGACAAAGTGCTGCACAGACGGATTACCGGGCTGGGGCTTGACGTTGAGGGGACTGACTGTGGCATGAGCTGGATTAAATCCGAGGACCCCAAGCCGGGGTAAATAGCCCACGTCCCTTAAGGAATCAGAGCTGGACATTTTCCGGGCCATGTGGGAAAGGAAATCCTCCCCCTCCTCGGAGTTTTTATTCAACACACCCCAGGAAATGATTCTTCACAAGTGAGGCAGCCCTGGGCGTGAATTAAGAGCTCTGCTCCTGAAACCAAGACAGGGAATTGGTACTTTGAGGGGCCACGAGGAAATCAGTCGCCCTGAGACCCTCGTGCTGGGATCGGAGCACCGCCTGGGGCCGGAGTGAGCTCCCTGGAGCACTGGGATGGGGCCACAGCACTGTCCCCGGGGGCATGTGACAGGGAGCAGAGAGGTCAGTCCCATCAGGCAAACAAACACACTTCGAGAGGCTACTGAATGGCAAAGGGAAGGGAGCCTGCGTGATGCACAGAGGAGAAACTCCGAGGCCGCCACATGCGCTGTTTCCAGAGAGAACGTGGCGGAGCTTTAACAGTGGACGAGGCTGTCTGTGTGTACAACCAGCAGGCTCCTGTCGCGCTTGCAGGTTCGGGCCCCTCCGCCCCGTCTGGCTGCACCCCTCCCGGGCTCCTGGAAATGGCTGCTGTACGTGTAATCTCTTCCTCAGAGAGTGGGGAAGGTCAAATTATTCTCTTGGCTTCAGGGTGCCCGCCGAGAGCAGTCGTCTGCCCTGCTTCGGGGAGGGTCTCGCTGGCCCGCAGGAGCTCCCTCGTCTCGGGCCTGGAGAGACATGTTTTCCACTCCCGTGTTCATCTCGGGTGCGAGCCAGCCCTCCCTAACCTTGTCACCGTGCCGGGCTCCCAGGAGGCGTGGGAAAAACTACGGCGCGCCGTCCTTCCCAGTGTCTGGGTCACGGCTTGTTCGGGGAAAGCCGGCCGCTGGTTCCACGGGCGGGGGGCTTGAGATTGTCCATCCTAAAGAGAATGTGACCGTGACCCATGTGGAACATAATGTCCACCCCGAGGCCACGACAGGGGTGTCGGGTGACAGATGACAAACAGCCGTCCTAGACCGTGTGACGGCAGTGGTCCTAGAGGTCAGCAAGGCAGGACTGAGGCTAAATGTCGGGAGGACACAGCAGGAAGGGGCAGGACGCGCCTCTGTAAGCACGTCCCTGAGGATCTGTTAACAAGAACGCCCTGGCTTGGAGAGCCAGGTGACATTCATCCTATTTTCTAAATGCCTTCAGAGTAGGGGCTCTTCAGAGGGCCCGGAAAGAGTCGCTGGAGGGGAAGAAAACATTTGCCGTTCACTCCCCTTCCCCATACGAGAGACTCTTTCTTTCATTTTTTTTCTAATTTATTTTTTGAGAGGCAGAGAGCGCAAACAGGAGAGGGGCAGAGAGAGAGGGAGACACAGAATCCAACGCAGGCTCCAGGCACAGAGCCTGACACGGGGCTCAAACCCACAAGTCGTGAGATCATGACCTGAGCTTTACCGAATGAACCACGCAGGGGCCTTGCCATAGACTAGGTCCTCATGGGCCAGTGACCTGCAGGCCCACAGAGACTGAATGTGCCCACGCACTGAGCATTTGCTCTACGCAAGGCCCTGTAACAGGTGCCTAAATATCCTGCCCAAGAGAAGCCTCACAGAGACCCCGTGAGGCAGGTGTCATCCCCACATGAC
>CM053575.1:101164969-101259229 GCA_028646485.1 Cryptoprocta ferox
GACACACGAGCTTTCACATACAAATGGGCTACTTCACACGCAGTGGGGCCGGATCAAAGGCACTCAAGATCGTGCCAAACACTGAATAGGTGATGAGGACAAAGGTTTCTAGAATGTTCACGCTGCAAATAACTCAGGGACCATCTAGTCCAGTGTCTGCTTTATTGGAATCCATCTGATTGCACTAGCTGAGTACAATTCACTGCTCAGAAGCGTCTATCCCACAGCCCATCATCTACAAATAAGGAAATCACGCCTCCAGGAGGCTGAGTTGTTCTCCATGCTGAGAACCCCTGAGCCAAGGGTGCAGAGAAGTGCAGGGGCCCACAGGAGATGTGGGGAAGCAGCACCACCCAGGGGCCAGAGTACCCCTTTGGGGCCTGGATGTCTAGATGCCTGGGCTCGGGGCCCAGTGTGTCGCTGAGCCCCTCACTTGCCTTGTTCACAGAAGGTGCGGGTGGGTTTGAAGTAAGTATTCAATGAGACGATTTCTGGAAGGCTCTCATCAGTAAATCCACAGGAAATCATAGCCACTGTGTGATCCGGATACTGGGCCGGCTGCTTCCGCAGGCGCCCCTGCCCGGCCGTCCCTAAGTGCTCTTTTCCCACGTTCCTAAGTATGAGGATTCTTATCAGGGTCAGAAGTGCGGGTGTGTGACTCTGCCCGAAGGAGGAAGACAGAGAGGCATTACCCGGGGCGTGGAGTGGCCGGCCTGGGGACGTGGAGGGCCGGGCTGCTGAGGACGGCGGGAGGGAGTCAAGGTGCAGGGCAGAGGCAGGCAGGGGAGAGCCCAAGGAACTGAGATACGGCAACCCTGCCCTGCCTCCTCCATTTCTGGGGGAACGGGGGTCGGAAATAGACACGCTTGCTCTCACAGCCTCCTTGCGGAGTCCCTCATCCCCGCTCTGTCTTCTGAGCCTCCTGCACACCGCAGCCCAGACAATCCTCTTAACCACCACTTTCACTGTGATGCACCCTCTCAGGCACCTTCGCACAACTGCCTACAGGATCGAGGGCAAACTCCTCTGCCGGGGTGTGTGTTTGTGTGTGGGGGTGTGCGTGTGTGACGGGGTGTGCGTATGCGAGTGGGGATGGTAAGAAGAGAACACATTTTTTTTAGCACTTTCTAAATGTTCTGAAGTTTTGCTGATAAAGCACTCATATTCTTTCACTTGAACTACTGTAAGATTTATATGCACTCCTAACACTGCATGTAAGTAAGAGCTATGATTCACAAGTTTCAGGTATAATTAATGTTTTTTGCACGTTTATTTATTTTTGAGAAAGAGAGAGTGCGGGCAGGGGAGGGGCAGAGAGAGAGGGAGGCACAGAATCGGAAGCAGGCTCCAGGGTCCGAGCTGTCAGCACAGAGCCCGACACGGGGCTCGAACCCACAAACTGTGAGACCACAACCTTACTCGAAGTCGGATGCTTAACCGACTGAGCCACCCAGGCGCCCTGGGTATAATTTAAAACAAGCATATCTATTATTACCCCCCCCCAAATTAATTGTTCCTATAAATAATATTGATAAAATCACCCATGGCCTGTACAGGGCGATCTCGCTGAGCCTTACAGCCAGCCTGGTTTGGGGATCATAGTCTAGCCATCCTGTGGTTCTCAGTGGGGCTCCTCAGCACCTCATGAAGCCAAGGGCACGCGTGTTGAATGGTGGCTCCCCACCACGTGCTCTGCCCCCATGGGCCAGCTCCCCAAATACTTGTCTGTGTGCATTCTGCTCATTTCCATCCTCTTGCTCCTGCCGGCCCTCACTTAAAACACCTACTCCTTCCCTCTCTTTAAATCCTACCCATCTTCAAAGCCCAAACATCATAAAAAATGGCAGGTACTTTTTGTTAAGTACTCACTAGGTTTCAGATCCTGCCTAATGAGGTGAGTACTCTTATGACTCTCCCTTTACAGATGAGAACACTTAGGGGTCAAGCAGCCGGTCCAGTGGGTCCCCCCAGGCAGGCAACCCCCCCACCCCTCACGAGCCCCTCTCCAGCCCACGAGGCTAGACTTTCTTTCAGTCTTTCATGGCCGTGCTGCACTTTTAAATACAGAAAACCCATTGAGCGTCCGGCTTCAGCCTCAGGTCACAATCTCACGGTTCATGGGTTCGAGCCCCGCATCACGCTTTGTGCTGACAGCTCGGAGCCTGGAGCCTGCTTCGGATTCTGTATCCCTCTCTCTCTGACCCTCCCCTGCTTACGCTGTCTCTCCCTCTCTCTCTCTCAAAAATAAATAAAACATTTTAAAAAATGTTTAAATAAATAAATACAGAAAACGCTTGGTGTACAAGTGTAATTCGTTCTGGAAACATGCTTGTAATCCAAAGCACTTGTACATCAAAGCAGATTTCAAGAACTATTGGCTCAGTTATGATCATGTGACATTTGGCATCACGTGCTACTCATATTGCAAGACACTGCTCATTTATCAAGCAATTAAATTTTATCAGAATTTTAAATTTACCAGAAAAAAATAAAATTAATCAGAAATGTTTGCTTGTCTTGCAGAACACTCGCAGAACAAGTTACTCGCAACCCAAGGTTTTCCTGTACTTCATTCCTTTGAAATGATTTTCTGTGTCTTTGTGTTTTTCCCTCTACAACTAGAATTTAAAGTCTAGGGCCGCCTGGGGGGCTCAGTCGGTTAAGCATCTGACTTCGGCTCAGGTCATGATCTCGCGGTTCGTGGGTTCGAGCCCCGCATCGGGCTCTGTGCTGACAGCTCAGAGCCTGGAGCCTGCTTCATATTCTGTGTCTCTCTCTCTGTCCCTCCACTGATCATGCATGTGCGCTCTCTCTCTCTCTCTCTCAAAAATAAATAAACATTTTTAAAAAAATGAATAAAAAAGTCTATTTGGAGGGCCTGGAAGATTTCTTCTGTGAGACCCTTTGTGGACACACAAGACAAAAAGGTGTTTATTAACCTTATTCTGAGGAGCCCTGTCCTCAGGAGCACGTGGGTGAGTCACCAGAGTGACGACAGCGGCTTCCCCCTCGGTCCAGGAATGACCTTGTCTGGCTCCCAGGCCCCTGGGTCCCCTGCTCCTCAGAGAGAATGTGGCTGCTACCACAATTCTCCCTCATCGTGGCCACAGGACGTGGACTGTGACGATCCCCTCCACACTCTCTCTGAGCAAATCTGGGCCACAGCCTCCCTCGAGGTCCCGCCCAGACAATCCTGGGGTTTGGGCAGCGCCCTCGGCCTGCAGTCTCCCCTGCGGCCTGGCAGCACCTCCCACGGGGAAGTACTTTTCACTTCTTCAAAGGGCTTTCATTCCTCCACTCTCATCTCAGGTGAACAACTCCCTCTCGAATAGCGAATAGCGGCTGTTACTTTCCATTTGAGGCTAAGGAAAGAGAAACTTCAGAGACTCCATGTCTTGTCCGGGATTTCCCGGGGACATCATGGCTGAGCCGGGGCCCGAATCCAGCCTTTCCCTGGAACCTCACTGCCCACCGCCCAGCCCTGCCTCTCCTCTCATTGATTTTCTGTCCTAAGCTGCAGCACAGGGAAGTGGCCACTCCTCGCTCGCTCGCTCCCTGAGCGCCAGGGGGAAAGCGAAACCCTAACCCCTTTAAGGTTTTATCTGAAAGCCCTGCTAATCCATCAGCGGTCAGTTAGATAACAGCTTAAGTCCCCCCACTGCAGAGGATTACCTTCCCAGCCGATCTGGCGATCTGGCGTGGCGCATTACCGGTGGGGGGGTGGTTTGCTGAGGCCAGGGCGCCTTCTCCGTGACCCTGCTTGGGTTTCCAGATGGACTGAGGGACCGACCCTCCGCGGTGGGGACCTGAGAGTGTGTCATTCCATTAAGTGGCTCCCCAGCCAAATTCATTGAAACGGCAACTGGACCCTGAAAACCTCATTCATTCAGTAAATATTTATCGAGCACCTACTATGTGCCAAGCGCTGTGCTAGGTAGTATGAAACGCCTTTGTGTGAACTGAATAATATCTCCTCACCATTTCTATTATAACGATGGTGCAGCATTATCAGGGTGAAAAGAAAACGAGACACAGCAGAGACCTCCTGTTGGCGCTCATGTGGTCTTGGGCGCTGATCCATGCACCTGCCACCAGGAATTAGAGAAACATCTGCTGGGGGCAGAGGTTCTCAAAACCCCAGGCCTTGGATTACAGGGATTATCACTCCAAACTCGGTGCCTGGTGTCGTTCAAGCAAAGGGAAGCATCTAGAAGTCTTCAGACTCCTCCTGATCTGTGATCAGTATTACGGTAGTTTATAAAGGGAGGGATCATGTCTGATGAAGCAGACCCTCTCCTATGTGGTCTGTATTTCTAGGTCAGTGTTTCTGCCTGATTCAGGTGATACTGTGACTTCCCGGCCCCCCAAGGGCATTTTGGAAATGCACTAGGAGAAATTTGGTGTGCCCAGTTCATACAATCAGCAGAAGGAGTTGACCACCAACGCCCCCGGGGTCCACACCCTGAGCACCAGTGAATAATGTCTAAGAACTAGAGCGAGGCTGTTCTCATCTCTCCCCTAGATGCTTGCTGGCAATGCGCTCCTCCCGTAAAGTGCTGTCAGTCTGGGATCCTGCTTGGACCACACAGCTGAGCCTCTGGAACATTAAAAAAGCAGTAAAGAAATATGTGTCTTTTATTTTATTTTAATTTTTTTTTTTTTTTTTTTTTTTGGGCTTCTCGGAACGAGTAGAATCATATGAAATCCAGGTCAGGAATTGAAGCAGAAATGGCATTTCTGAAATAAGGACTTTTTAAATAGCTGGGCTACGTCCGGCTATTACCAGGGTCATTGAGAAAAGAAAATCACTATCTGCAGGGGTGGTGGGGAAATGTCACTTGTTCGGCCGCAGGAGGCTGGGAAAGATGGGCCCCCATCGGCTTCCTTCTGAAGGCACTCGGAAACCAGCTTTGCCCTGGCCAGGTTAATGACCCTGGACTGATCAGCTGACCTCTCCGGGTCCCAGCCTCTGACTTGCCATCTCTCTGTGGACTGGACAATTGGTATTTGCTTGCCCCACACCCGTTCCCCCTGCTCTGGTAACGAGCCCTCGATTTTTCCCCCGGGGAACCAGTCCTCTGCCACTCCCGGGCGGAGCCGAGCCTAACCCTGGTTCCAGAGATGAGCCCAGAATCCAGGAGCTGCCAATCACAGCATAGTACCTCCCTCTCATCATAGCAATTGGTTCAGAGAGGGTCATGTGACCTGAGGAGTGCCAATCAGAGCTCAGCCCGGACTTGTGCCGCGCAGAGGAAAGGGAGGAGCTCTTTTTTTCCACGGATGGTGCTGGGAGGGTGGGGAACGAGGCTGGAGGTGTGCGGGCGGGTTCGTCGTCCCCGAGCTGGGCTTCTCAGAGGATGGAGTCAACCGAGGAAAGCAGAACCAAGCGTTGAGAGCCCTGACGTCATTGTTTGAGCCCCTAGATCCTGTGTGCCCAAGGCTATCGTGGCTTCCCAGGGACGCGAAATAACAAATCCCCCTTGGCTTCAGCCAGTTTGAGTTGTCGCTTTTACCAAAGGAGCCCTTATCTGTCCCCTTGTCCCCTTTATCCTGCCTAAGTTCTACTTACCCAGAAAGTACCTGTTTCAATGTTGAGTGGTCCTGACCTATTTCCCCCAGCTCCTTTTTTCCCACAATTTAAGATCTTAATAGACACATACCAGTCCCAACATCGTGTGTCCTTTATTTATGAGGGTGTACGGTTTACTGCCTGCACCCCTCTTCTCTGCCTGCCAAATTTGAACTCCATGGCTTCTGTTAGTTCTGATCACTAACGTGACCAAGCACCTAGAAAAGCACTGGGGTTAGTGCTGGGCACACACAGAAGACAGACACGGTTTCTTCTCTCAAGGTGGGGGTGGGGTGGGGGGGTCCCCACCCTAAGGAAAGAAAAAAAAGAACATCTCAAGGCCACCTTGCTATTCGTGTATGTGACAACATCCCTCACGACCTTGTAACATGAGACCACTTTAATCGGACTGCATGTTTGTGCATCACCATATATGGGAGACAAAAGGAAAAAAATATATAAAAAACCATGCCACGTGGTGTTCGGGGCTCAGTTCTTTGGGTACAAACCCAACTGAGCGATGCCGGCTGAAATAAAGTTGCTTCCTGGAAAGCAGGATTCTCTGTGCGAGAATCCTGCGACATTAGTGCCTTTAGCCCAGCAAGGGCCACAGGGCTCAGAGGCTTCTCCCTGGAATGGGTGCTATCTGAGCTGTCCCCCTCCTAAGATGGAAGGAAGACACGGAGGGGATGGGCATGAGTTGCGTGGGGAGAGAAGATGGTTAAGAAATGAAGGAAACTCAGACTACACCAAGGGCTGGGGCAGGAAAATGTGTGCTGGCTGATTCCCTCCTTCACCAGGCCGGGCTGCCTGTGACACCCAGTGCTCTGAGTTTCCATATTCAAATGTAAATTTACCAGCACCTGCGTAGTCCCCTTTTACTGGTGGAAAAGTCTTCTGACCGTCCTGGGGACACATTGTTTTCTTTCCAGAAAAAAAAAAAAAAAAAAAAAAAGCAGAGACAAAGGTTCATCTCTACTGTGACTAAATAATCCCTAAGTTTCTCCAGACGCTGAAATTGATTACGTTAATACAGACCTTTCTACAGGCATAGCTTCCAAAGATATCTTTTAGCCTCGGGCAAAGTCCTGACAGTATGATATTAGTCAAAGCTCTGTCTTCAGTACCAGCCCACCCACCCTCACACCTGCCTGAGGGGTTGATGGAGGATGGGGGTGTCACTGAACACCCACTTCGGATTTATCTCCAGGGGGTCCCTGTTGCTCAAACCCGACCTCAAGGCCATGACTGCACCGCTGTACCTGGATGAGCCTTAAGTCTGAGGTCCATGTTTCATTTTATCAAAGCTCTTCAGGCCCTGTTACAGTGTCAGCAGCATTTGCCTTGACAAGGGGCAAGCCAGATTCAAGTCCTGGAGCATCTGATTACCTACTGCATGACCTTAGGCAAGTTACCTGGCTCCTCTACACCTGTAAAAATGGGAATGATAATGGCACTTACCTCAGGGGATTGATCAGAGGAGATAATACATGCTAATCACTGTGGATGGAGTGCGCGCAAAGAGAAGACTCAGCAAATGACTAGTCTTATCATTGTTTTGGTCCCTAAAGCCTCACCATCAATTTCTCATTCATCAGAAAAACCTTTTGCCAGAAACAAACAAGCAAACAAACACTGTATTTATAAAAACATGCACAAAGCATAGTAAATGGTCATAAGGATCCGATGGGAGGAGGGCAATGGGGATAGGAATCTCTGAGGGATTCCCCCCAGGAAGAAGGGGTCCATGGACAGTCACAGACACTTAATTCCAGAAGTTTTACTGACTATAGCTCTTAGCAGTCTGGCCACAGGCTGTGGGCAGGTCTGGAAACTAAGGGATGGAAGGGCCCACTGGGACTAGAGAAGACCCTGGAGAGAGGTGGGAGGAACTGCCAAAGTCAGCCTGAGTTTCACCTTCACTCACTCATTCATTCATTCATTCATTCATTCGATTTGTCCATCCATCCATCCATCCATCTGTCCACCCACCCACCCATCCATCCACCTATCTATCCATCCACCCATCCATCCCTCAGCTATTTCATGAACTCCCAACTACCTACCCAGCACCGAGGAGACAGCAGTAAACAAGACAGACCACAGTTCCTGTCCAGGAGCTCACATTCTGCTAGTCTATTTGAGTTGGAATTTTTTTTTTAACTTTTAAAAGTTGTGTTCTTCACAACCACCTGAAGCAGATGGTGAACAAACTCTTTTCTTGGTTCCTTTCAGTGTGCCCGAAGTAGTGTGACCGCTCCCCACCCCTAGCCAAAAAGAAAAAGAAAAAAGAAAAGGAGAAAGGAAGCACTTTACTAAATAGTAGGGAAAACAGAGAAAAGAAACAAACAAAAATACAAGGAACATGAAATCAATCTGGTCTTTGGCCTTTCCTTTTCCTACACAGCTGGGGAGCGTGCTGGGCTCCCCTGTGAGCGCACGGAGAAAGCTGCTTCGGGGTGGCCCCCCCCCCCCAGCCCTCTACTCATGCCGCCCCCCCCTTCCCCAGACAGGAGTCAAGGGAGGAGGCTGGCTGTCCGCAGATAAACAGGGCACTGACCATTCACAAGCTTGGCGCCTGGGGGCGTATTTTCCCTCTCGGGTCCCCACTAAAGGGAGTTCCTGCCCTCTCCCTTCACAGCCCCTTCCTCTCGGTCCACAAGTCTTGGAGAGAACTGGTCAGCTTCCTCCCACAATCCTCTCCTGCCACAGACACGGAAGCACAGTGCCTTTTCTCTCCCTCCTTAGGGTTTCTACATGCCCACTTGTCGGTGGGGAGCAGGGATTCTCCAGGCTTTCGGTGGTTAAGTGTTGGATTAGTCCCTTTCTCCTGTTTTGGAAAGATTTTGCTTCTGAGAATATAACATTGCCTGGAAATAAAGAACAAAGAGAAGGAGCGGGAGGGAGGGGGGAGGAGAAGAAAGATGGGGGACGGAGGGGGAGGGAAGGGAAAGGGGGTGGGGAAGAAGCGGGAGAAAAAGGAGGAGAATTTGGGGGAGGAAGAGAAGATGGAGGGAAGGAAGAGGTCTTTACATGCATTTTAAAAGCTTTTGATTTTGGGGCACCAACTGGGTGGCTCAGTTGATTAAGTGTCCAGCTCTTGACTTTGGCTCAAGTCGTGATCTCACGGTTGGTGGGTTTGAGCCCCACATTGGGCTCTGTGCTGGCCGTGCAGAGCCCGCTTGGGATTCTCTCTCTCTGCCCCTACCCTGCTTGCGCTCTCTCTCTCTCTCTCTCTCTCTCAAAATAAACTTTAAAAAATTAAAAATTGTTTTTGATTTTGAAATAGTGACAGATAAGCTTGCAATTGTAACATGTCACTGTAATATCCCGATACCTTTTTCCCAGGTTCCCCCAGTAGTAACATCTTATGTAACTACAGGGTACTGTCACAACTGGGATATTGACAGTGGTACCATCTGTGAACTTTATTTTCATTTCCCCGGTTTTACAGGCACTCACTAGTGCGTATGTGTTTCGTTCTAGACAACTTTACCACACGTGGGAATTCATGTGCTCACCACCACTGTCAAGGCTCTAGAACGGTTTCCTCAAAGGATTCCTTGGGCTGCCCTGGATGGCCACAACCAGTCCACCCTCCCCACCTCCGACCACCCCTAATCTGTCCCTTAGCTCCATAAACCCGTCCTTCCGAGGCTGCACTTATAAGTGGACTTGTACGATATGTAACCTTTTGAGACTGGCTTTTTTTCTTGCGAGATTCATCCAAGTAGTTATGTGAGTGGAGAATTGCACCCTTTGATTGCTGAGTAGACCATTAACCTTAACAATAAAAGTCAGTGATTTTACCAGCGGAAAAATGGGTTTAATTGAATATAGCAGAGAATTACAATTCAAGACTTGCAAAGCGACAGGCAAGTCCAACAAACAAAGGAGGGAGACACTATTTTATGGAGAAGAAGGAAGAAGTTGGGAAGGGTTGCTCTGAATGAAAATCCACTGGAGGAAAGCAAGACAGGGCGGTGGCGGCCTCTCATTGGCTGAGCTGCAGGGATGGTCCATTTCTTTTAGGAGATGCCGTGTCCGTCTTTTCCCTGTTGGGACCTGGAACGGGTGATTCTTTGCTGTGGATGATCCTCCTTTGGGGTCTGTAGTTGACGATTCTTCCTGTAATTGACGCTAAGCGGTCCTGCTCCCCTTGCAGCCTCCCCACAGCTTAATATTCATTCACTAAAGGACATCCAGGCTGTTTCCAGGTTCTGGCTCTGACGAATAAAGTTTCTATAAATATTCATGTTATGGTTTTCGTGGGAACATGTTTTCATTCCTCTGGGGTGGATGCCCAAGGATGCCATTGCTAGGCTGTGTGTTTAGTTCTATAAGACAATGCCGCACTGTTTTCTAAAGTGCCATTGTACATCCCTGCCTCCAAAAGATGAATGGCCCAGTATCTCTGTATCCTCACCAGCATTTGGTGGTGTCACTTTAAAAAAAAAGTGGGGCTCCTGGGTGGCCCAGTGGGTTGACTGCCCAACTCTCGATTCAGCTCAGTTCATGATCCCATGGTCTCTCTCTCTTTCTCTCTTTCTCTCTCTAATAAAATAAAATTAGCCAATCTCATGGGCGTGCAGTGTTATCTCCTTGTGGTTTCAGTTGGCATTTCCTTAATGCTAACATCTTTCCATGCACGTATTTGCCACCTGTTATCCCCTCCAGTGAAATGCCTGTTCATAACTTTCCTTCATTTTTAATTATATAGCTTGTCATTTTACTTCCGTTGAGTTGGGGGTGGGCTCTTTACGCATTCTAGAAAACTACCACTTTGTCGAATGTCTGGTTTGTAAATATTTTCTCTCCATACATACCTTGGCTTTTCATCCTCCTCACAGGATCTTCCACAGAGTGAAAGTGTTTAATTTTGACTAACTCCAATTATCAACATTTCCTTCGTGGATTGTGCCTTTAGTGCTCAGCCTAAGACTGAATTCTGCCTAGCCCTACGTCCAGAAGATTTTCATCTATTTTTTTCTGAAAATGTTATAGTTTTACATTTTACAGTTAAGTGCACGGTTCACTTTGAGTTAATTTTTGGACAGTGTGTGAGGTTTGGGTTTTTTTTGTGTTTTGTTTTTGTTTTTTGCCTACGGATGTTCACTTAGGTGTGTTTTTAAAGGTTAATCCTTACCGTAACCTTTCGAAGTGGGTATTATATTATCATCCTATTTTACAGATGGAGAAACCCACAGAGAGTTGGTAATGTTGACCAAGGCCCAGTGGCCAGTAAGCGGTGGGGAAAAAGCCAGGTTTTGAATGCAGGTCTAATTGACTCCCATGTTCTTGCATTTAACCCCTGCTCCCACTGCTTGGATTTCATCCCTTCCTTTCTGGGACAGCCTTGCTTCCCGGGCAGGCATTCCGGCTTCTGACACACATTCCTTCACCTTTAGCAGCCTGGCCCTCACCTCAGTACACAGGCCTGCAGGTTCGGAGCCTGCTAGGACTTGTCCAGGTGTCCTGTGACATGTTTGCAGGGTGGAGAATGGGGACAGACTGGGGAATGTCCCTGTATGCATTCCAGTTTGGGGAAAGGCTCACGTTGGATTTCAGCATCTTCCAGAGGATTGCAGAACTGCCCGATCTGCTCACTGGTCTGGGGGTGGCAGGCTGAAGATTTCAGGCCCCCAAACACACACACACGCACACACATACAAACACACACACACACACACACACACACACACTTCATATAATAACTCCAAGTCCAGAGAATTTCCATCCCCCATCTACTAAAATAAAATACATTGATAGAGGGCAATAAAAGGACTCAGCATCCAGGGGCAAAATTCTTGTGGTTAGAACATACTTCCTGCTCCTTCCAGTGGGTTCACGTCATGGTCAGACTACACCCATCTAGTTCATTCCCATTCATGGTAGGAGGAGGCAGTTCAAGGTGGAGAGCACCCTCACCACCCGCTGGCTGTAGACTTCCCAGCCAGGCCAGCCCCAGGGACTTCTGCACTCAGATGTCTGGAAAGAACAAAGCAGCTTCCGGATCTCCTTTGCGCTTTCCCAAGTCCCAGAGCATCAACCCACTTAATGAGGGATCTAGAAGTTCTTTGCTTCTATGACCTTAGTCTCAGGAAAGTCCCCTCCCCTTATAACTTCTTTCGTGTTGGGCTTTCGTCCCGGCCCACATGAGCGAGATAAAGAGAGCGGCGCAAGCCCATCTAATGACTCCAGTTGCTACGAGCAGGTGCATATATTTATTTTGCCAGATTCTTCAGAAGTCCCAGGGTCGCTTGAACCCACAGCTTGGCTGTTTCAACAGGTGGGTTAGCAGTTACCCAACCTGACCCTGCATGGCCCTCTACCCCCACCCCTGGAAAGAAACTCACAGAGGAGCTGTATTTGGGATGCTGCCAACCTGCCTTGAGCCCTGGGCATCTCCTCCTACAGGGGTTACTTCAGCATTCTCTGCCAATGGCCCCTGGCAGCTTCTGGTTTCTTGCTCTCCCTGGGCCAAGGGGAATTTCCTCAACTGATTCAGGCCATTGGACCCTGGTACTTCCTCCAGTGGCCTCAGCAGATGGTGTTGAAGGGCAGAAATGTGGGGACTGAGTCAACCTTTCTCAAGGCCAAGGCTGGCTGTTCCCCCTCCCAATGTCCATTCTCACCCACCCAGCCCATCTCCTGACCTCCCCAACCACAGTGTCCCCATCACCCTCCAAGCTTCCCTGTGGGAGGGTCTGAGTCTTGTCAGGGGCAGACGGGGCTACCCAAGAAGCAGTAAGTTCGGGTGTGCCCTGCCCTGCTCCAGCCAAAGCAAGTCGCAAGCCTTCTTGTGACAACGCCTTTGGGGTCCGTGTCCTACTCTGGATGCAGATTCCAACACATGTATATACTCTTCCGGACCACAATTCTATTCCCCGTGTTGCCCTATATTCTTAAATGGCTACCCCCTATTCCTCCTGTGCCCAATGCTTTTCCCAACGGACCTGGCTCTGAATCTCCGCTGCCACTTAGCAGCTACATAGCCAGTGACTACTGTCTTCAAGCGTAGTTTCTTCATCTGTAAGCAGGAAGACATAGCCTTGTGGGTCATGTGGGTTATGCTCTCCGAACACTGTGGGTTCAAACAAGATCACAGCTGTGAAGTATGGACAGTAGGCAAAATTGATGCTGGTCCTGGAGCAAAGTTAATGCTCAATAGTGGCTCTCATTGTTCCCTTTGACAGCTGTCCCTGGGCCTGTCTTCTGTCCTTACCTTGCTTGCCAGAGCCCAAACTGGAGTTTGCACAGAAACTGTTACAGAAAGAGCACGTTTTTCAGCTTCTACTGGGGTCTCTATTCACCCATCACACCCCACTGTTCCCTGGGAGTCCCTGGGTGAGATGTTCTACAAGGTTGGGCCAGAGGTAAGGCATTTCCTCCTGTGGTAGGTGGTCACTCGGGGGTTCCCTGTGGCCCAGCTGCAGTTGGGAAACGACCTACCCTGTACTGTCCCATGACAGTTCCCCCAGCAGCACCTGCCCGCCGGTTCAAGCACTTATAATGTTCCCTGCTCTGTGAGTCTCTCAAGTGAGGGGACAACTCGATGGACAGGGGACCCAGAGGAACTACCAGGCTCAGTCCTAGGAAGCTGTCTTGCCTCTTCACTTGAATCCCCTAAACACGGACCAAGGTAACATTGGAAGAAGCTCCCCATCTTCCTCCCGGCAGCCAGGTTTGCATTTTCTCCCCTCCATCCCCCAGTCTCTGCACTGAGCCCTGGGAGCCAGATTCCTCCACAGCCCCGACACTGCTCTGAGCTGGCCCTCCCTCCGGGATGGGGCTGGGGTCACACTCCCTGAGCCTCACCCCCGGTCCCTGGTGACAAGCCACCCCAGCAGCTCGGCCAACGTGTCCCCCTCCCCCAAGGTCAACCCTAAATCAAGCGCCAGTCCCTCTGAAGGTGGGGCCCGGAGAACAGTGCCAGGAAGGGGAGTGCCCTGCAAACAGACACCCACCCCCGCACCCCACTGTTCCTGGGGACCCCTCTTTGGTGAGTTTAGCACACCGTGACAAACACACAAGGCAAAAACCCCAACAATAAAGGCAGCATGAAGCCAGTCAAGCCAAGAGATTCAGACCAGGAAACCCCCACTACAACTTTTTTTTCTCCATTCTTGTCATGAGGGGTGGGTTCCGGGCCCCCGGGCACATCGGCAGAGACGCCTCGCTGGTCTTCAGCCCTTCATACATCCTTGGCACGTGTGAGCAGGAGTAAATAAATCACCTTCCACTTAGGGCTGGGTACAAATCAAGACGGGCCCACCTCTCTGGCTTCCCTGACACCTTCCTCTCCGGGCACTTCCTCCAGCCCCAAGGGGGAGCTGGGGTCCAGATGCAAGGCTGAGACTGAGGAAGGGGCCTGGGGTGGGGAGGGGCAGGGCGGGGGGTACCCTCTTCCCAGGCCAGGCCCCATCACCCACCTGGGGCCTCAGGGCTCAGGTTTGGGTGCCCCTCCTGGCGCGGGAGGTGAGAGCCCCGGCACCTTTCCATCTGTCCCCACCCCAGGCCGTCTGTCCCCACCCCTGGGGCAGAGCAGCGGGAAGCTGGGCGCTGAGCCTCCTCTGTGCGGAGAGTGCGCGGCCTGGGGGGACCCCCGGCGGCCCAGACCCCATGGCCGCGGGCGTGGAGCAGCGGCTGGGCAGCCTCTCCATCTTCACCCATGACAACTTCAAGGGCGACTAGCGCCGGGTGGCCAGCGGCGGCTTTGGCCAGGTGTTCCGGGTGCAGCACAGGCGCTGGAGGACCGAGTTCTCAGTCAAGTGTACCCCCTGCCTCGAACCAGAGGCCTCCAGGTACCTGCTGGCCCCGCCCCTCTCTGTTAAGGGGGGGACAGTTGAGTCCCAGGGGATCCCCAGGGAGGGGTGGCGGGGCTGGGGGCTGAGACTCATGCCCACAGCGTGTCTGAACTCTGCCCCGTGGCCTGAGCCGCCCAGGCACGGCCACTTTGTTTCCGTACCTGAACCGGGCCTGCACCGCCAAAGCCAACTGTGGAATCCACAGAGGTCAAAGGTGAGCGGCACTACCCACCCCCCCAGGACACCTTTGTCCCATCTGACCTCCCAAACCGGGTTGGCCTCCTTGGCAACGGCTCCAGCTGCCCTCCGCCAGGCTTGGGTCCACCCCTGAATTCTCCAGCAGGCAGGGCCGGGCCTGCTGCCAGTCTGCCTGTGGCACTTGGCCCGGGATGGATGGTCCGTGACCGATGGAGATGCGCCTGTCCCTCCCCGGCCAGCGGTGTGGGCTCCGCGCAGCCAGTGTGGGCAAGGGAGGCTGGGGACTCGAGGCTGCCCAGCCTCCTGGCCTGAGAGCGTGTCCAGGCCACTTGTGGGCAAGTCAGGCCGGGAATGCAGCAGTCTCTGACCTTGCTTTTGTTTCTGGCTCCTCCTCGACTCATGGCCCGCACTGTGGGCACGCCTGGGCACGCCTCCTTTTCCTTCCCACCACCTCTTTCTCGCAGCTTCTACCCATTGCAGTCTCCTGCCCACCACGTTTGCTCAGACCGGGTGTGAGCTGGCCACCTGTGCAGCCATGAAGAAGACACTCAGGTTGTGAAGTCCGAGTATGAGAGTCTTGCCTGTCATCCTCCCAAGGCCTGGGGGTGGGGATCTCCGACGGGCATCGTATTTGGACGTCGTGTTCTCTGTGGTCACCGTGGAAGCGCCCAGACCCAGCCTCTGGCTGCACACACTCAAGCCAGCCCCGTCTCTGATTCCGGGGCCTTCCACCTGCTTCCTGAAGGGGGGCGGGGGGGGGCACAGTGAGACAGCCCGCAACCTGACCCTCTTCCTCCTTCAACACCCGCCTGCTGGCTTCGGCGTACAGTCCGATTTTTCTAGGGTGTGTCCACATCATTTATGGGCTTTGAGGTGAAGGACCAAAGGAAGGAGATGGCATTCACAAGACTGCATGGTTAGGCATTGACAATAACTCTCCCTTTCCAAGTTCTGGGAACTCTCTGGGGGGTGGAGGAAGGGCTAAGGGATTTAATGACGATTAATGCCTGCTGAGTGCGGAGTCCTATCCTAGGAGACTTATGTGAGTCCCTGGGTACTGTTTACACCTCGTCATTCATTCCTTCCCTTGACAAATGCTTCTGGCTCCGCCTCCTGGGTGTCAGGCCCCGTGCTAGACCCTGAGGTGCCATGATGAGTGCAACAGATAGGGCCCTGTTCTCCCAGAGCTTACAGCCTGGGGGGACAGAGACATCAATCACATAACTCCACAGGTAGATGTAAATGTGCTGCTGTGAGAAAAGCAATAGAGATTTATTTTTCTGTGAGAGCTTATTAATAGAGTTTGGGATCAGAAGAGGCTTCCTTGAAGAAATAACAGTTGAAGGGAAGAGCGAAGGACGGGTGTGAGTTAAGTAGTTGAAGAGGAAAAAACTTTCCAGGAAGAGGCAGCAGAATGTGCAAAGGGCCTGTGGCAGGAGGGGCATAGTAAGGGGAGGGGTGGGGAAAGGCTAGCGTGGCTGGAGTTGAGGGTGGGGGTGGGGTGGAGCAGGGGAAAGGCACCGAAGGGTTTGCAGCCAGGTTGGGGGGGTGTGACAGAAAGGAACTGATCGAATTTGCAGGACGCAGAATGGATTGGAAGGGTAGAGTGGATGATGGTCCGGTGAGGAGTTGTCACCATTCAGGCAAGAGATGATTGGAGTCTAGCCTGGTGTGTAGTGACAGAGGGAAAGACAGGCGTGGATCACGCAGTGTTTAGGAGGTAACCATCCACTTGACGCGGTGCTGGGCTGTGGGGGAGGAGGAACGTCAAGGCTAATTTGATGTCCGTTTTGCCCAGAGGAACAAAGGGTCCGCCAGAATGTCTGGTCCATTAGAGCTGAGTCTGTGCCTGCTCGCTGCTCTGTCCCCAGAGCCTGGTGCCTAATTGGTGTCTGTCCACGGATGTTGTTGACAATTAATGAAAGGAGCACGAAAAGAGGCCCGGGTTTGGAGAAGAAGTTCGGGAGTTCGGTTTTGTACAGGTTGAGTTTAAGGTGCCAGAAAGAATTGTCAATCAGGGAAGGGCCGAGCTAACAATACGAAAATGTGTGAGTCATTTATTATGACAGGTCGTAGCTGAAGCTGGAGCACGGGTGACCTTCGCTCGCTCTGAGCACTAAGGCAGCAAAACCAAGTCTCTGCCCGCATGGAGTTTATCAGCTAAGGAGGAAAGGAAACGAGGGCAAGACGGAAATTAAGTAAGGAGATAATACATACACAAATAATTTTTATCGGTAGCACTTACAACCGCCTGACATTTTCTTGATTAAAATACCTAAAGAGACTTGAATAATCCGATCTTCCAAGAACACACTTGATCTAGAAATATTAATTTGTGGGCTCTGTGTGGAGGTGGAGGCACAAGGATTGCCAGAATTGGGGTAGGATTGCTAGCAATTAATTAATTTATTTATGTTTATTTATTTATTTTGAGAGAGAGAGAGCACGCGCAAGCAGGGGAAGGGCAGAGAGAGAGAGAGGGAGAGAGAGAATCCCAAACAGGCTCCACGCCAGTGCAGAACCGGTCACGGGGCTTGAACTCACGAACCGTGAGATCATGACCTGTGCTGAAGCCAGGAGTCCGTCGCTTAGCTGACTGAGCCACCCACGCACCCCATGGATTGCTATTTAATGTAGACTTGAAATCCTTACTCTTAGGTACCATTTGAGTGGAGATTTGAAGCAAAGAAGTAGCAAGCCATGTGGCTGTCTTAGAGCAGAGGGAACAGCAAGTGCAAAGGTCCTGAGGTGGGAACATGCTTGACATGGTGGAAGAGGAGCAAGGGGCCCTGATGGCAGAAACAGAGGCGGGGAGAGTCAGCAAGCTATGCCCGGGGGAAGATCGCGCAAAGCTTCCTAGACCATTGTGAGAACTTCAGCTTTGCTGTGATTGAGAAGAAAGCCAGTGGAGGGTCCTGAGCAGAGCGGTGACACGCTCCGACTGACATTTTATGAGTATCCCTCCGGCTGCTGGGGTGAGGATGGATGACGGAGGGGAAGAGAGAAGCCCGGAGGCCAAGTAGGAGGCTTGGGCCAAGATGCCGCTGGGTAGGGGTGGTGAGGAGCATCAGAATGTCCCTCCGTTTTGAGGGTGTGCCTGACAGCGTGTGCTGAGGGGCTGGTCGTGGGAGGGAGATGAAGAAAGGTCAAGGAGGACATGGATCGTTGAGGAGGGCAGACGGAGGGGTGGGTGGCAGGGGAGAACCCGGCTTCTGCTGCAGACACCCTGTGTCCTGTACCACGCGAGACGCGGAGGTTGGGAGAGGCAGTGCAGAGGGACAAGGGAAGGGCCGGCCCAGACTGGGCAGGAGGAGGGGAATGCTGGCACGTGGCCGAGGGACGTGACTCCTTCGAGAAAAAGCGAGGGAGAGACCTGGCTGGTAAACCGAGACCCAAAAACTCTCCACGGGCTGTGGCAGCGTGGGGGGCCTTGGACACCTGGTCAACAGCGGCTCAGAGAAGTGTCAAGACTGGGGGCGCCTGGGGGGCTCAGCTGGTTAAGCATCCGACTCTCGATCTCAGCTCAGGTCATGATCTCAGGGTCGTGAGGTCAAACCACGCTTCAAAAAGGAGGAAGTACGGAGACCAGGTGCCCAGTGAGAGGGGCCGGTGGGGCATGTGGACTGTGCGTCCACGCTGTCGGGGCAATTGTGCAACCTGTTGTCCCCATTTCATAGTTAACAAACCGAGGCCCAGAGAGTTTACTTGCCCAGGGTCACGCGGAGAATAAGCAGTAAAGCTGGGATTTGAAATCAGTGCGTTGAGACCCCAGATCCCTTGCTTTTTCCTTTCCACGGCCAGTATCTCAGTTCCTGGGAACTCAAAGCGACAAGAGGAGACAGATAAGTACGGCAGAGGTGGAGGGGAGTCTCTGGAACAGAGCAGAGGTGGAGGCGACAGCAGGGGACACCCGGGCCAGCCGCCCTGTCCAGATGCGAGGCAGAGCAGGTGGTGTTCCTGGAGGTCGGCCGTCTCTGGCTGGCTTCCCAGGGCCGCCCTGCACGCGCATTCCCAGCAGCCTCCGCCTGCAATGCCCACGCGGCTTTGCAAATACCGGGCTTTTAAAAATGTCATTTTTCCCTAATCCTCATCCCTGCAATCCCCAAACAATTTGCGTAGTTACCGTTCTGTGGGCGAACGGAGCATGAGGGTCGGGCCGATGCTCCTTTTGCAAGGCCTTCCCTTAAGTCTGGACTCCAGTCCGACAAAGATGTATTGTGCTACGTGCGGCAATGTGCTGGGCCGGGGGTGGGGGTGAACTTGCAGTTCACCCATTAAACAGAGTTCAGTGCAGCCAGTGCAGACCCTGCTTCAGGAGACACGGCAATGTGACAAGGCCCTGTGCTCCGCTGACTGGGAAAGATCACAAAGCAGCCCACTTGGTGTGATGGAGAGGTGGAGCGGGGGGGTGGCCAGGGGGGAAGAGGGAGGGGGAGAGGAGCGAAAAGGAGGGGGAAAAGGAGAAAGATACCTTGACCATGTCTATGTCAAAATATTAACAGAAGCCAGCTCTGCAAGGTTGGATTACTGACGATTTAATTTTCTTCTCTGAATTCCCTTGGTTTCCTGCAAGGGCATATATTACTTTCATAATCAAAATGGCAATAAATGATATTTTGAACCAGAAGCGTGAGGCGTGATGTTAGTCTTCCGGGGGTTTGTGATCTACCGGGGGAGACAAGCAGCAGAGTGACGGGCCGCCTCTGTAGAATGGGTTTGCTCCGAGCTTGCAGACTCTTTCGCGTCCTGTCCGGTGGCTGCCGGCCATCTGGACCCCACTCTGTGCGTCTTGTTAGGCATCCTTCTAGAACTCACCCTCCTCCTGCACTACCTTGCAAGCTCCCGAGGCTTCTCTGGGTCTCCAGAGCCTGGCGCTAGGCCTGGTTTGTTGCTCTGCTCGTTGCTCTTGGAATTAACGGGCCATCCCCTTCCGTCCCGCACGCCCCGCGTGCCCGCAGCTACGACACGGACTGCCTCGTTGAAGAAGCAGCCAAAATGGAGAAGATCAAGTTTCAGCACATCGTGTCCATCTGTGGGGTGTGCAGGCAGCCCCTGAGCATTGTGAGGGAGGTCATGGCCAACGGCTCCCTGGAGAAGATGCTGCCCATGCACAGCCTCTCCTGGCAGCTCAAGTTCCGCATCGTCCACGACACCAGCCTGGCCATGAACTTTCTCCACAGCATTAAGCCGCCTCTGCTCCGCCTGGACCTCAAACAAGGCAACATCCTCCTGGACGGCAACATGCGTGTCAAGGTGAAGGCCCCAGTCAACCTCTCTGCCCCCTTTCCACTCCAGAGTCTCCCGCAGGCGGGCAGGATCATCTACCTGCTTGCCTCACCTGCTGGCTCCCTCATGACAAATCCCGAAGGCAGGAATTACACCTAAAACAAAGATGGACGAGCAGTGGAGTTTGGCGCACGGCTCTGGGTATCGGGATGCCCGCAGTGACCCTCTTTGGACCTCAGTCTTCTGTTTCTACTGGGGGTGGAACGTTCCCTATCCCTCCCATTCGTTGCTTTGGGTGGGGGGGGGGTGTGTGGAAATGAGATGATTCCTAAGAAACGTTACAATGGCCTTCAGTTCCTAAGACGTGCCACCCTCTTCTGCCCCAGGACCTCGGCACATTCTGTCCCTGGTGCCAGGACCAGTGTTTTCCCTCCTCCCTTCTTTATTTAGCAACCCGTGCGCATCTTTCAAGTTTCTGCTTGGACAGAAAACTTCCTCCTCGGGGAGTTTTCCTGATGTACCACAACCAGTCCCCATTAGCCTCATGGTACTTCTATCTCTTCATAGTGCTGACCCCACGGTAAGCATATAGTCCTTTGTGAAACTATTTCATTCGTGACTATACCTCCCTATTTGAGTGAGCACTTAGAGGAGTAATAGGCAGCGGTGCCTGATCCTCAGGACGCAGGGGGTTGGCACCCGCTGAACGGTCAGCTGGCATACGAACGAACCAGTGAAGAGGAGCAATGCAGGGGATGAATAGACGTGGCGTGAGTACTTCTGGGCCCTTGGACGGACGGAAGCTTACCGGAGACGGCGGCTTTATCCACGGTCCGTCTGGACCACGGCCACGCCTGCGAACTACTGGCTACGTGGCGGACAGTGTTCTAAGTGCTCTTTGCGCATGTCCCCGTGTAATGCCCGTCAGAGCACTGTCCGTTCAGCATCCACGCTATTCCCAGTTCAAAGATGAGGAAACAGAGGCTCTGGAAGTAACTTGTCTGAGGTCATCCAGGTCATGCGTGGGAGGAGCGCCCAGGCCCTTAACCCCTCCCCCGTCCCGAAAGCGTGGGCTGCAGGAGGGGGAGAGGTCAAGGTGGTTTCCTGGAGGAAAGACTGTGGCTCCTTATCCCTGCCTGTGGCTCCCTCCCAGATTTCTGACTTTGGCCTCTCCAAGCAGATGGAACAGTCAACCCGGATGCAGTACATCGAGAGGTCAGCTCCACGGGGCGCCCTCAGCGACACCCCCCTGAGGTGTTCTTGGAGAGTGACAAGGCCCCAGGGCCCATGTACGAGGTGTACAGGTGAGAGGGGCCTGGGCTCACCCTGGGGGGCAGGTGGCCGCTTCTTGCCACGCTGCCCAACGCGCCCCCCAGTTCCCAGGGCATGACATGGCAAGGGGACGGCTGGAGAGGCCTTGCCCAGGGGCATGCGGGGCCTGCCGCTCGGGGTGACGGCGGGTATCTGGAAGGTCACTCAGGGAGCGCTGTGCCCTGTCTGCAGCCTCGGGATTGTCATCTGGGAGGTCCTCACTCAGAAGAAGCCGTACTCAGGTAGCAGGTGCTGGCTCCCTAGGGGGACGCCGGGAGGGGCTGGGAGGGGCTGAGGGCTCGCAGGGAAGGTCAGGCGGCAGCTTGGGGCTTCCAGATCCCCGTCTTACTCTCCTGCCTTCCTCCCCTGCCTTCCGGAGCTCACGTACCTGTATAGGGAGGGCACACGTCAGCCCAGACCACGCTTCTGGCTCTAATTCCTTTGCTTCCAAAGTTTTCTTTCCTGTCTCTCCTGCCCCCACCCCTGACACCTAATGCCAGGTACATAGACTGTCAGGAAACCCGGGCGAGCTCACAGTGTCAAAAGTCAAGGCCTGGAACTAGGCCCCCGGGCAGCAGATGCCTGCGGTGTGGGGTCCTGTCCCATCTCGGCCTGGGAGGCGGCCGCAGCCGGACCGGAGACCCAGCAGCTCAAATTGGAACCTCAAGTTGGCCTGCAACCTAGCTGTTGACGCACGGTGCATTTATGTAGCCCTTGCTGTGTGCACTACTCTGTGGGGATCCTGGGACAGCCCGCAGCCCTGCACAGCCACCCTGGCCCTGCCTCCCGGCCGACACACAGCCTGAGCTTCCTCTCACAGGCCTCCATGTGGTGACCATTGTCGTGCGAGTGGCCGCAGGCCTGCAGCCCTCCCTGTGGTCTGTCTCTGACGCGTGGCCCGGCGAGGCCCAGCAGATGGTGAACCTGATGAGGTGCTGCTGGGATCAGGACCCCAAGAAGAGGCCCTGCTTTCCAGGTTCTTGTCCAGCCCTACCCGCTCGAGGGACTGGGGTGCTGGGCAGGGCTGGAGCATGAGGGGGCTGGGGCCGAGGTCTGAGGGGGCAGGAGAGGAGACGGCTGGGGCCTGGGCCACTCCTGAGGACTGTGCGTGGCCCTAGGGCACAGTCCGTATCACGGAGCTGGGAGGGAGGAGGGCGGGGGACAGCTGAGGATGGCACCCCCGTTGGAGGCAGAGTAGAGAGAACCTGTGCCGGAGGGCCCTGGGCCTCGCTGTGCTGCTTCTGAGTTCGCCGGTGAGCCTGGTGCTTCCAGACCATGACATCACGGGCCCGCATGGGCCTTGAGGATACGCACCCCTTCAGCGACTGTGCAAACCTCCGCGTGTGTACCTGTGAGCACCTTACACATCAGCGGGTCCTGCCCCTCATTTTATGGAAAAGGACCGACCCTCAGAGGGCTGGTGACGTGCTAAGGGCCCAGCTTTTCAGCCGCCTGGTGCACACGTGTGGATGTGCAGGAGTCCAGGAATGATTTGCGGAGGGGGGACACCGGGCATATTAGGGTGTCTAAAACGGGAGGGGGCCACCGGCCAGCCCGTTGCTTGTCTTCCTGCCTCTATTCATGGAGCAGACATCACAGTGGAGATCAACGTGCTGCTGCTCCTGCTGCAGAGCCCCGTGGCGGACCCGGAGAGCGAGGCCCCGGCCAGGAAGGTGGCCTGCAGGCTGTCTCTGCAGCGGCCCGGGGAGGTGAGCGCGGCGGGCTGGGCGCAGCTCCCGCAGGTCCCGGGATGCCTACACGGGGACACGTGGGACTGAGCCCCAGCCCACACTGCTGGCCACACCCAGCAGCCCGCTGGGGACAGCTTTTCCCAACGGGCACAGTGTGGCTGTAACCCCGGGGAGGATGCTCCGTCTCCCGCGTGCGAGGGATGATCAGAGCCCTGCCTGCGGGCGGCTCCATCGCAGGCCTCAGTGTCCTCACTGCGTTCTCCTGTCCCTTCCCTGCTGTGGGGGCCAGCCAGGGGCCAGCAAGGGGCTCCTGGCAGAACCAAGGGGCTCCTGGCAGAACCACAGGGCCAGCCAGCCTGCACTGCAGGTGGCCCAAGGGGAAGTCAAGGCCCTGGACCACCTCCTTCTGGCAGGGTCCCCTCTGCCCAGGACGCTCCTCCAGACACAGCTGGATAGGAATGGCCTAGGGGGCTTCCTAGGACATGAGTCCCCATGGGTGCTGGAGGGGGCCAGAGAGAGAGGGGAGCAGGGCACAGACCAGCACCGGCCCACTGGTCTCATCTGCCCACGTCTTCTGAATCCCTCCCTCCAGGTCAGTGAAGAGGTCAGCCAGGACCTAATAGACAGCGGTGAGTCCAGAGAGCCACACCTGGACCCAGACGATTCACCCCCTCCCCCATCTCCCCTGCCCCCGACCCTCCACCCCGATTGTCACAAATCGGGAGTTCGTGTGTGCCTTTCCTGGCACCGGGCTCCATGTTCCTGAAATGCACCTGCCCCCAGGGGTCAGTCTGTGCTGCCCTCCAGGTCTGTGTTCTTACAAGGCCAGACTCCTCCTTTCCTGGCTTGGGACGCAGAACACTGGCTTTCAACCCCGGCTGCATGTTAGAATTCTCCGGGGAATGAAATCCTGATGCCTGGGCCACCTAGACGGATTAAATCAGAACCTTGGTGGTGGGGGCGCTGGAAAGGGGTTCTTGTTACTGTTATCGTTGTTTGTTTTGGAAATTATTGCTTAAAGTTTATTTATTTGAGAGAGAGAGCAATAGAGGCAGAGAGAGGGAAAGAGAGGGAGAGAAAGCAGGGGAGGGGTAGGGAGAGAGAATCCCGAGCAGGCTGTCAGCACGCAGCCCCACTCGGGGCTCGATCCCATGAACCGTGAAATCATGACCTGAGCTGAAATCAAGCGTCGGATGCTTAACCGACTGAGCCACCCGGGCGCCCCCGAAATTGTTGCTTTTAATCCTAATTCGCTCTGGGTAGAGCAGGAGGGAGCCATGGCGGCTTCAGGAGGAGTTCAAGATTGTACAGCCTGTTTTCAACTTACATTGACTTGCTTTGTGCCCAGCCCTCCTCTGGAAGTTCGTTCCCACCCCCGCGTTGTCCCCACAATGGTAGTTTGTGTCCCCTTTAAGGATTGGGGTCTGGAGGCCCAAGGCGGCAGGGAACTGGCGAAAGCCAGGTGGTGCTAAGGGTGGACCCGGGGTCTGCACCCCGTCCTCACGGGAAGGCCGGCCAGAGTCTGTTCTCTAGGACGCGGGAGGCTGCGTAGGGATCTGTGAGAGCAGGACAGACTGCCCTCCCTCCCCGAGTCTCTGTGCTCCGCACGCTCGGAGGTCCGTTTTGCAGCCCCATCTTCCTCCCGGCAGACTCGAGAGACTACCCTGGCGCGGGTCCTGCAGCTCTCGGACGGCGGGGACCCCGTCCCGGGCGGCGAGCAGCTGTGCACGTCCAAGAACAAAGTCGCTCCCCTCCACTTCCTGGTGGTGCAGGGCAGCGTGGAGCGGGTGAGGCTGCTGCTGGCCCATGAGGTCGACATGGACTGCCAGACGGCCTGCGGCTGCACGTCGCTCCTCATCGCCGCCCAGGGCCAGCAGCCCGAGCTCTGCGCCCTGCTCCTGGAGCACGGGGCCGACGCCAACCTGGCCGACGGGGATGGCTGGGCCCCCGCCGTCTGAGAGCTGAGAGACGACTGCACCGCCCGCCCGCCTGCTCCTGGACCACAGGGCCCGCGTGGACGCCCAGGAGCATGAGGGCCGGACCCCGCTGCACCTGGCCGCACAGAACAACTTTGAGAACGTGGCTCGGCTCCTGGTCTCCTGCCAGGCCAACCCCAACCTGCATGAGGCCGAGGGCAAGGCTGCCTACTTGGGCCACGTCAGCCTGGTCAAGCTGCTGACCGGCCAGGGGGCCGAGCTGGACGCCAGGCAGAGGAACCTGAGGACGCCGCTGCACCTGGCCGTGGAGCGAGGCAAAGTGAGGGCCATCCAGCACCTGCTGAAGAGCGGGGTGGCCCCTGATGCCCTTGACCGGAGCGGCTACAGCCCACTGCACCTGGCAGCCGTCAGGGGGACGTACCTAATCTGCAAGATGCTGCTCGGGTACGGGGCCAGCCCCCCGTTGCCCACCCGGCAGGGCTGGACACCCCTCCATCTCGCAGCCTACAAGGGCCACTTGGAGGTCATCCACCTGCTGGCAGAGAGCCACGCAGACCTGGGGGCTCCTGCGGGCATGAAGTGGACGCCCCTGCACCTGGCCGCCCGCCACGCGGAGGAGGTGGTGGTGCTGGCGCTGCTGCGGTGTGGGGCCAACCCCAACGCCGCCGAGCAGTCGGGCTGGACCCCCACCCACCTGGCCATCCTCAAGGTGCTGGTCAAAGCCAGTGCCCAGCTGGATGTCCGGGACGGGGTGGGCTGCACACCCCTGCAGCTGGCCCTCCGGAACCAAAAGCAGAACATCGCTGCCTTCCCGGAGGGCAAGGAGCCCCCTCGGGCTGTTCTGGGCCCTGCTGAGCCCGGAGCCCTCGCAGGAATGTAGGCACCCCAGGGCCTCCTCACCCATGAGGAAGAGGGCTTGGTGGACGTGAAGCTGGCCTTTTGGCACGGCCCCTTCCCTGTCCTTGCCACCTGCCCCTGGGGCCTTGAGAGGACACAGGAGGAGGCTGGTGTCCCCCCAGAGGGAAAGGGGGTGCACTGAGGTCGCAGCAGGGGGTGGGGCCCCGACCTCCTCTTCTTCCTCCCGAACCTGGACTCAAGCCCCCAGAGTGAATTCCCTCTTCCTTCCCCAGACGCCTGCCACTTTGTGCCACTTGCCCCTGAGCTCCTGGGGCCCCTGCGTCCCGGGAACCCTCTCTGACTGCGAAGGGACGCACAGAGAAGAGGGATGTGCTCCCTCCCGGCTAGAATCTGTGTGCCTGGCCCGTATCTCCAGCAAGACCAGGACAGCCAGGTACGTGCTTTTCAAAAGGGGCTGTAGCTAAAACTTGGGAGGAAATTTCCACCTACCCTTTAAGGCCCCAGCCAGCCCCCTGTTGACACACAGACCACACCTTCCTGGTGGCCCTGGTTCTGGCGTCTGGGTCTCCCACGTGGTCTCCGCCCCAGCTGCCCATCAGTGATCCTCTGTGGGTCCCCAGCCTCCTCTGCCTCCCCTTCGCCCTATCTAGTTATATGGCCAGGTTTCAAACCCTCAACTCAATAAACCTATGGATCTGAGTCTCCCCTTCGGAGAGGGGCTGACCCGTGGGGCCAGTAGTGTGAGTGTGGGGTGTGGTGTGTGTGTAAGTCGATCCAGTGGCAGGAGGCAGGGGCCAGACGTGTGGAGTTGGAGGAGGTGGTGACAGTGAGGGGTGGGTTATTGGGGCAGGGACTTCCCTCCCAGCCGCAGCGGCTCAGACAGTGACGGCTGTCCCCTGTGACCACACCCTGGCCCCGATGTGCCGGCCTGGCCCGCCCTACAGGTCCGAGCAGAGCTGGGGCTGCTCACACTAGCCTTGTGTTGACGGGGCCCAGCCTCTGCTTTCTCTCTGGCTCAGCCGGGAATGGCGGACCGCGGGGAGGTGGGGGGGATTTGAGTGGGGAAGAATGGGTGCCCTAAAGTCCTATCCCGCTCCTCTCCACCTCTCCGCACTGCTGAATCAGCCCCTCCGATTTTGATTTAAGGACGTTTTGGAATTGTCAGAGAAAAGGCATCTTCTGCCCCAACCACTGGCCAGCCCCAACCCCCAGGCCCTGGGCAGGCTCACCTCTGTGGGTGGTCTTGCGGGGCCACCAGTCAGCAGCCTCCTGTCAGCTAGGGTGAGAGGCAGAGCAGAGGGGAGCTCTTACCCACATACAGGCTGGCAGTGTTGTGTCTCTGGGCTGTGGCACCCACCTCCTAGGCCCCAGATGATCAGCCCATCACGTCCCAGCCTACGGCCCCCACGGAGAGCCCTGGGAGCAGCACGGAGCTGCGATGTGCCCCGGAGAAGTAGCTATAAATCAAGCCTACTCATTAGAGCCTCCTGGGTGAGGTGCGTGGGGGGTGAAAGGGCTATTCAAACACTGGCCCTACCCTTGACTGGTTAAACCAGAGCAGCCAGGGCTGAGAACAACCACCAGGGGGCGTCTCATTTCTCCCTGTGCCCTCTCCTTAGCACCACCATGATGTGGGGCGGGCTTTTCTGGGCTAGTTGGAGTGGGGACTCCTGAGGACTATGGGAGGCATCCCTCAGCAGACTGCTTCGTCTTCCGACTCCCTGCTCAGCTGCCTGGTCCATTCTCCTTGTTCTTCCTGAGGCTGAGCCTTAGGCAAGACTTGGAGCTTCATGCCCGCTGGGGAGTTCTCTTTCCCAGAACATGCCAGAACAGGAAGGGGGAAGGGGAGAGGGCTCTATGCTGTTTGCCTTCCTTGGGCCCTGAGGTCTGTGTCTGGCTCTCACGCTAGGATCCTCACAAGCCAGAGAAGGGGAGTGGGGCTACCTGTTCAAAGCCGGGTGAGCTCAGATCAATCCCTGAAAATGGCCAGGAGTGAGGCACAGGGGGCCAGCGGTGTCTGGGCTCTCCTCTTGGACAGAACTTGAAAGACGTTGAAGAAAGGGGTTAGAACAGGTAAGTGACGCCTTGGCGCCTGCGGTCAGGACTAGCCCTGGGGTCATCTCACCAACCTGATGGCCCCGGGGTCCAGGCTGAGACTCTCAGAGCCCTGCTTGGTCTACCCCTTTCCTCCAGGAGATAACGGAGGACGCGGGTTCAGGCCAGCTCTGGCCAACATTGCCTACTAGCACCTGCTGGCTTTTCAAGTCAACCTGAGCCAGACACATCACACAGCGTCTACGGTGGGTCCCACTGCCACACGGCTGCCTTCTAGAGGTTTCTGTGGGATGTTTAGAATTTGGCTTTAGTGAGGCCCTTGGGATTCCCAAGGAGAGGGTCTCCAGTTGGATTTCAAACCCTGTTTAGGGGAGTTTGGGGCATGGTGGAGGGTAGGAACTTCATAGTTTCCTACTGGGCATCTCTGCTTGGAGGTCCTACAGACCCCTTAAAGTCCCAAACTGGACATTCCCTCCCCTCCACGAGTCCATTCATCACTCTCTCCCCATGTTAGTTAAAGGTGTCCGAACTTTTAACCTGGGAGTCCTTCTAGACCAGTGCTGTCCAACAGCGTGTACCGGGAGGTTGGAAACCTGTATCTGCAACGGATCAGTAGGATAGGTCCTGCCACCCCCGACCCCCACGCTGCTGAGCGCTTGAAATGTGGCCAGTGCTGCCAGGGGACCAAATGTTTGATTTCAATAAACCTAAGTAGCCCCACATGTGTCTAGTGGACAGCGCAGTTTATAATCTGGCCCTGTCCCTCATCCAGTCACTTACCAAGCCGAGTGGGTCCATCGGGAAGGGCTTTCCAGAAGGCATGTATGTGGAAGGACACAGCAAAGACAGGGCAGTGCCTGGATGAGGTGGAAGGAGCCAGGGGTCCCAGAGGCTGGGGAACGAGCAAACGCGCTGGGGTGCAGACAGCCCAAGAGCAAACGGGGTGGGGAGACCCTGACGCCCACCCTCATTCCGGAGCCGCTGTCCCATTCTGAGCAGGAGAATGAAATCACAATGAACTGCGCATCCCAAAGACCCTTCGGCCGGCCGTGCCTGGGGTGGGGGAAGGGACACTCTGGTGCGGGAAGACTGCGTTCTCATGGGGCCAAGAAGACAGTGTTTGTTTTCCGGCCGGCTCAGGAAACTCTGGGAGGTGTGCATGCCAGGGCTGTGCTCCTGCAAAGTCCCCCGCCCCTCCCCGTGCCCCGGGCGGTGCCACCTCCATCCTTCATTCACCTGCCACGTCTGTGCCCCAGGCAGCAGGGAGGCTCTGGGTCTTGGGTGGAAGGCAGGGGTGGAGGCGAGAAAGCCACAAGCAAGCGCAGTGGCCGTGTGGCACTTCCTGTTTCTGGAGCTGCCTTAGCTCCAGCCAGGAGTGAAAGGCCTCTCCACACACCTCCACGTGGTTCTCGGCCCAGCGGCGCCCACCCTGCTTTATTCGGCAGGTAGCAGCGCTGGGGGGGGAGGGAAGCTGTCCTTCCCAGGCACCCTCTTCTCCCTGCACCGCACAGCCCCCCAAAGCCGGGGTGGGAGTCCCTCCCTTCCGGAGATGGTCTGCTCTGTCCCTGTCAGCTTCCTGCTCCCCCAGACTCCCCAGAACAAGGGCCAGGGGGCACTGGGTTGGCATGAGAGGACACTCGGGCACATGCATGACCAGACTCTGACCTGCAGCCCCTCTAAAAACTACTCCCCTGGGGCGCCTGCGTGGCTCAGTCGGTTAAGTGGCCGATTTCGGCTCAGGTCATGATCTCACGGTTCATGGGTTCAAGCCCCGCATCGGGCTCTGCGCTGACAGCTCAGAGCCTGGAGCATGTCTTTGGATTCCGTGTCTCCCTCTCTCTCTGCCCCTCCCCTGCTCATGCTCTTTCTCTCTCTCTCTCTCTCTCTCTCTCTCTCTCAAAAATAAATAAAACATTAAAAAATAAAAAAATAAAGATTTTAAGAAATAAATAAATAAAAATAAAAACGACACCCCGCCCCCTGCCCTGCACACCCCCTCCCCCACTCATTAGCTCTGCAGCCCAAATGGCTACCAGGCTGCTCACAGGCCCTGGAAGGCAACCTCCTAAAAGACTGGGGCCCAGATGCTTTTTCTCTCCCTCTCTCCCCACCTTTTTAAAAATCTCCCCACCACACTAGCCTCCTGCAGCTTTGCTCGGGGCTGGTCGGGAAACAGGCAGGATGGACAGGGTGAGACAGAGATTTGGAGCCCTGGATTCAAAGCCCAGCCTGTCATCTAGGCAGCCAGTCTCCCGAAAGAGAGGCGGCCTAACAGGGGGTCCCACGGATGGGTGCCCGGGGTTACTAGCAGGATAGGATGGCGTGGGGCAAGGCCCACAAGGCCCCTGCATGGGATGGGGGCTCATGGCCACAGACATCGCCTGGGTCCTGGGGCCCACGGGGGCAGGGAGGCAGTGGGGCACAGGGCTGGGCCAGGCAGCTCCTGGGACAGGGATGCTGTGGGGAGGGATCCCGGGCAGGTGGACACACTGCCCCCAAGGCAGGCTGCTCCTCAGTGTCCCTGATCGCAGACGACCAACTGCCCCTGTTCTGAGCCCACCGGGAATGCAGGACGGGCAGTCACTTTGTCCGAGGGCCTCCCGCCCCGCCATTCAGGCAGGGCTCCGTGCCCTCAATCTTCCTGCCCTCACCAGGGCTGCTGCGCCCCGAGTCACTGTCATCTACGGGACTGTGTCTCCACACCCAGCTGTTGCGTGACTGTGGGCCGCGGACTCACACTTGCAGACACGTACAGGGGTCGCATCCACCTTTTTCCTGTTGTACATCTAGCCCCTTGCTCAAGGCCTGGAGCACAATGGTTGTCAAGAAAGATGGGTGATGGAGGATGTCACCGGCTGGGGGATGGGTGAAATGCAGCTTCTCTTACACTCCTGGCCTTCCCAGTTCCCAGGACATCTCCCCAGCCAGGGGGCCACCTGGGACTCCTCCGGAACCCACTAGGGGGAGAGTAAGGGGAGAGGGCCTGAAGCTTTGAAGACTTGCAGTCACACGGGGGACATCTGCGAGGACATGTATGCAAAGTGCCTGGCTGTGCCTGACCCGGTGCTGAGTGGGGCGGGGGGGGGGGTGGGGGGTCAGACTCCACCTGCTGTAAAGGCAGATAAATGACCCCTTGGTTGAAAACCGTGCTTCGGAGGGAGACAGGCACAGACACAGAAGCCCAGGGAAGGAGAGGAGAGAAATCAGAGCACTGCGGCGGCAGGCAGGGCCTCCGGGGAGGGAAGAAGAGCCTGGGCCGCCCCCTTCCACCTCGCCCCCTTCCACCTCGAGTTCTCTCGGGTCCCCACGCCCATTCCTCTGTCCCCGTCCCCCGGAGGGTTGAGGGGGGAGGGGGCGGAGCCGGCCCTCCCCCTGCCCACTCCAGCTGTCAGTCTGCTGTCTGGAAGAAAGACTTGAAGCTTTTTGACAGCTGTGGGCAACCCTCCCCTGCCCCGCCCCCCGCCCCTGCCTGCCCTCTTGCCCTCTCCTCCCATCAGCGCCCTTCCCAGACTGCTGGGAGCTTGGCTCCCTCCCTCTCTAGCTGGCTGCTGTCCTCCCTCCCTCCTTTACTCCCTCCCTTCTCTTTTTCCTTCCTTCCTTCCTTCCCTCCCTCCCTCCTTCCTTCTTTCCTTCCTCCATCCCTCCCTCCCTGCCTCCTTCCTTCCTCCTTCTTTCCTTCCCTGCCTCCCTCCTTCCTTCCTCTCTTTTACTCTCTCCTCTCTGTCATCTCTTCCAATTCCCACAGCTGAGAAACCTGTGTGACCTTGTCAGGTTTCTAAAGATGAGATGAGCTCTTGAGCCTCCGTCCAGGGCAAGATCTTTCACAGGCTGGGTGTGTGCGGTGTGTCCGTGTGTGCACCTGTGTGTGCATCGGCCGCAGAGAAGTCTCTGGGGTCTCTCACCCCACTGAGGTCTGACGCCTTCGCCCGGAGGTGGTCACTGGCTTACTGACACCCTCTGGGCTGGACTAGGGGCCCGTTTTGCCCAGCTTCCGGGGCCCGGGTGCTCCTGGGGCTTAGCAGGTTCAGGAGGAAGATCAAAGTCCATAATTAAGTGTTCAGGGCAAGTTAAGTGCTCCAAAGTTTGGTGCTAAAAATATTGTATTTAGCATGCAAATTATGCCCTGACAGCTCCCCGGAGCCTGAGCTCGTGGGTGCCAGCACCTTGTTTGTCATCATCACGCTGTTATTCTCACGGTAGTAAGAATATTCCTCTTTTACCAGGTTGATTTATTATTTCATTTCTTAAAGCCAAATTTCTGCTTTCAGGGCAGTGCCAACTTGTGGCCCCAGAAATTTGGAGCTGTGACTGGGCTGGAGGCCAAGGGGAGAGGGGACCACCTGGGCCGTGCCACGCAGGGCACCCCTGCTCCCCGACCTGCTGCAGAGGAAGGGGGTCCTGATTCCAGCCAGAAGTCGGGGCAAGGGGCAGACGCAGACACGGACACAGCCAGCCCCTCGAAGGGCCCCTTTTCCTCGGAGCCTGCTCTGCCTTGGAGGGTCCTAAGAGCTGAGGTCCTTCAGAGGTGCCAGGCCTGGAGAGGAGGAGGTGGGAAGCGGAGACAACCTGGCCTTCCCACCAGAGGGATCGGGGGAGCCCTGGGTGTGCTGGGGGATCCCCACTGGGAACGTTTTCACATCCCCATCTTGGCCTGCAGTTGAGGCTCGGGGCAGGCCAGCAGCGGGGCTGAGAGTGCTCCGGTCTCCTGGGCACGGGAGGACAGGACGAGGGGGAAACATGGGCACACGCATCCTCTCCTCGGTCCTCCTGGAGCAGCTCCTTTCCCCCCTGCGTCCACCCCGGGGGCTGTGGTCAGGGTCACCCGTTTCTGGGGGGGGCTGCGGAAGGCTCCCCCCACTCTGATCCCAGCACAGACGAAGTTCGGCACTGGTTCCCATCCGCCCGAGGGGCCTCGCATGTGACTCTCGTCAAAGTTTTATTAGTGTGGAGCATGTGTAGTGATGTTACAGAGTCTGGGGCCCAGGGCCCCCCGGGCCAAGCTGCAGCCTCCCTCCCCTCTCAGGGCAGGGCCAGCCCAGGCCAAGTGGCACTCAGCAGCCCCCGCGCCTCGGGCTCCTCTGAGGCAGAGACAGCGGAAGGGAGAGGGGGCAGGAGAGAGAAGAGGCAAGAGGCGAAGGGGAGTGGTGTTGCTGCAGCCGAGTGTGGCAGGAGGAAGCCCCCGGAGAACCTCCAACACCCCGCCCCAGGCCCCAGATGCAGCCACAAGCCCACCTTCCTTGCCTGCTCGCAGCCTGGCCCAGCAATTGCTATAGATGGGAGGCACCGAGTCCGTCGGGGGGCAGCAGAGTGGGCTCGGGGGACGTTCCTCTCCCCGAAGACCTTCCTGGGGCCCTTCAAGCCCAGGGGTGCGGCCCTCAGCGGGTGTGGAAATCACATGGGTGGCTGGAGGCGGGGCGGGGGGGGGGACCCCCTGCTGTGGAAAGAGGCTCCCGTTGGGGCAGGAGAGGGAGTGAGAAGATTTTTGGCTTGGGCTTCTCTGGGGCCCACCCTGCGGTCTGGTATTTACATGGGTCACCCGCCACCGAAGTCGCCTGGGGCCCTGGCCACCCCAGAGCCCCAGAGAAACGTCAGAGAAGGCGGCTGCGTCTTTGGCGCCCCGGGAAGAGGGTCTAGAGCGGGAGGGGGGCTCTGGGAGCCGCCCCGAGCCGGGGGTCCCAGCCCTCGGGCTGGCACCATGGAGTCAAGCGAGCACTGCAGGGCCTGCCGGCCGAGTCCGCCCTGCGTCGCCCCCATCCGCGGCGCCCAGGGACGCAGAGGCGGCCGGCCTGGGCGGGGAGGCGGAAGCGGCTCAGCAATGCAGGATCTTCAGGAAGGCCTTGCGGAACTCAATGTTGAAGGTGGTGTAGATAATGGGGTTCACGGCACTGTTGACATAGCCCAGCCACGTGAAGGCGCTGTACAGGACGGGCGGGATGTTGCAGTCACAGTGTATATTCAGGATGTGGGTGATGAAGAAGGGCAGCCAGCAGATGATGAACACGCCTGGGGGAGAGGGCGGCGGTCAGGCAGGGAGAGGCTGGGCTGGGAAGGAGGCCCCAAGCGGGCAGACCCCGGCCCTGGAGCACTGCGGGAGGAGTCTCGGCCTCAGATTCTAGAGCTGTCTCTGACACCCGTTTGCAGGGAGGGTCACTTTCCTTCCCTCAGCCTCCTTTTCCTCACCTGTCAAATGGGTGTAGTAACACCCACCCCACAGGGAAGGATGGTGGGGCTTGAAAACAAATGCACCGGGTTAACGTTCTGACATAAGTCAGTAGAGACGGAGATATGTACTCTGCTTTCCTCAGCGGCCCGAGGTGGGACATTTGGTCACTGCAGGGTGAGGATGCACCGTTTGGGGCCGAGGGACAAAAGGGACAGTTAGATACCCATCTCGCTTAGGTTCCTGGCATCCCTGTGGGGTCGACGGGGAACTGAGGCGCTCACAGGCTCTGTGATGTACACGAGGCCACCTTGCTCGTGAGGGGCGAAGCCAAGACCTGCTGAATTCCAGTCATTGAGGTCTGCCGCCCCCCCCCCCCCACCTGTGGCCAGCCTCTCGCTGTGCCTTCCCCAGCCCCTGGGGGGATACCTCTTCCTAATTCCTGCTTTGGGACGCTCTGACCTAGACCGCCCTCCCGCCCTCCCACTTTGTCCCTCTGACTCAGCACCTCCTGCTCTGGTGGGACTCTCGGCGTGGGGGCACCATGAGCCCAGAATGCCCCACAAGCACCCCGGGAGTCCCCAGGACTGCAGAGACACCCCGCGGGCTGGAGCAGAGGGCACAGCTCCAACCCTCCTCTGTCACCCTCGGAAGGCTGCCCCAGCTACCCTGGGGGCCGCGGGGAAGGAGCGGTCACATTGGCCCCTCCCATTCCCAACCGGCCACGTCATGTCATGTCCAGCCTTGTGTTTTGACTCGTCCTCTGGGGTTTTCTAGGCGACTTTTATTTGAAAGCGTTGCCTGGCTGACAGAGCCATGCCCTCTCTGCCACACGCCTCTCTGCTCCAGCTCCCCTTTCCTCGTCCGCAGCTCTGGCCCCACAGGGTCTCTTGGTTGAGCTGAAGTGACCTGAATTTCCAATACCTCAACAATAGCAACACTACCCAAACCATACTGATGACACATCCCGGTGTGCACATTACACACTGCTTTGCACTTTCCAAAACGCTTTCACCTGTGTGCACCGTCTGACCACACAACAGCCCCGAGGGGCGATCTCCTGCTGAGGGGACTCCAGAGAGAGAGGGTGGCTGGCCCGGGGTCATGATGCTCGGGGGGGTCACTATGGTAGGCTGGTCAAGCTCACAGACTCTGAAACCAGACTCCTTGGGTTTAAATCATAGGTCTTCCTTGGGCACGTCATGCACCCACTCCAGACCTCAGTTTTCCCATGTGTAAAGGGAGCATCATTATAGAATCTACCTAACGGGGAGATCAATGGGAGTGGCCCGCACCTGAGAAAGTGCCGGTGCCCTGGCCCGCCAGCCGTGGTTAGGAAGCGGATGGCAGGTAACAGGGCCCATCTCGGTGGGCGGGCCCACGGTGATGGGTCCCTTCCTCAGCGATGGCTGGACAGAGCCGGGCCGCGGCCACCGGCCAGCCTGACTCACCGAGGACAATGGCGAGCATTTGGGTGGCTTTCTTCTCCTTCTGCTGCGAGAGCTTCCTGCGGCTCATGGTCTTGAGAGAGGTCCGGGTTTTGCCATTGGGCATGGACTGGATCTCAAAGATCTTGGCAATCTTGGGGTGGTCTTTGGCATGCCCATTCTTCTCTGGTTTGGCGGGGCTGTCGGCCGTGCTGTGGAGGCCGTGGTGGGACGGGTCGGGGAGGGTCAGCTGGTGGTGGCTGGGCGGTATGGGACTGTACCGGGTCCTCTCGGGGGGGCTGGTGCTGGACAACATCTCCATCTCTAGCTCCTGGGCTCGGCGGGCGGCCTCCTGCACAGAGGCAGAGAACTCCGGGTAAAGCCAGGCCGGTCCTCAGGCGGCCGGGACGGTCTGGGCTGGGACGGTCATCCCCAGCCCTCCTCCCAGAGCAACCCTTATGCAGCCTCAATAACCCCACAACCACCGGTGGGGCCTTATTACCCCCGCACTTCTCTCTCATTAACTCAGCAACACTTACTGAGCACCAGTGAGTGCCAGGCACCCAGCTGGCTGCTGGGAATACTGATTTGGCATTCAGGGCCTGCTGCAGGAGCTCATGTTGTAACTGCTCTTCCTGCCGGGCTGAACAAGGGCTGCCAGGCTGACCTGAGACACCCCACCACATTCTCCTCGTAGACCAATCCAGGTGCCAAAGGACTAACCCCAGCCCCCGACTCAAGTCCTTCCTGCCAAGCTGCCCTGGAGGCCCTGGTGGGGATCCACTCAGGGCCTCCAGTTTCCCCAGACCTTAGAGTGTCAGCCTGAACTTCCAAAGAGCAGCCTCGCCGTGCACCCGGGTGATAGGCCTCTGCGGCTGCCCTAGTCCCAGTCCTGAGTCCCCATTTGTCATCCATCTCATGAACGACTCCCTGGAGTCCTGCCCTTGCCGTGCAAGGGAACGGTGGGGGCCCCCGCTCCCTGCGGGCACCTGACCTGAGCTTCACGCGCGGCCCTGGGTGGGTGCCCTGGCCCAGCTGGGGTACGGCACCTGCTGCTGGGACCCTGCTACTACTTCCTCTGGGCAGAGCCCGGTGTCGGCTGTGGCTCCGCATCTCCGGGCTCTACTTGCGGGCTGCACTGCCCCACCAGCCCCAAGGCTGCTCTGCTCCCTCCCCTCCTCACCCTTCCACACCCAGCCTCCAGCCCCAGGACCTGCCTGTAGTAAGGAAGCACATGCAAGTGGGAAAGACCAGCGAAGGCGTGGACTTCGGAGCCCCACGGGTTTGGGCTCAAACATGCGCTATCTCACCGTTTCACCTCGGGTGAGCTACGCACCCTCTCTGAACCTCTGTTTCCTCTTCTGTAACATTAAAATCAATAAGCTCAACACGACTTACCTCTCAGGGTCGCTGTGAGGATTTGATGAGATAGTAGGAACACGGTGAGTGTTCAGTGAACGGTAATAGCCATTGTTCCGATTTGCATTACGTTATTACGGCCAAGTCCTCTCTCCCAACCATTTTCTCGCGCTAGGGGCGCCTAGGTGTGCCTTGCAGAATCAGGCCGACTCGCTGCCCGCCTGCTTGTGAGGTGTGCGTGGTGAGCCTGGCCTCAGAGGCCGTGGGGGAGCCTGGGAGGTGCTCTGCCGCTGAGGTGTCTGAGAGTCCCGGCAGCTGGGTTTCCCGAGGGGCGGAAGGACCTGGCCCTGGGTCCCTGACCTGAGCACTTACCACTCTCCTCCTGTTCACTGGGAAACTCCCATTGGACTTGATGATAACGGTGCAGAGTTTCATGTCCTCGGGGTGAGTGCAGGTGCCCTGTGGAGTGAGCCAGTACACTGGTCATGACGGGCAGGCGGCTGGGGACAGACACCCAATGTGGGCTCGTCGGGCTGGGCACAGGGACTCAGAGGAGGGCGGGGGGGGGGGCCTGAGGAGGGGAGAGTGAAGCTTGGTCCTGCGAGGAGAGAAGGTGGGCAGGATGCGGGACGAACAGGCCGTGACTATTATGGGGTGCCTGTGAAGGGTCCGGCACATGCTAGGCATATTCATATCCCTCTCACACCGAATCCTCAAAACCACGCCGAGAGGTTGGCATTATGATTCCCACTTAACAGATGAGGAAACCGAGGCTCAGAGAAGTTAAGCAACTTGCCCAAGGTCACTCAGCAAAAAACGTGGCAGTGCCAGGCCTTGAGCCTGATGTGTCTAACCCCAAGACTCTGGTTCCTTCCAGGCCCACATACTGTCTTCCCATACAGGGAGGGCTGAGCAGAGGGGAGAATTCACAAGACATAAGGGGGAGGGAATGGAAGCACGGCGGAGGAGAGGAGGAGGAAAGGGCGGGGAGGAAGGAGGAGGTGCGCGCAGAGGGGAGCACAGGGAGCACGGAAGGTAAAGGGGAGGGAGGGGAGCACAGAGGGAGGAAAGGCAGAGAGGGGGGCTGCAGCGAGGCAGGACGAGGGATGGGAAAGGAAGGAGAGAACAGGATGCGTCCAGACAAAGATCTCCAAGCAAAGACTTCTCCCAGGGGGTGTGCGCCGCCCGCCCCTCCTCCATCCGGCTCCTGGAGATTATGTCACTCCACGGAGGTCCAAGCCTTCTGACTGTGCCCTGCCCAGGTCCGTGGAGCCCCTCCAGCCTAGACCCCACCCTGCCGCGCTGTCCTGGGCCCCCACCTGCGCACGGGCGAGCCCCCTCTTTACTGGGGAGGGGTGGGTATTGGAGGGGAGGGGGGATCTGGGGACCTTGAGTGGGGCCTTCAGGTTGGCCCTAAAAGCCCGGCTGCTGCGCTTGGTGTTGACCCGCTTGCGGCGCCTGCGGAGGACGATGTAGATCTTGATGTAGACCAGCAGGGTGACGATGAAGGGCACGTAGAAGGAGACGATGGAGGAGTACACCACGAACGCAGGGTTGGCAATTATGCACTCATTCTGGTCTGGGGGGGGGGGGAGGGAGAGCCCAGAGGGGGTGTCAGCGGCCCACGGGGCCACAGCGCCACGAGAGACCCTTCCCTCCTCCGCCGGACCCGAGCAGCGAGGTCCCAGAGGACGTGCGTAGGTGTCCGAAGCCGCCCGGAAATGCCAGACATAAATGAACGTGCGCCGTGAACCAGAGATTTCAAATCACAGCCGTGAGCAAAAAGCTAGGCTCTCACGGTCTGCTTCCGAGTTTTCCCATTAACACTCCCTCCTCATTTCATTATGCGTTTTATTTCCATGACCACACAAGCAGGGCCAGCGTGCTTGGGAAAAATAACGGAAGAAAATTATCGTCAAAGAGCAAACCCTCATGTTAGCCTCTCCTGTGTACATGGGGGAGGTCTACCACCTTTCAGTTTTAGGGACAAGGGGACTCGGTCTTGTTTGCTCAAGTCACCTGTGTCCCGATGTGTTTCCAAGGTCCCTTCCTGGTCTAGCAGATGTCTGTCCTCTATGTCAGGGCCTTTCTACACTGATCTGAGCATCTGCTCAGATCCAGCCCTATTCCCCGCTTCTTGGAATGCCCACAAGAGGCGCATTGCAAGGCTTCTTGGTGTCCTGCCCTGTAAAGGTCTCCAGAGGTGCGCCTGCCTCACTGGGCCCCCCCTCCCCCATGAGAGAAAGTTCTACGCCCACGCCCACGCCAGCAGGCAGACAGGCCCACACCTCCTTCCTCTACGCCAGAGGCACAGGACAGGTGCCGTGGGCGAGCCTCTACTTATTTCCACCTCTCCTCCTCCAGGGGAGTCCGGTCTGTGCTGGGCTTGGCCAGCTTGGGCTGCAGCCTCATTAGCACAAACAGCATCACCGCGGGGTGGTGATGGGGCCCCGTCGTCACCCCTCATGTGTGCACATGCGTGTGCACACACACGCAAACACATGCAGTTGGTGAGGTTGTCTGGCCTGCTTCACTTGAATAAGCAACGCTGAAAATGGCCAGTCATCCTCTCGAATCATTCCCCCCACTCCTCACTCAACCCCATCATGCCTTGAGCTACTGGTCCTCTCTGGCCCATCCAGGTACAAAGGAGAGTCAGGCTGGGCCGGGGAGACCCAGCCTGGCCTCAGCTTAGGCTGGCGAACAAGTCCTCCCCCTAAGCCTGCACCCAGGGCCTCAGGTCCCGCGGGGTCCCGTGCAGGGAAGGGGGCGGTGGAGCCCCAGGCAGACAGAGGCAGGACTCACCGGTGTTGTTGAGTCCGAAAAGCAGCGGGCAGGAGATGGTAAAGGACAGGACCCAGACGATGGCGATCATGACAGTGACTCGGCGCTTGGAGCTGTATCGGGTGTTGTAGAGCATGGGCATGGCCACGGCCGTGTACCTGCAAGGTCACGGGGCAGGGGGCCCTGAGTCTGCGGTGCCCAGGCCCAGGGCCCCCTCATTCCACAGCAGGCACACACCAGAGACAGCCCGCACCTTGGGGACTGCCAGCTGTCACCTCCCTGCAGCCTGCCTGTCTACCCTACATCTCACGCCTTGCTCCTGCCCCAGCTCAGACAGCAAGGGTAGTTGGTGACACTTTAATGACTGACCAGCTGCCAGGTACCCCTGGCCCGTATCTATTACTCAGTCTCCCTACTTGGATTTTAAGGTTTTTCAGGGCGCAGCGTCTGGGTCTGTGCACCTCTGAAACTGCACCCATGCTGGGCTCACAGACGGTGGAAGTGTTTGTTGATGGATCGGTAGCCAGGCCCCTCAGAGAGAGAGTTCAGCCAGCCCCATTCGGCAGAAAATGACAATGGTGGCAATTGCTTACAGTCACTCGATTCCTCAACCCAGCACTTCTCATATAGTAAGTAGCTCACTTCACCTTCCAAGAACCCTGCCGGGGGGCCCACGTGGCCTGCGCGTGCAAACCAGTGAACGGCTCCAAGGGTAGAGTTTAGCAAAGTGAACACAGCCTGGGCCCCCTTGGCCACGGGCCTGCCCTGCACTGGACAGGAGATGCACAACCAGACACAGTGGCCCCAACTGGACAGGAGTCATCACCCTTGATTTCTAGACAGGGGAGGGTTCTGAGAAGGTGCACACTGTGCCCCAGGTCACTGAGGCAGGACGCGATAGACCTAGGGCCACCGTCAGCACTGGGAGCTTTCTCCTCTTCCCCACTCGCAGTCTGGGTATCCTTGGCGGCATCTCCATCGGGAAGGTGGCCTCTCGTGAGGTGGTCTGGACTCTCCCAGCCAGACCCACGTGCACCTACACACCTGTGCATGTACACGTGTGCACGCCCATGCACGCGCACACACGCGGGCTCACAGGCACACAGCCCACCTCTGCAGCCCGGAAGGTCAGTGGCCCGGGTCCGCTCTGCCACCCTGGCTGGGCTCACCTGTCGATGCTGATGGCACACAGGTTCAGGATGCTCGCGGTGCACATCATGACGTCCAGGGTGACAAAGATGTCACAGTGAATCCTGCTGAACTTCCACTCGCCCACCACCTGGGGACAGAGCGCCACAGCGGGCAGGCGGACGAGGGATGATGAGCTTAGGCCCCGCGGCTCGGCTCTCCCCGGGCAGATCTGGGTCTCCGGCTGGGGCCCGGGGGAGAGGTGGAGAAGCAAAGGGGAGCCGTGCCCCTGGGTGTCTGAGGCACTTGTCCCTGGTCCCCTCCCCTGCTAGACACGTAGGGCCATTTTGTGCCAAGAGCCGGGCTAGAAGAAAGATGACCAACTTACACCGAGTGCCTCAACTTTGAGCCTTTGTCTGTAAAACATCCGTGTGACCGCCTGCAATCCCGTTCTACTGCAATCCCGTTCTACCCATGGGGAAACTGAGTCTCAGAAATGGGCAGTGACCTGCCCAAGGCCCTTCAGCTCGGCTTCTGATGCTGCCCTGATCCCAGGTTTCTGGGGGAGCTGGGCAGCTCTTTCGGGACCAGCACGGTGGGTGGCCCAGGGTCAGGGCCCAGCGCGTGTCCGTTAAGGACAACGGTGAGGACCGTGGGTCTGAAACAGAAAAGACAGTTCTGCTCCTTGTCAAACCTGGAGAATTCGGGAAGGAAAACCTGGGCTCCCGCTCTGGAAACACCAGAAGGGGGTGGGGTGGGGGAGCCGTCCTCATATATCCTTGTATGATAGAACTGAGGAGGCCCGCTCCTGCACACACACTCTCCCCCTTACACACACACACACACACACACACACACACACCACACACTCACTTTCCCATATGCCCATGCACATCCACACACACCCCATTTACACGCACAGGCACGCACACTCACGCAGCGGGCTGGCCCAGGCAACTTCGGAAGTTCGGAGCACCCTGACCCTGAGCACCGAGGCAGGACAGAGACACATCCTGGGGCTCTACCAACAGGAGAAAAAGGAGCAGGAAAGCCCCCTCCCAGGGGCCCGGTGCAGGGCAGCTTCCACCCTGCTGTGATGGCACCGTCAGTCGAGGGGCTAATGAGAACGTGCTCATTCTCCATGCTGCCCCTTTGTTCTGCTCCCAGCCGTGAAACCAAATGCCGGCACTTAAGCTCAGGGTCAGGAACTACAGCCGCTCTTGTTGGACGTGAAGAAACAGCAGCTGGTCCCAGAGGACAGGAAGCCGCCTTCTCTGGGCTCATATGAGCCTGCATCGCGGCACGGGGCTCCCCAAGATGGCAGCTCAGGTCTGGATGGGGGTGGGGAGCTCTGGGGTGTAAGTAGAGTCTACCTGTAGGGCGCTGCTGGGAGGGTCCCAGACCCACCTGGTCCACCCTCCACCTCGAGCCCCCCCGCAACTGCTTCTATGTCCCTGGGGATCTAGGTCTGAGCTACCAGGGCCCTCTTCCTCTTCCTCCTTCCCTCTCCCCTGCCTTCTGCCTTTTCCTACAGATACTTATGAGCAACTTACCATGGGCCAGACTCTGTCCTAGACTCTGGGGTACAGTGCTAAACAGTATTGGTATAGTCCTTGCCTTTAGGGGGCTCTCAATCACCTCCCCTAAAGGCCTATCTGGAGCACAGAAGAAAGGAGGGGTTTCCTCCACAGTCCTGGGGTCAGCTGACTCAAAGACTCAAGAGAAATTGCTGGCAGCCACATACACCGACTGTGGGCATGTGGGCATCTCATGCTCGCACAAGACAGGGCTGCTGTACCCCTCCCGGGTAATAGGACCCCAGCTCAGGGGGCTTCCCCAGCAAGTGAGCTCCACACAGCGCTGGGACTGAAGCAACTGTAGCACGTCCCATGCTCTCTCTAAACTGTCTGGAGGAAGGACCATCCAGCTGGTCGAAAGAGGAGCTAATTATGCAAAAATCTCTACAAGCACATAAAGCGGGAGAGGAGAGATGGTAACTGCGAGGGACCAGGTAACTGCGAGGGTGGACAGCCATGGGGTCAGCGAGGAAAGTGGACTTGCCCAGGGTCCCCTGGGGATTTAGCAGCAGAGGAGAGACGGCCCCAGGTTTGCTAGCACAACTCCAGGGCATTTCTTGGCCTCATTGTTCACACAAAGCCGGGCCCTGCAGCGTGGGCCTTGAGCTAGCTGGGTCCACTCCTGAAAGGAACCAGCACTTACTGTGTGTCACGCACCGTCCCAAACACTTCATACTCATGTCTAACGACAGTGACAGCAAACCTCTGAGGCTAATGATACAGCTCCTGCCCCCCAAAAACTTCAGCCAGCTTTGCCCCCTCCTGCCCTGTAGTTTTGCATACTTTTCGTCTCTGCCTAGAACGCAAAAGCCTTGCCCCTCCTCTGGATAATTCTTCCGAAAGCATCACTTCTTCCTGCAAGACTTCCTTGTCCCCACCTGTCCCCCATTGTGTCCCCACATCTGCGTCCATCACACCTCAGTGGTCCTAGGGGCTATTCACCGATGGCGGGCAATGCCCTGGGGATAGATAGAGTAGGGCACGGATGCGCCCGGGCCACACTGAAGGCGTGAGTAAATGGGACCCTGGTCTACTCCCACACTAGACACGGCCGGCTATCAGAGGCACTAGTATCGCTGGGAAGGGAACAGGGCAGAAAATTCTGGACAACAAGAGCATCTCTTAGAAAGCACAGAGTATGTGGGCTGCAAGAACACTCTGACAGGATGCTGGGATAGTCTGAGACGCCACTCAGGACGGTAAACGACTGAGCCAACATCCTGTAAGCCGATCTCACTGTCCAGCTCTTGTTTTAAAGAGAAATAATGGGAAAGTTGGAGCCACTACCCTCTTCGATACTGTTCTCCCCCCTGCCCCCCAAACCACCGAGCTCCCCCCTTAAAATAACGGTGAACTGGTTATGTTGAAAATACCTGCTCAAAGGACCTACAAGTTCTCAGAAAGCCCCGGTGCAGGCTGTGTACAGATGTGGCTCCGTGGGCAGAGGGGGGAGGTTCTGGAAGCCCAGACGCCTTGCACGGAGCCGCGGGCAGAGCATACCTCACGGTGGGTAGAGGAGGCAAGGGGAGGGCCCTCTCTCTGAGGACAGGTGCTGGGTATCTGCCACCACCATGTTCCTCTTCATCACCGTTGTCACGGCCGACTTCTACCACTTGCTCATTACGGCGTGCGGTACCATGCCGAGCCCTTTACACATATTAACTAACTCACTAGATTCTCAAGCCATGCCGCGAGGTGGGTACCATCATCTCCTTTATATGGATGAGGAAAGCGAGGCACAGAGAGGTTGTGCCACCTGCCCCTCCTTCTCCCCTGATGGTCTGCGGGGACCCTCCTTTGAGAGGGAGCAGGAAGGGACTAGGCCTGAGGATTGCGAAGCGTTCCTCGGGGAGAGGCCCTCAGACAGGACGTGCGTGGACAGACTCACAGACGTGTGAGTCGCGGGGGAAGTGGACCCCTGGCCTCTGGCACCTGCAGATTTCATGCTATTTAGTTTGCTTCTTTGGGCTTCTTCCTTAACACTCATTCTGAATGTTCCAGCCTGTTGGGGCTGTGCGACAGAAAGCCAGGGGTGTGAGGACCTGAGCGCCCCGAGGAGACGCAGGGAGCGCCCGGGCACGGAGACCAGGAGAGGTGCCAGCCTCCTCCTCCCACCCCAGCTCCTCCTCCTGGATGTCTCCTCCGCTCGTCTACAAAATGTCGTGTCTTCCTTTAAAAGTGGAAGCCCTTCCCTCCCAGCCAGGGACTTGCCTCCATGGCACAGGTGTCCCCCACCCCCCCACGCCCAGGACAGGAAGGTAACTGCCCAGTGATCTCAGTGACCTCAATGTTGGCTCTTTCCTGAATGGCTGGTCAGTTCCCAGACTCCACCCCAGAGTCCTAGGCAGGAAAAGGGGCAGGATGCAGCACCCGAGCCCCCAGACCCTCCCACGTCTGCCTGTCGGCTCTGAAAAGCGCCCGCCTAGAAGTGGCTCCCAGTTTCTCCCCTCTATGCGATCTAAGGACAGACAGCTTCTCCAACCTTCTGCAAACTGAGAAGAATAGTATCAACTGCCAGGGTTGGCATGACTGTTTGCTGAGTCTGTGTCTGCTAAATGTCTGGCACGGCGCCTGGACCACGGCAGGGGCTGCCTACTCTCTACTCGGAGGTGCAGGGCTGGCCTCCGTCCCAGGCCGAGCCCTGGGTGGCCATCGGGTCCTTCCCTAGCAAGGGGGCTGTGGCACAGCCCCCAGCGGCCCCCACCTGGAGGTCCTAGACATTGGCGCTAGACCAAACTGGGGAAGAGTGGAGGGATAAGGAGCACACGGAGCAGCAGCCCCCACTTTTGAAGTGGGAAGAAAGAATGGGAAGCTTCTGAAAGCATGAACATCTCCCTTCCTTAAGGATCTTCCTCCATCACTCCCATTTCCAGCACAATCTAAGGAACCAACCTGGGCCACACCGAGTTCCAGCTGGGACCTGGCACCGGCATGATGCCGGAGAAGTCACCGAATTTCTCTGACCCCCTGTGAAATGGTGGCAGCGGTGGGGTGACCTCGCAGGGCTGGTCTGCGGGCCACACGGGAAAACGCCGGGGACAGAGGCCTCGACACGAGGCCTGGCCCTCGGTAAGCACTTGCCACCCGGTAGCTGGGATTGTGAAAGAGACGCGAAGGCCATTTCATAAGGAGAAAAGCAGAGCCCGGAGTGGAGGAAGAGGCCAGGCCAGCGGAGAAGACCCCAGGGAGGAACCGGTGGGAGGGCTGGGGTCCACCCCTGCAGCGGAGGGGGGTGCAGACCTACCTCCAGGTAAACAACCCAGGGCATGACGAGCGTGGCCACCAGGAGGTCGGCCACGGCGAGGCTGACGATCAGGTAGTTGGTGGTGGTCTGCAGCGCCTTCTCGCGGGACACGGCCATGCACACCAGCACGTTGCCGAAGACGATGACGAAGATGAGGAGGGTGAGCAGCATGGCGTAGTAGTTGTAGTGAGGCCTGCTGGTCCTTCCTTCGGACCCATTGAAGGGCCGGCTCCAGTTCCGGCTCTCCAGGACATCATACCACGAAAGGTTCAGTGGGTCCATTGCGGCAGCAGGGCCACTGGGTGGCCAGGCTCTGGCCGGGACAAACGGACACAGGGAGTGAGCAGGAGGACCTCCCAGAGCCTTCTGCCTCCCGCGGAAAGCTCCGGAGCTAAAACCAACCACCGGCAGTTAGAATTCTCCAGCCTCGGGATTTTCAGTTCTGTCTCTTTTTTTTTTTTTTAATTTTTTTAACATTTTTATTTAGTTTTGAGAGACAGAGAGAGACAGAGCGTGAGCAGGGGAGGGGAAGAGAGAGAGAGGGACACACAGAATCCGAAGCAGGCTCCAGGCTCTGAGCTGTCAGCACAGAGCCCGACGCGGGGCTCGAACCCACGAACCGTGAGATCATGACCTGAGCCGAAGTCGGACGCTCAACCGACTGAGCCGCCCCAGCGCCCCTTCAGTTCTGTATCTTAACGATTTCCTTAAAACACGGGGGTCTGCTGGCACTATCCTGCTGACAAGTTCTCGCAGATGGGGAAACAAATGAGCAAGTGTAATTTTTCTTAAAAAGTATAATAAAATAAATGAGCTTGAAAAGAGCTGATCGTTCATCTATTTATTCAGCAAACACTTAGTAAGCACATCCCATGCACCCCCCACCCCAGACACAAGTTAGCGAGGGGTTCCCGTTTCTAGGGGCAGGGACAGGAACACGCAATCATTCGTCCTCGATTCTATACGTAGTTATTGAGCATGGTCCTATGTAGTGCTAGACACATGGGCTGGAACGAAATACACATTCTAAATATTTTTTTTAATTTTGTTAATGTTTATTTATTTTTGAGAGAGAGAGAGACAGAGCGTGAGCGAGGAAGGGGCAGAGAGAGAGGGGGAGACGCAGAATGGGAAGCAGGCTCCAGGCTCCGAGCTGTCAGCACAGAGCCCGACGCGGGGCTCGAACCCACAAACCGTGAGATCGTGACCTGAGCCGAAGTCAGACGCTTAACGGACTGAGCCTCCCAGGCGCCCCCACCCAGCTCACGGTCTAAAAGAAACAACAGCCCACGAATCAAGCGCTGAAATCTGCGAGCAGTGGCAACTAGGGATATGGCACGCGGGAGAGACACGTAAGCTAGTTTAAGGATTGAAAGGAGACTTCTCAGAGGAAGTGACGTTTGGCAGCCAGCCCCAAGTCATTAGGTGAAGAGCTGGGAGCCCAAGGAAGGGTCTAGACACAAGAAACAGCATAAGCAAATGACAGAGGGAGAGAGAGCAGGCGCCCGGCGGAGGGCCGGGAGGGAGTCATGCGGCACAGCTGAAGGCCATCGGTTGAACTGCGGAGGCTGCCGCAGTGAGGTCCTAGAAGGCCTTCCAAGTCGCGCTAGATTTGAGCGGAAGGGCAGTGGGAATCACGTGATCAGATGCGCCTTCCCCAGAGAAGGTTCCGACCGCTGTACAGAGGATGGAAGTGCGTGGCCAAGCGGGTGGCCGGACCCCACCGGCCGGGAGGCTGTAGGAACCCGAGGAAGAGAGGATGAGTTTCTGCATTCCTGCCCGGAGAGCCTGAGGACTTCCCGATGGAGGCGTCATCCGAGATGCAATCAGAGGAGGAAACAGCCAGGCATCAGAGTTTGGGAGGCCCTGCAGCTAGAGAGCACGCGGCACGGTGGCAGACAACGAACAGTTCTGTTCGGCTACAAACGTAGGGCATGAAGTGGGGGGGGGATGAAACCGGGGGGCCAGACGTGGGCCAGACTGGCTCTCGTAAGAGTGGGAGGCCCTGAGCGGCTGGTGTTTCAGAAGGGCCTTGGGAGGAGGCCAGGCTGCGGCTGTCGTTCGGATAAGCGGGGGCGGTCGTGTGAATGAAGGTGGCAGGAATGAGAGCAGGAGACGTGTTCAGAGGCAGCGGCTAACCTGTGGGTCCGGACCCGCTGGATGCCGTCGGGGGGGGGGGGCGGGACAAGCAGGGAGAGAAGGGGTGGAGGGAACAGCATTTCTGCCTTGCGCTTGGGGAGGCCGAGAGCAGGAAGCAGAGAGCCGGGGAGGCCGACCTGAGACGCCTCGGGCAGCCCGTGTTTGGGTTGTGATTAGAACCTGGTGCGCGTGCGCGTGTGAGACAGCTGGGTCGTGCTCCTGCTTCACACGATGGAACCAGGCTTCTCAGACGCCCGAGTCACTCTGCACAAAGCACCACGACCCCCAGGTGCCCAGCCACCCGACGGGACTCGAAATCCGCTAGTCCGTGCCACGTGGGAGGAGCGCGGTACCGGGTCCAAATCAGGGCGGAGGGCACGCCAGCCACAACGGGTCAGAAGGGACTTCGGAGAAGGGTCTGTCCCCCCCCCCCACCCCGCTCCCCGCTCCAACCTCGTCGGACACGCTTGCTCCGCCGGCCCCCAGCGGAGGGGTGCGGGTGGGGTCCTCCCCAGCACCAGCAGCCTGGAGGCTCCGGGGAAGGCGAACGCCTAACGCCACGTAGGGTGACGTGAAATGACACCCGTGCAAAACTCTGCCGACTCAGAGGCGCGGACGCCCGGTGTCGTGGGGAGGCTGCCTTCGGCAAAGGCAAGGGCCCCGCTTGCTGCTTGGAGCACCCTGCCGGACAGCTGTGTGCAGGTGCCCATCGGGCACCGTGGCAGCTCCTGCCCCTCGTTTCCGCATCAGGTTGGGAGTCCGTTGAGCCCGTCAGGCATAAAGCCGTGTGCCAGGCACTTTCCGGGGCCCGGAGACGGGGAGACCCACTCGCGGCCCCCAGGGCTCCTGAAGCTTCTCTCTCCCCCACCTCTTCCTTCCCCGTCTCCATGTAGGGCCAGCGGCCCCTGTTGGAGACTCTGCTGCTTCCCTTCTACCCCACCCCACCCCTTCCCTGCACGCAACCAGACTTCTGTTTCCCTACAGTCCTGAGGCTGCCTGTGATGGGGCTTCCTATACTTGGAGGGGATTTGATAGTTCTATTTGATAGTTTTGTCCTCAAAACAACCTCCGAGGCTTGTCGCTGTTCGTCCCCACTCGACAAATGAGAAAACCCTTTGCAAAACTCCCCTTCCCCTCCCCCTGCGTGCCTAGACCCTCCACGGCCTCCGGGGAGAGGCTTGCTCAGAGTCTCGCCGGCTCTGGAACCCATCTCGAGGGCTCCCTGCTGGACCACGTCCCCTTGGGGGTCCCACAGCATCGTTCCCGAGCTCTGCTCGGGAACACACCGTCTCTGTGTGTCTGTCGCCCCCACCCCACCCCTGCCCCGGAGCGTAAGCACCTTAGGCTTTACGCCACATCCTGGTCATGCCTCATCTTCGTGGAGTAAACAAATAAAGGAACATACTGTCTTGGGCTCTGGGATCTGCAGGCCGTACGCTGCGTGCCGAACTCGCTCTGTGAGTCCGGCCGGGAAGAAAAGCCCTCCACCCTTGAGATGTAGCCATGAAGGGAGGCGGCCACAGTAACAAGTGACAAAAGAAAGGCAACCCAAAGGACCGCGGGTGTTGCGTGTTAGATCCCCAGAAATAAGACCCTGACGAGGACCTGGGCGTGCAGGGAATTTCCTGGGGAATGTTCTCGGGACGGAGGCTTGCAGAGAAGGGAGGAGGCAGGGCTGGACCGCGGAGAAGCTAGGCTGCCTTGCAGTCACATCAAAGTCCTCAGGCGACCCCCTCAGGGAGCCTGCAGAGCTGTCCCCTCTCATATCGTCCCAGGGAGAAGGTGTGATCTGGAATGAGACACCTCTCCGAGCGGGCAGCTGCCAAGAGGGTGGGCCCAGCTCGAACTGTCCGTTGTCAGCTGCCTCAGTGGGTGGGGGAGTGAGTGCGCTGGCCGAGCACAGGGCCTGGGGCCCACTCCACCACCGGGCGCCGCAGCGGATGCTCAGAAATCACAGAGGAGGTGTGCACGGGCCTGGCTGGGGTGCTCCTGGAGGGCTTCCCGGAGGGGGAAGACTTTGAATCAGGACTTAAAATCACGAGAACAAGTAAGATGGCAAACGGGAGCATTTCCGGTCAGGGCAGGGCTGGCGGCAAGCACCTCTTCCTCTGTGTGCTGGTCACCCTGCAGGACAGGAGTGAGTCCCTTCGCCTACAGCTGGGAAGGCCTCACGTATTTGATTTTCTAATTGAATATTTATTCTAGATAGTTCTTGGGTTTTGTTTTTTGGTTTTTGGGGTTTTTTTTGTTGTTGTTGTTGTTGTTTTTTTTTTTTTGCCGATAGAAATGTAACAGATTTGCATTACAGAAAGAATGGGAAAGCATGGGAAACACCTGGATGCCTGTGGACGCTATTAATATCTTGGTGCGGGATTTTCTTCCAAGCCCCAGAGCCAGCTCCATCCCTACTGTGGCCTCGGCGCCCTTCCTGACATCTCTCACAAGCAGGAGCTGACTGGCTCACTCTGGCGCAACACCAGACGGAGCAGGAATTCAGACATCAGCAAACCCAGCCCTACCGACGAGGCGCTCTCGCACGACAGATACTAGTATAACATAGGGCTGAGGACCAACACAGCCGGGTTCAAGTCCCAGCTCCACCTTTGCTAGCTCCGAGGTCTTGGCCAGATTACGTGGCTTTCCTGAGCCTCAGTTTTCCCATCTGCAAGATGGGGGTTCGCGATTACTGCTGTGAGGATGAAGTCCGATGACACATGTGTGGCCGGCACAGGTCAACCCTCAAGGAACGTGAGCTTTAAAAAAATCGAACCGGCAAAAGAATGAAAAGAAACAAGCACTCAGACAACAAGCGTGAGATTGCTGGGGGTGAGGCGACCGCACTGTCCAAATGCAGCCCATTAGGGTCAGGAGCTGCCCTGGGCTCCTACTGTGACCCCATATGCTGCCTCCTTGGAAAGTGGGGAGCCAACTGCCCCGTTTCCTAGGCTCTAAGACAGAACCGAACGTAAGATGCACCACTGTTTCCTGTGCCACTGGGAAAGCAAACGCTGTCAAACTCCAGTACAGCTCTAAGATGGTGTCGATTGCAAAATGCATGCTGATTTCAGAGACGTGAAAATGTGTGTCTGCGGAGGTGGGAGGTGTGCGTCTTAGCAGGGTTAAAATACAGGGTCCTCCCAGCGTTCCTCTGCCGGCACGCTCTCAGGACGCCTGCGGAAACCTGGCAGTCCCCGGGCGGCCCAGCCGCAGCTCCAGCCCCGTCCCCTCCTCTTTTCCTTCTCCCCGGGGCCCTAAGTGGTGTCCCAGAGGAAGGCACAGAGGGCCAGGCTGTGGTCTTTCTCACTCCGGGGGCCCCCACAGGGCGCCTCAGATGCCTGCCTTTGCTCTGCCCTTGCCCTGCCTTCTGCCCTCAAGCCTCTCCAGCCAAGTCAGAGCTTTGGCTTGTAGGGGGACAAGCAGCTCGCCATATCTGGCCCGGTCCTGGCTCGAGAAGCCAGGTGAGGTCAGTGCCCGCTCTGCGGCCGCTGGAGGTAGGAAACGCCAAGTTCACATAACAGTTGTCACCTTGGATTTGCCGGGGTGGTCCAGATTTCTTGTTCTTCTTTAAAAGGGGGATGGGGATGTCTGGGTGGCTTCGTCAGTTGAGCGTCCAACTCTTTCTTTTATATAATTATTTAATGTTTATTTAATTTTCAGAGAGAGAGAGAGAGCGCAAGCAGGGGAAGGGCAGAGAGAGACACACACACAGAATCGGAAGCAGGCTCCAGGCTCCGAGCTGTCAGCACAGAGCCCGACGCGGGGCTCGAACCCATGAACTGTGAGATCATGACTGAGCGAAGTCAGGTGCTTAACCGACTGAGCCAGCCAGATGTCCCGAGTGTCCAACTCTTAATTTCAGCTCAGGTCATGATCCTGGGCTTGTTGGCTCAATCCCTGCATCGATCTTGACCAACTGATCTTGGAGCTTGCTTAAGATTCTCTCTCTGTCTCTCTCTCTCTCTCTCCCCCTTTGCCCCTCTCTGCCACTCATGCTCTCTGTCTGTCACAAAATAAAAATAAAACAAAATTAAATTAAATTAAATTAAATTAAATTAAATTAAAATAAGATAAAGTAAAATAGGGGCGCCTGGCTGGCTCAGTCGGTTGAACATCCGACTTCAGCTCAGGTCATGATCTTACAGTCTGAGTTTGAGTCCCCTGTTGGGCTCTGTGCTGACAGCCTGCTTGTGCTCTGTCTCTCTTTCTCTCTCTCTCTCTCCCTCTCAAAAATTAACATTAAAAATCGTTTTAATACTAAAATAAAAAAATAAAAAGGGATGGCTAAATGTATAGCCCAGGGCAAATTATTCTCATAAGACTTTTTAAATAAGTCACATATTATTTTTAAAGCCTGATGTTGTCCGAACAAGAATATTGATTTGGAGTCATGAAAATAAGATCACCTGGCTCACCAACCTCCGTATGCCACCTCCGTCCTCCTCTGGGAGGCTCCTGCCTCATGTGTAAGATCTCCAAACCAGTCCCCAGTCAATGAGCATCTAGTGAGCACCGAATACATACATGGTCACTGTCATTACTTAGCTACTTAGTCCTGTCTCTTGGAACGGGGATGGATCATCTAGCCCTGTTGCTACAGACTGAAGTGCGTGCCTCTCAAATGCGTATGTGGACGCCGTAACCCCCAAGGTGTTGGGACATGGGGCCTTGGTGTTTGGAGATGAGGACAGGCCCTTATCAGAAGAGACACTGGAGGCTGCACCTCCGCGTGCCGTGTGAACACTCAGAGAGAGGCACCCATCTGCGAAGCCGGGAAGTGAGCTGTCGCCGGAACCCAACCACCCTGGCACCTTGATCCCAGACTCCCAGCCTCTGGAACTATGAGAAAATGAATTTCTGCTGTTTAAACCCCCCAGGCTTCGGGACTTTGTTAAGGCGGCCTGAGCTGACAAAGACACCTGCAGAAGGAAAGGCTGCCACCGCCCCCCACCCCCAGCATCACCCTCATCTTCCCCGTGCAGCAAGGTGGGACAGCCGTGGCTCCCCAGGCCTCCCTCCCCAGCAGAGGCTGGCAGACGGGTGCCCGAGTGCTCTGGGCCCTCCTAGGCTTCCCGTTCTCAGCTGCCCTGGTGCATGGGGAAAAGGAGGGGGCCAGGAGCATGGGGAGTCCGAGGCGTGGCGGCCCACAGGCCTCGGGCCACGCCTGACCCACATCTGTCCCCAGCCCCCATGGCCCCGCCGCAGCTCAGAAGGGCAACGGTCTACTGGAAACTCTGCCACATTCGTCCACCCTGGTGGTCAGCTCTCCTTAACCTCCAGCCTGCTCTGAGGGGTTCTGTCTCTACAGCAGACCTTCCCAACGAGCTGTCTGGAGTGAGTCGCGGTGTATGGGGATTTCAGGGCAAGAGGACCATGGAGCGGTCATTTCCAGCCTCCAGGGCCACCGCCACTTATGCTTTGGGCTTTGCATATGTTACCATTGCCTGTTTGTGCCCTCATTTGAAAATTAGCTAGCTGTCTGGTTGAGGAATGTAGTTAGAGCCCAGATGGCTGGGGCCGAGCTGGCCCAAGTCGGCCCCTGGCGGTCCACGGACTCACACCATCCCTGCACTGGGGCAGGGGGGTCGAGGAGGGGAGAGTGGAGGCTGTGGAGAGGAGGCTCCACGGCCTGCAAACACAAACAGCTTCTCGCAAGAAAAGAAAACTCCTTTAAAATTCCACCGTTCAAGGCTGACCCCCCAAACTGACCTTTTGCCTGAGGAGAAACTTGGAGGCTTACAGTTGCCCTTGGTCCCCAGCCTGGTGGGGTTACCTGGGACCCTGGAGTCAAGTTGGCTGGTCTGGGAGGGGGGAAGGGGAGGGTTCTGTCCTCTCTCTAGATTGAGTCCTTTCACCAGCAAAACGTGGGGACACAGGGCCCAGAGGTGAGGCCTGAGGAACTCTGGGCACAGAATAAACTCAAGCAACCTGGCTCCCAGGGTGCTGCCTCCCCAGAAGGTTTGGCATTTGAAGGAGTCAAATTGTCTAATTAAAATTTAACAATCCCTTATCAGGCTCGATGGCGGGTGAGACACTGCTGTCTTAAACACATCATTTTCCCTCTTTTCTGAACCTTGAAGCATTTCAATGAAAAAGGCGGGGTGAGGGGGGTACATCGCATTTGCATTTCAAAAGCAGCTTGCCTGAGTGACTGAAACTGGAGGGGAACTGGGAGTGAGTGGGTAAGGGGTTCTTCCTCCCCCAGATGCAGTTCCAGCCACCCCCTGCTCCTCGCAAGAAGGTCCAGGCCAAGTTGGGGGTGGGCACGTCTCCTGAGCTTCCTGCAGCTCTTTCTACTCCAAAGGGAAATCAGAAGGGTCTTTAACAAATGGCCTCACTCACTGGGCCCAGGAGGGCCCTCTCAGCAGGGGGTAGAGGAACCAGGGCCTTGGGTTACCAGAGCCCTGGGTCAGATGGCCCCAAGGACAGCCTTCGGGGCCTGGCCTTCGGGGGCCAGGCATGAGGAGGGAGGGCCAGCAAAGTGACAGGGGCTGTCACCTCCAGGCAGGCCCAGATCCGAAGGGAGAGCTGCCAGCTTTCCAGAGTCATTCTTGAGGGATGAAATGCCCACTGCTTTTGGCCCAGTGGTGGGGGCTGGGCACCCTCCCCTCCTGGGCCCAGGTAAGGTCCTGTACCTACAAATGCCTAGGGCTCAGGCCTGGGACGGGGTACCTAGTCCCGCCTGGACTCCCTCCACTGCTCAGAGCCTCAGGGCAGCTCTGGGGTTTGGACAAAGTGACCTGGATTATCTGGGAGGGAGGGCAGCCCACACACTGACACCACCCACTCTGTGTCCCCTCCAGATCTAGTAAACTTCCCTAGTCTCGGGATTCTGCAGGGACAGCGAGGGACAAAGCGCGGCGCCATGCAGCCACTGGGCAGCAGAGCGTAGACCTGTTCATCCGTGGAGGAAACCGCCAGGCCTCCTTAGAAGGTGTGCGACGGCTTGGAGGAATCTCCTCGTTCTTGCTCTCTGGCTGTGTCTGGAGCTGCCTCACTGTGCCAGACGGGGGGACAGTCCTAAGAATCATCAGTGTCCCAGGCACCTGCTCAAAGCCTCCCCACCACTCCCTGGAGCTAAGCCTGGCCGGGCAGCCTGCTGCTCCCCACCTCGCAGCAAAGAGAAGCTGGCCTCAGGGGCTCACTCCACTTGCTGTCACCAAGGCCACCAAGCCACCAGCAGCAAAGGTGCCGCCAGCCCCCCACTCCTGGGTTTCAGTGTCCGGGCCCCTAACCAGGCCCAGTCCTTCCACAAAGGCTCAAGGCCCCAGAGTCCCAGACGGCCTCCTCCTCCTCCTCCAGCTCAGAGCCATCCTCCCGCGTACAACGCTCACAGCACACGTGCTCCTTGGTGGCACTCAACACGGTATAATTAAGTCACTTGTCTAATGATCTGTTTAGGGTCTGTCCTTGCCAGGCTGTGAGCCCCACCAGTGTAAGGATCACACTTATCCTGTCTCCTCACGGTCGTCTCGCTTTCCAGCACGGTGGCAGCCACACTGGGTGCTCGGTGAATGAGAGGCAGCCGTGGGGGGCTGGCACCTCACCCAAGTGCCAAGGGGCCAGCTTTTCCTAGTTCCCGGTGGTTGTTTCCTTCTCGAGGGGTACCAGTAGCCTCCCCTGAGCTCTCTCTCTCTCTGGCCCTTTGGGTCTGGGTCACGGTGGCAGCTGGCGCTGGTTGCCCAGCTGGCTGGGGTCCCTTCAGGGAATCCCCCAAGGGTGCCATCCCTGGGGCACACGGGGTTCCAAGCCATCGAAGGAAAAAGAGAATGCACGTGTGTCGAGGTGAGTGTAGGTGTGTGAGAAGGCGGAGAGAGAACGTGAATTCTGTGGGAAGGGATGCACAGAGCTGGTGGGGATGACTTCTGGGCTCCCAGAAGGCCTGGGGGCGGGGGCTCCCGGTGTCTAGATCGGCACCCCCCGGTGGGAGAAGTCCCAGCAGGCCAAGATGGTGGGACCCATTTCTCACACAGCACCAACCAGCGGCCATCAAACATCCCCTGTGTGTAGCTGAGACTCACAGCTCGCCTAAGGAGTCTTGGGGGGTCCCGGGGAGAGGCTGGAACACACGTCAGCTCCTCGGCGGTGGGAAGGGGCCCCTGCGTGGGAACCTTTTCTGGAAGCAGAAAGACACCGGGGCTGAGCGTGACTGGGGCCTCCCCGCCTCCACTCTGCGTTCTTCTTCTTCTCAAGGTGGCCAGGCGCCCCGGGTCTGCCCACGGGTCACTGGGAGCGTGGAGTCCCCCCGAGAGGCTGGGACAGGGGAGGACGTGAGGGCTTTGAGACCCCTCCCAGGCTCACTCAGGGCTGGGCCCCGGGGCCCCGAGGTCTACGGCGGGGTGAGGCAGGCCGGGGTCTGGAGGGACCCAGTGAAGGCAGGAAGGGCATCTGCCTGACAGTCCCATCCCTGTGCATTTTGAAGGCTCCGTAAAAATGTCTCCTCACAAACTGTCAAAGTGTCACCAATTAATTAACTGTTAGCTGGGAGTGACTCAGTGTGGGGAGGGGTGGGGAGGGAACGCTCCAGTAATGCTAAGCGGGGTGGTGGCGGTACTGTTCTCTGCGTGCGTGCGTGTCCTGCCTTTTGATTAAAAATCCTCGCAGCTCAACGCCGTGCCAGGGCCGGGGCGGATCACTGGGGCCGCGCACGTGCCGTGCAGAAAATTGGCAGGTGGGAAGCAGAGCGGAGGGCGTGGGGCCCCGGGGTCCCCTCCCCGAGGGAGGGAACACAGTGGGGAGAAGGAAGCCTCTAGAAATCTTCAGATCTAAATTCAGAAGGGAGCCCACAGGCTGGCACTGTGTCTCCCCCCCCCCTTTCTTTCTCTCTTCCTCCCTTTGCAGTTACCACCCCCCCCCCCAGGATGACAAGAATTGGGGAGTTGAGCTTGCCCTTGAGGGCCGGGTCACAGAGCCCAGGGAGCAGGTACAGGCTTAGCCAGACTCACCAGCAGGAGCCCGAGAGGAGGGAGGGCAGGTCTCAGACCAGCCTCCTTGACCTTTACTTTAATTTCAGGAAAGAATTGAGAAAACATGCTCTTGAAAGCCAAGAGGGAGACGAATCCTGGCCCTTATTGCTCTGGAAGAAGGAAAAACAGTCCTCGCTATTTGGCAGAAAATTGCTTTGCTTTATACAAAGATAGCCCTGTTCATGAAAACAAAGAGTGGGTGAGTCCACACAGCAGGTGACATCTGCCATTGCGCTGCTGGAAAGTCTGGGGAAGCCCCTTTCCCCACGTCCCCCCCCCCCCCATCCTTCCACAGCCGGCTGGCCCTGGGACGGTGGGGACATTTCTTTTCCACAAAGGAGAAAGGAGCCCTTTCCCAAATGGGGGGTGGGAGGATGGGAGGGTGGGGAACAAATAACCTCCTTTGTGTCTGAACCTCAAAGGCAAATTGAAGGGATGCAATCAGCCAAATCCAGCGTGTGGAAAATATAATAAAAGAAAACTTGAAAGGCGCGTCGGCCAATTATGACGCGGGGAACTTAACGTGCATCCTGATTCAAAGAAACCGACGGTTAAAGATCCTTGACATTCGCGACACAACTAAAAATTTGAAGAGTAGACTTGGACACTATTCAGGAGTCACTGCTATCAATTCTTCGGTGTGGCGCTAGCATTCCGGTTAGTTTGGGTACAGCCCTTGTCCTGTGGGGACACACACGGAACTATTCACCGATGAAAGTGTGCGATGTCTGGGATCGATTCGAACAGAGTCGAAGGGGCTTGTGGATGAATCAAAATCGGCTGCAAGTTGGTCGTGGCTGAAGCTGGGTGACACGCCAGCCTTGTGTGTGTCCCCTTCCCAGAGGTTGGTAGGACAGAAGGCAGTGACAAATGGAACAGCTACCAAGCTCTTACTCTGGGCCCCGTGCACGTATCATTTCACTTCCTTTGCTCAACAGCCTGTGAGATACAATGTTGTTTCCGTGTCTTGGATGAAGAAACAGGCCCAGAGAGGGTGCGTCACTGACCCAAGTTCACCCGCATGGGTTATGAGCACAGATCCAACTGCGTTCAGAACCCAGCCTCCTCCTTCTACGAGGAGCTGAGTCTGGGGGAGCATGGCCCTGAGAGTGGGAGGGGGAAGGTCTCCAGCTCTGGGTCCCAGATGCCCCTACGGGATGGAGGCCTTCATCTTAGCTCCTTCAAGGGCACGTCCAGGGTCACACCCCGGCCGGCTGTCAGGTCTCAGACTGGTGTCTGCCAGGACCCACGTGAACCGCTCACAGCCTTCTAAACAGGGAAGTGGAGGCCCAGGCCACACGTGAGTGTCCTCAGAGCCTTGGGTGCCCTCAGTCAATGACGTTTTCCAGAAAATGACACTCTGGGAGTGAGTCTCCAGGGCATCAGCCGGCTCAGCTGAAGTGAGCTCCGAGGGGGACAGGACGTGCTGGGCTCTGGGTAGAGCAGAGCAGGGTGGCCGAGAACGGGGGTCAGCCCGTGGGCTGCTGGGTTCACCCCTCAGGCCCACTCCAGCTCGCCCTCCTCCCGCTCCTCACTTGTGTCTCCTCTCATTCTGTGGGGTGCGGAGCCACCAACAGGGACAGCATCTTGCCCTGCCTGGACTCCTGGTGTCTCACTCAGAGGAAGGGCACCACGGGCAGAGCCACAGAAAGGAGCAGAGAGGCACCTTCCCTGACACAGGGACAGGCTGGGGTCCCGGACAGAGCCCCTGACCTCCTCTCCCACACGACGGAAGTAGGCGGGAAGGGCAGCCACAGCGGTGGGCACTGCCAGCCCTTCCCCCATCCCATCCCTGTCCCCACATTGGAGGCTTTTCAAGCAGCAATGACCAGAATATAAAGAGGAATAGCTTCCTTCGATTCTGGGAATTAAAGAAGAGGGATCAATGCAGCTTGCTGTTTTTTTGGTTTTTGTTTTTAATCAAACAGGCAGACAAATCTGGCTTTCAGTCTCACCCCCAACACTTGCTAGCAGTGTGGCCTTGACAATGCAATCACTCTGAACCTTGGTCTTCTCATCTGCAGAACGGAGGCAATGACTGCCCCCTCACTGGAGAGGTTGGGAAATTAACTTAGAAAATACAAATGAAGGGGCCAGTAAGTGGTAGATGCTTAATAAAGGGCAGCTAATATCATTAAGACTGCAGCCTTAGGCGGGGCGCCTGGGGGGCTCAGTCGGTTAAGCGTCCGACTTCGGCTCAGGTCATGGTCTCACGGTTCGTGGGTTCGAGCCCCGCGTCGGGCTCTGTGCTGACAGCTCGGCGCCTGGAGCCTGATTCAAATTCTCTGTCTCAGTCTCTCTCTGCCCTCCCCCTCCCCTTTCTCTTCCTTGCTCTCAAAAAAATAAATAAATAAATAAAAAGACTGCAGCATTAGGATTCAGCTGCAGCTGCCAGAGAGGCAGGGCTGAGTTGTGTGAGGGTCCAGGCGACACGCCAGGGCAGTGATGAGGGGCCCCAATTTCTCTGTGGCCCCCAATGCCCTGAATAATCCGGAGAGACTCCAGTCATACGCAACACGAAGTTCCCACCCACCAGCCCTGAGATCAAATGTCGGGGGTGCCTGGCAGGCTACTTTGGGTGAAGTCTTCTCAGCACATGCCCTGTGGACTTACAGCAACCTTGACCCTTCCCTCGGAACCTTTGAGAAAGAGAAGGCCTACTTGGCCTGTAGCTTCCTGGTAGATTCTAAGGCCACCAGACGCCTCCATTCTTGCAGGCGGGGGTGGCCAGGCCTACCATGGGGCCTGGCAGACCAGAGGGCAACCGTCTGCACTGGACCATCTCATGTAACCGTGCAGGTGTGTGACATGCAGAAGGATAATCTAGTTCCCCCTCCCCACCATGAGTCACTTCTCTGATCCTCAGTGTAATCGCGAACGATAATTTAATCATGAGATCATGAGGGCCGGCGTAGCTGATTTCAGCCAGTGGTGGGAGAACCAAGTAGAATGATATGTTTCAAAGCGTCTTGCAAGCTCTAGGGTCCCACAGAAATGTCAGCGTGGTAACATCACATCCGTGGAGACCTTCCCCTGGCCCCCTGTGAATGGATCACACCTACGGTCTCATCAAAAAGCCGTGGTGGTTGGCACCGCTTGATTGTTATTCGCAGGTGCTCTTCGGTACTTACTTTGCTCAGTGTCCGCCCCATATCTCTGATGTGCCCGTGAGGCCTGGTGGGAGGAAGGTGTCTTAGTCCCGTGTACGTCCTTAGCATCTACCGGGAAGCCCCCCAGCCTAATCGGTGTTAATGGGCGTCTGTGATGCAGGTGGGCACTGGGGACAGCAGTGCCACCGTGAAAGGCTCTCAACAGGGTGACACTACTTTCCTCGTGGGGCTATTTGAAGGTTAAGTGAGATACATCAAGCGTACCCTCCAGCCCCGAGGACGCCCTCAGTTGTTCCTATTCTCTTGCTGGCCAGCCTGGAAAAATGTAGAGAATGGAATTTTACTCCTGGAAGGAACCTGAAATCGAAGCTATTTCACAGAATAAGAAACGAAGACACAGAAAAGTGAAAAGACCCACCCAAGTTCACAGAGCCCGTTCGCTGGTTCACCAAGGTCGCCAAGACCGTCGGGGTTTCTAGACAGGCCGCCTGCGTTACGCGGCTCTCCATCCGGTGCCTGGAAAGGGCTGGGCGAGGGCAGCTGCCAGCTTCCCCCGCCACCCGCAGCCGCATCTTCAAGGATATGAAGGCAGCTCGAGGAGGAGAGCAATTCTGGGGGCCCCGTGGGTGTCTCCCCTGAGTCTAACCCGAAGCCGCCCGACTTGTGTCCCCACATCTCTCCCATCCGTCCTCAGCAGAGACGTACGTGTGCGACCTCCACTCAGCCCTTCTCTTTCAGCCTCTTCCTTCTGGGGGCTGCCTTCCCAGCCTGACACCTGCTGTCCTCCGGATGCCGGCGAGGCCGAGCACACCGCAGGTCACCTACGTGCTCACGGGCGGTGCGCGACGTGCAGGGAGCACCCAAGCGCCGTTCGTTTTCCTTGTGGGCTGCTGCTTCCTGAAACAATGTTTGGGGGGGGGCGCTTCCTGTCCAGGAATGTGGGGGAAGCGCTGAGCCTCTGGATTTGAGGCTTAGCACCCGACGGGGGCCGTGATGGAGACGGCAGCAGAGGCCAGTGATCCTGATTCAGGAGTGCTCCACCCGTCCCAGAGACAGGGGAGCCCCTCGGCCACAGGGTTGACGGATGAGCCCAGGCACCTGCTCACCCCATGCAGTCTCTGGATAACTCTGACCCAGGCACCTACCTGTGGGTGGGGGCAGAGGGGAGGGGGGAGGGAGGGAAGGAGAAGGTGGCTGCTGGGAACAAAGGAAATACCTCTGGCTCGAGCTGCCACCCTGACTTCCAATCCCGAGAATTTTGAGGCAGAACATAAACACTTCAGTCTTACCTTAGGACTCCTGGGACACAGATGAGCTAAGTTTTCTGAGCCCGTCATGGCAAACAACATAATGTCGCTAATCAAACTTCCTGTGCGCCCACCCAATTTGATAAATCAGCCTTTTGATGCACTAAGTGAAGATGAATTAGCAGTAATGAGGCTGTGACAGCTCTCTGAGGTGCAGGCTGACGGCAGCTTTGATGACTGAGGCGGGGAGGACACCTCTTCTCAAGGATCAGCTCGAGCTGCCAGGTTCGTGCAAATAACCCGCCGATGCCAAGGCACCTCGGCATCCCCCCCACCCCCCCGCGCATCATGTGCTCTCACGCACAGAGTCACCATCCAAGGGCAAGCCGGTGTGTGTCTGAGACACAGAGTTCTCTACCTTCCTACACCAGGAGCCACACGCCAAAGCTCCAAACCAGTTAACAGCTTGGAGTGGGTCAGAGCATGCAATCAATCCATTTTGTCGCATGGAAAAAATGGAGGCTGGCAACGAACGGCAGGCGGGTACAAATCCTTATTTGCAAGGCTGCCCGCTCCTTCGCGGAAAGCCCCCACCGGCCGGGCAACCGAGGCTCGGCACTAGTTAGCTAATCCCTTCCACACCGGAAGGTGCAAACTGGCAGCTCAGGGGCCACACGTGGCCTGTAGATGGATTTCGTGGGGGTCATGGAGACAGTATGATCGCGAAATTGTAGCCTACTGCCAACATTTAAAATTTGGAGATTTGATAATAAAACAGGTCGCTAGCTTCTCTTAAGAACCTCAAGATTTTGGAAATACTGGGTTAGCATTCTTGCAAGGCAATAACAGGCTGCGGTCAAGTAGAGGCAGCCCCCTTTACACGGGGCACACACTGACCGAAGAAGGCAGAGGCCCTCCCCAGCGGACGGCTCAGCGCATGGGGAAGGGGCGGTGTCTGCACTCCAAGAACAGAAGCTGCGTCTCCACCCTGTGTTTCCCACCCCCTGGGGCACCCCTGGGGCCCCTGCACAAACGGGGCAAAGTCCCCAAGCCTTTGGCACAGGTCCTTTCCTCCTGTCACTATGTGCAGCCCCAGACAGCCAGGGCACAGTGCCCTCAAGTTTGGCCCAGTCCCCACCAATCCTTACAGCCGTCCAGTCAGCTGGTTGCGGTCCACTTCTATTTACCTGCCAAACCTCAGAATATATTTACGTTTGAGTCCCCTGTTTTGTAACTGTCCCCGGGGTGACAAAGCTGCTACTATCTTGCTGAGCTACAAAGGCTGTGTCCAGTGTCCTCTTACTTGGTCCTCACCATCCAGGCTGGTGGTGGCAGGAACACGGGCACTGTCAAGGTTGGGAAGGCTTCTGGAAACACAGGTAACTCGGGAGCGAAGCAGAGTTCTTTCCTAACCCTCCCCAGCCCTGCCTGGAGACTTCAGCCCTCTCTCCGGAGGCCCCTGTCCTACTGCTTCTGAAGCACGGCCTCCCTTGGGGTCCTTTCTGCTGGCTGATGTTCAAAGTGACACAGTAAAAACAAATATCTCTCCCCAAAGGTCGCCTTTGCCCCAGCCTTTCTGGGACTGATCTCCTAATTATATTTGCGGCCCAGGAAGTGCTAATCTCTTCAGCAACCAGAGGGCACACCACAGGTTGAAACAAAACATCCCACCTCCCTAGCATGAGATAAAGCGAGGTCTGGAATCTTCTGCACGCACCGGCCTGGTAGGCAGGGCTGCTGGGGACCTGGGAGAGGTGCCCTGCGGGTCGTGGCTGCCTTCCTTACTCTTTGAGGTGCTGGACTCCCTGCGGGGAGACCAGCTCCCCACCCTCTTTCCTTATCTACGATTCTAACAAATACTCCGGGATCTAGTGGATGGAGGGGAGGCTCAAGGATCCTGCCCCCTCCTGGGTGGATGGTGACAACAGGACACAGGTGGACCCCGCTGCCTCTCTTCAGCTTCCATTTCAGAGAACAGCGTCTTGCGTTCTTTGAGAGGGTGATGCTCCGTGGTCTCTGCCTCTTCCGAATTCCTTTCTCGCTTATGATCGCTGAGGCCACCTCCTCCAAGAAGTCTTCCATGATCTCCTCCAGGGAGAACTGCTTATTTATTCCTCTTCGGTCTCACCGCACGCTGTTTGTTCTTCTCGGCGCTTGTGGCGTGTCTGTCTCTTCCCCTTCCCTGTGCTCTCTTATGCCAAGGTGTGTGTCTTACTCCTCTTTTGCTCCCGCAGCAGCCGGTCGGAGCAGGTAGGGGTGAAGTAGGAGCTCAACAAATGGCAAGCAGGTGGGGATGAAAGATCACGCACTCTGAAGGCTCTCCGATGTCCTCCACTCTGCGGGGACACCGAAGTAGGTATCCCTGTCCAATCCTCTTCTCAGGAAGGGATGTTGCCGACGCCCATGGCACACATGCCCTCGGTCCAGGGAGCTGGGCTCTGCCTATCCTTCTGGCACAGCCGGGGTGGCGGGGGGGGGGGGCGCGCATGCCCACCGGGCGGTTCGATCCGTTCCCAAACCTGCTCGCGCTGGCTCTTCTCATTGCCGAGCATCGGGCTCACCATTTCATAAACAACGACCTCTGAATGCAAAACCGCAGTAGTGGTTCCACACTGACCAAGCGGAACGCACTGGGGACGTGTTTTGCTAAAGACAAATCACTAGGAAAAAAAAAAATCCTGACTAGTTCTATGTGGATGAGATAACTCTAAAACTTCTGACAATCGGGGGGTCTACATGTGTATTGTTTCATAAGGTTAAATCTTTGCATTCCAAAGCAAAAGTGAAAATACGAGACGTTGTGGATAAAACGTTAAGGCAATACTTAAACAAAGAAGAAGAAGCCAGACTCTAATCGGTGGACTCCGCTCAGAGAAAAGACCCAAGATACACACAGACCTTTGGTAAAGGGATGCACACGAGTGTTCTAAGGAAATGAAATGTTCGAAGTATCACTTTTAAAATGACTCTTGTCTTTGACGGAGTTCTTCAACTCGTCACCCGGCCATGCTGGACAAGAGGGCCTCCACTGTATTGTCTGGGGAATATGTAGTTCTGTCTGCCTGTTTTTATTTTTTAATTGTTTTAAATGTTTATTTATTTTTGAGAGAGAGAGAGAGAGAGAGAGAGAGACAGAGCATGAGCAGGGGAGGGGCAGAGAGAGAGGGAGCCACAGAATCTAAGCAGGCTCCAGGCTCCGAGCTGTCGGCACAGAGCCTGACTTGGGGCTCGAACTCAGGAACAGTGAGATCATGACCTGAGCCGAAGTTGCATACTTAACCGACTCAGCCACCCAGGCGTCCCTGTCTGTCTGCTTTTAGTCTCCCTATCAGGAGGGCTACGTGGCCCCTGGAAAAAAGATGTGCCTTGGACTTCTGTAATGTGCACGGCTGCCCTTTGCACTCCATGGGCCACTTGCAAATGGGGCCTCGTGGAGATTGCTCCCTCATCAGCGTGTTTGCTGAGCCCCTTTCATACGCAGCACCGATCAGGAACTGGGGACATGTTCCTGGGGGCAGGAACTGGGCAAACTCCCCGTTCTCGGGCGGTCGACCAGCTCCGTCGAGCGCCTGGCTTGCCAACTGAGGCTCAGAGGTGAGCACGAGCTCGACGGTGGGAGTCAGAAAGAGGACATATGTTGCAGAGGGGAGGTGACATGACTCATGTGACACACGAAACAGGTTAACTGCCTCCCGCTTTTGTAGCTAAATGGGATCTTTCATTCCACTGGGCAGAATGTTCGGCAGAAGCAAGGCTCTGGCAGTCTAGAGAAGTAAGAAAGTGGAAACATTTGAGGAACCCTGTGCTCCCTCCCACTCCGTCACGAATGTTTCAAACAGGTGTCAGGCATTCCACAAATCCCCGACCAGGAGCCTCCAACAATCTCCAGGCCGTGAAAGACAAGGAAGTGTCCCGGACCGGAGGAGACTAAGGACACAGGATGACTAAATGCAACGCGGCGGAACCCTGGACCCCAAATAAAGGACATCAGTAGAGGACCTGGCAACACGCAAATCAATCCTATTCTTTAATAGTATTGGAGCAACATTACTTTCTAAGTTTTGCTAGTTGTACTCAAGTTAGCCGAGATGTTAACATCAGGCGAAGGGAGGCAGAGAGCAGACAGAACTCTCTGGACTTCTTTCGCACATCTTCAGTGAGTTGGAAATGATCTCCGATGCAAATAGGCATCCTGTGTGGTCAGGGGGGAGGCCCCTCCCAGGTGTCTGCGCGAAGGGTCTTGGCCGAGGCTCCCCTCTGTGGGCAAGGGGCTGGAACTCCTCCCGGGCAAAGAGGAGGGTCCCCTGGCCACCCACCCAGGGATGGAGCACAGAGAGGGCTTCAGGTATGTTCCAAGCTTCTGGCGCAAGGGGCAGGAGGCACAGGAGAAGCAGAGGTCGGTTAATATCTGCCCAGTGATTAGTATTTAGTTCTAGTATCTTAGTCACCCAGTGTGTTCCTTAATCTGCATACCATCCCCATTCCTCTGAGGCCCAGGGAGGGGCCTGGCTAGTAGGTGGTGGAAGCAGGACTCGACCAAGGGCAGCCTGTCCCCGGAGCCAGTGCTGCAAAAGCCACCCCTGGAGGTGTCTGAGTCTGTGAGTTCCCGAGAGCCGCCCATTCTCCGGCATTTTGCCTCGCGGTCTGACCCCCTCTCCTCCTCCTGGGGCTGCCGGGCAGTCCCCGGGGGTCTGCGTTAGCCCCGCTGGGACACACGGACCCCGCTTCCTGCGTGGGCAGCGAGTGCGGGGTCTTGGGCTCCCCCTGCCCACTCACCCCTCTCCAGGTGTCCCCGATGACGGATCGGACTGCGGTCCCCAGAGCCGCTCCCTGAGCCGGAGGGCGCTGGATCCCACCCCTGGTTACCCAGATGCCCTCCCCATCCAGTGCCAGAGAGAACTCCTTGGATTCGTGGCCACGGCACTAACATCAGGTCACAGTAATGGTTCCCGGCATACTGGACCCTGTTGTACACTTGACACACCTTTCTTCTAATTCTCGGAACAGCTGTAAACGGAAACTATTACTAATGCTTGTGCTGTGGTTGGAATGAGTGACGCAGAGGGCGGTTCGTGACCCGGTGGGGCTGTGGGTCAGCAGCCACAGAGCCTGGGTGTGTCTACTCCCCAGAGCCGCTCTTTCCCACGGGGCTTCGAGGCCCCCCGCACCCACGACGCCCTCAGACGCTTTGCCCACGCCACTGCCCACGCCACTGCCGAGACTCGTGACGGCGCAGTGACCCCGCTGTACAGTGCACGTCACCGTGGGAAGTCGTGAGCACAGGAAGAATCCTTAGCACTTGCCATGCTACTGCGTGCAGACATTATGCTGCGCGTTCTGGAGCAAAGGGGCCGCCTGTTCCCACCTGTAATCCCGCTGGAAAACCCCGCGACCACACGGCTAGTCCATGGCCGAGCTGGGGTTCGAACCCAGGCCTCTCTGGCTTTCCAAAGCCCTCGCTCTCTCTGCCATCCCCGAAGGCAGGTGCGGGCGGCCTCACCCACTGGTGTCCCCCCTTCTGGGTGAAGCCCTACTGGGACACGTAGGGGCACCGGCACCCTTGAGGAGCCAGGTGTCTGAGGGAAAGCCTTTTCTCTGCGTTTCCAAAGTGGAGGGAGTTCGCAGGGAACCTTCCACACGTCCCCGCCTGCCTGCTCCGTGCGGACAGCCGGGCATCACGGAAGCCCACACTGGCCACCTCCGCTCTCCACTGGAGCCTTGACTGGGGCAGGCCTGGGTCTGGCCCAAGAAACTGAGGCACAAAAGTTGAGCAAATACAGGTCTGCGGAGGAGCCCGGGGCACCCTGCCGCATTGCGCAGCCCCTGGAAGTCCAGACCTGTCCCCGCCCTGCAAGGAGAGCAGGCCCCGCACACCCTGGGCCTGGGCCGAGGAGCGGGCTGAGGGCAGGGGCCCCAGGCCTTGCCCGGCCCTGTTGTGCTCCCCACCGTCCCCACCGCTGCCTCACGGGCAATCACACAGGCCCTGTGATCCTGTTTTTTGTTTTTTCTTTTTAATCATAAAATCCCCTCCGGCCCTGCGCCCTCAGGTTCCATATTGAATTCCATATCGTGATTTCTGGCACATTCCCTGCTGCAGAGAGTCCCCAGCACGGGGCGGGGGGCAGAGGGGCGTGGGGGATGGAAGCAGCCTCGAGAACAAGAGGAAGACAACATTACTGCTTTTCCATGCTTCCGTTCCACCCTCTGGGAATTAAAGCGAAGCAAAGACTGCTCCCAGCACTCAGCGCCCACGAGCCAGTCAGCCAGGACGTCGCCGTCCACCTTGCCTATGAGCCAGCTCCGCGGGCGGTGGGGACGAAGGCAGAGCTCTGGGGTTGAGTGTGACCCATCACACAAGGCACAGACACGGGCTCTGGCCCCAGCTCTGCCACACTCACAGCCTCAGGCAAGTCACTTCCCACCTCTGGGCCTTGGTTTCCTTTCCTAATAAATACGCGTGGCCGCCCTAGAAGACCACCAAGGCTTAGCCCTTCCCCCCACCCCACCCATGATGCGATCTCCAGTTCTGCCCATGCTGGAGGGTGGGGGGCAGTGGTGGAAGGAGTTTGCGTGGACCGCTCCAGGGGTCCTCCCCCGGTCAGGCTGGGGACAATCGTCTGCCATGGCTACTTCGTGTTAAAGCAGATGTCTGCGGTGGTGGTGATGGTTAAGACCCCACAGAAGGATCCTGAGGGGTCTCTGGAGGTGGAGCCTAGAGACAGAGAACAGGCTCCGAGGACCTCCAGGCCGGAAGTCATCGTCGCCCTGCAAGAGGGAGCCGCAGGCACAGTCATGGGTGAGTCACCAGGGATAACGGGCTTTGAGACAGGAAGACTCAGACACCCTTCCCAAGTCCTGATGAGACCAGCCGTGCACCCAGGCCCCTCGGGTGGCCCAGGGCCATGAGTAAGGGGTCTAGCTTCAGCCTGGGGCAGCCCAGCCTTGGAGGCCACCGGCTAGTGACTGCGTTTCCAGCACCCCCCACCCTAGGCCCAGAAGAGCTGGGGCTGGAAACCGTGCCCCACACGCTGGGGGAGCTCCCTGGCTATTCTTGGGCACGCAGGGCTCCTGGCACCCCCTCAGAGCTGCTCCCCACTCTTACAAGCCCCGGAGTCCCTGCCGTGACATCTTCCCCTCGGGAGGCGCTGGTGTCTCTGTCATTGTAATGTGATGTCCCTTGGCAGAAGCATTAATCACCCCTCCAGCCCCAGCCCCAGCCAAGAGAGAAGGATCGGGGTGGGCAGGCAGAACCAGAGGGACCTGGGGTTGCTAAGTGTCCTTGCCCTGGGCCAAGGGCAAAGCCGGCTGCCCTGTGCCTTCATTCATGCTCCCTGGAGAGGCCTGGGCTCAGACTTCATTCGGGTCGGCCCTGGGTGCGTATGTTGACCAGAGGCTGTAGCCACCCCCGGCACCAGGAGCTATGCTGAGCTCGGCCTGTGCGAAGAGACAGGCCCACGGGACCGGAGCCAGGACAGAGGAGACAGGACGAAGCTAGAATCCAGGCTTCCCTCCTCCCCTCCCCCAGTCTGCACCTGCTTTCCAAGCCCACCCACCAAAGCCACAGCTGGAGGCTCCTGCCATGGCCTTGCTCAGGATTCCTTCAGTGACTTCCCTGAAGAATAAACTCTAGGCTCTCTGCCCTTTACCTCTGACCTTCCTAAACCCCCCCGCTGCCCTTCTGTGGCGAGCTGGTCTGTCCTGCGGCTCTCCCCACCTCCCCTCCATGCATCATCATCCCTATTCCCTCATCTCTGAATGTCGCCATTTCCCCACCTGCCCTCGTTCCTAGCTGTCCATGTCCTCCTGACCCCGCGTGGGGCACACCCTACCTCCCGGAAGAGTTTGTCCCCAATGGCACGGGCTCATGGCCCTCTTTCCTAGGCACTCCCACAGAGTCTGATATGACATCGGTAACCCGTTTTCTTTACAGAGCCGGGGACGTCGGAGATCCCTGGGGAGGGCGGACAGGGGAGACCGGAAGGGTTCAGCACTCACTGGGGGAGGGCATCTGTGCCATGCAAATAAGCTGGACCCTGCAGGTGTCCCCCCAAGAGGCACAGATCACAGGGCGCCAAAGGCGGGTTTCAAAAGCATAATGCTTCTCCCACTGAGCGCGCACCCATAGTCAGTGCTCTGCAAAACTGGCCGAATGGATAAACGCTGTGCTAGCAGAGTAACCTTGGGACACGGCGACATGACCTTGGCACCACCGGGGCGGTGTGTGCAGGGGAAGCTAGGGGAAGGTTAAGCTGGAGCAGTAGCTGAAGAAAGAGCAGGATGAGCCTTAATATCTGGCAAGAGAATATACTCAGACAAGCCACACGGAGCTTCCAAACACGGAAGCCGGAGAGACCCAGAGAGAAGCGAAAGGTCACCCCACCGTCAGAGGGAGATGGCTGAGAGCCCAGGAAGGGATCTGGGGTCGGTGTTAGCGAGCAGAGGCACATCCCAGTGCGGGGAGGACCAGGTGTCCCCAGAGCTACGGCCCGGACTGGCGCCTGCCCTGTTGGGTACACTCCAGACCATGCGGTTAACGAATGGCTCACATTGCTATGTAGGCATCTACCCCCAGCACCTGGCACCGCCCCAGCCCCTGGGGGCACCCTCAATAAACCGCTTGTGGGCGATGGGGTGTCCGAGGCTGGTAAACTGGGGACAGCATGCCCCACTTAAGGGAGGCCCCCGGTCTATTGTTGCCAGGGGAGAATGTCCCAGAACTTCCAGTGTTTGAAAACAAGACTAAAACCTGAATTTTCATTTGAAGCCCCTTTATTTTAAAATGTGGGCAACCAGTTCATCACCGTTTGAGCCAAAGCACATCAGTGGGTCAGGCCCAGCTTTCCTCCTGCACTCACATCATCTGCCACGCCAACGTGAAACGAAGTTTAAAGACACGTTGCGGTTTTCAAAAGGCCTCCCAACAGCCCTCTGACCGAGCGGGGTGGGGTTATGACTCCCTCTTTCAGAGTTGAAAAAGCAGACCCAGAGAGGTTTACTAATTTTCCCAAGGTCACTCAGCTCGTTAGCAGCCAAAGCAGCCTCAGAACTCAAGTCTCAACCCTCTCACAGGCTCTTTCTTCAAACCCCACATTGTGCCCAGGCCCTAATGGACAGCGGAGTGAGGGCAGCAGTCAGAATGATCGGACACACAGAGACCCTGGCATCAGGTCACGGTGCCCCTGCGAGAGAAATAGACAAGCATCAACCAGACGGCCCCCTGGTGTGTACAAAGGGAAGTCGTTCTAGGCAGGTGAACACAAGTCTAACTTGAATCATCAAAGTGGAGAGTCAGGGGCCCCTGGGGGCCTCCGTCAGTTAAGCATCTGACTCTTGACTTTGGCTCAGGTCATGATCTCACAGTTGGGGAGTCTGATCCCCGAGTTGGGCTCGGCGCCTGCTTGGGATTCTGTCTCCCTCTCTCTCCGCCCTTCGCCTGCTCCTGCTTTCGCACACTCTCTCCCTCTCTCTCTCTCAAAAATAAATAAAATAAACATTTTTAAAAAGGGAGTCATAACCCCTCACTTAGTTCCGAGACTCGAGTCAATTTACAGACCCAGCTGCCTCGAAGGAAGGGGAGGCTGGGTCCCCTTGGGGAGGAGCCTTGCTACGCTGCCAACATTTTATACTGTGAATCTTTCTCCCCAAACAGATCTACAGCCTTGTCCCAGGGTGACGCTGCACTGGAGAAAGGGAAATAATCAGATTTTTCAGGGATTAGCAGACGAGGGCTCTGAACGGACAGCCTTCTAGGGCCCCGTCACATCACTGTGGCCCCCACCAGGCCTAGCAGGAGCCTGTGGAAGTCAGAGGGCCAATGGGGTTTCGAGCTCATGTCCTTTTCATAAAGGGTCTGACGGGTCCCCGAACCCCTCCTGTGGCTAATTCCCCAGCTCTGAAATGCATCACTGGACTAGATATACTCAGTACCTGACAAACCTCCCCCCTCCTTCCAACACAGGACCAGCTGGATTCCTTTGCGATGTTTAGAAAATATGTCCTGGGGCACCTGGGTGGCTCCGTCGGTTAAGTGTCAGATGTCAGCTCAGGTCATGATCTCATGGTTTGTGAGTTTGAGCCCCACATCGGGCTCTGTGCTGACAACTCAGAGCCTAGAGCCTGCTTCAGAGTCTGTGTCTCCCTCTCTTTCTGCCGCTCCCCCACTTACACTCTGTCTCTCTCTCTCTCTCTCAAAAATATATAAACATTTAAAAAATTAAAAAAGAAAAAGGAAGTTTATCCCAAACCTGGAAATAAGGCACAACGCCATCTAAGGCTCAGCTGAGTCTCCAGGGGAGTGTATTTTATTTACTGTTTACTATCCGTAAGGACCCAGCCCTGTGAGAGAGAGGTCATCGGGAGAAAACGGAGATGACACATGACTTCCATCCAGTAGGGAAGATAATCCCAGACTTTACGACTTCCCTGCCCTGTAAGACGTGAATAAGCTTTGCATCTAGTTTAGCAATCTTATTCCAGCTGCTTTCTTCCTTCCACTGAAAATCTATCTATTTCTCGTCTTTCCCTTTTGAACCTGGCTTTGTCATCCCACCGGTTCCCTCACTAATGACTTAAATACATCTTTGACAAGTCGGGGTTTGAGAACGATGTTTTTAACCTTTCGAAAATTATTACCTGAGCGGTGTACATGACTCAAAAAATAAACCCTCACAGGAAACTTCAGCGGCGGGGGAAAGGGTCAAGAGGCTGAGTGACCTCGCCTGTCCCCTCGTCCAGCTCCCGGCCAGCCTGCTGGAGGACAGCCTAGGCGCTTCCTCCTGTGACGGCGATTCGCGGCTTCGGGCTTGGCTGCCTTCGCTGTCCTCAGTGTGCCATGCGGCTGACTCCAGACTCTACACGGGACACCGGCACTTTCCAAGTGATGGGAAGCACGACAGCCCCGTCTGGGAGTCAGGGAGGAGGAACTCGGGGAACGCCGCTGCCATCCGGGCGGCCCAGGGGCCAGTGAATCCTTTACGTAAATAACGAATGGAAGAGAAGCAGGGGGCTGCCACCAGGGCCTCTGCTGTGGTCTCCACGAGATGTGGCGAGCTTGTCCAAAAGCCATCCCTTGCTGTCCACGTGGGGAACAGGGGGCAGGGCCAATGTTGCATGTCGTGTGTGTGTGTGTGTGTGTGTGTGTGCACGCGCGCGCGCGCTGGAAGACGAGGTTGGTGTGACATCTGCTGATTCAGGTCAATCCTGGCTCCCCAGGGTTCAATTCAAGCCATACTTCTTCTGGAAGGTTACCTCCCCGCCACATGGCCTCCCGGGATCTGCTCTTCTCTGAACCAGCCTCTGCTGTGTGCAGCACCACACACCATGCCTTGTAATGTTAGTTATTATACTAGGAATTAGAAGTCCTGGGGCTTCATCCTGACTCTGCATCTTGTTAGCTGTGTGACTTTGGGTGTCACTTAACCCCCGCCCCCTCTCGGCTAGTTTTCTCACCTGTAAAATATGAATAACTGCTTTCTCTACTTCATGGGACAGTAAGGACCCTGGCTCGCACGTACAATATCAGCAATACAACATATTGGGAAATCGACCCAACACCGTTCTCATTCTCTTCCTGTTTGAAATGGGGACGGTGCTAAGAACAGCACCTACCCCACTGGGTTGTTGCAAAGATTAAATGAGAAGGTGTGTTGAGTGATTATTTTGATGGCCGGCCTAACAGAGGCACGCAATAAATGCTAACTTTTAACTGAACGTGTCTTCGGCTGTAGGATTCTCATCAAGTGAGAAGTTTTGTAATTATGATGGACGATTATTATATTATTTTCTGAATATTTGGGGTGTGTTACTTTTGCCTCCTCAGGGAGATTTCAAGCTCCTGAAATCATTTAACAAATATCTACTGAATACCCTCCAAGTAAGTGCTAGGCCAAGTGGATACCAAAATAAGTAAGACATAGTCATTATCTTCACAGAGATCATAGCTCCGTGGGACAGACAGGTCCAAAGGTGATTAAAATGTCACACATTAGAGTTAACAGCACATGAGAGGGTCACCCAACCAAGCTGGAGTCTCTAGAAGCAAGGCTAGGTCACACGCTCTAAAAAAATTCCCTCCCTGGGGCGCCTGGGTGGCTCAGTCAGTTAAGCATCTGACTCTTGGTTTCAGCTCAGGTCATGATCTCACAGTTCATGAGTTCAAGACCCTAGTCGGGCTCTGTGCTGACAGCATGGAGACTGCTTGGGATTCTCTCTCTCTCCCTCTCTCTCTCTCTGCCCCTCCCCTGCTAGCGTGCTCTCTCTCTCTCTCTCTCTCTCTCTCGCTCTCAAAATAAATAAACTTAAAAAAAATCACCTCCCTGTTCTTCCATGTTCCTTATACTCTGTACAAATTTGTATCTGTACAAAAACAAAACCTTGTATTGTTTTGTATACAATAGAAGCTCAATATATATTTGTTCAATGAACATGGCATATTGAGTAACGTTTCTTGTTACCTATGTTACTTAGAGTCCCCTTGGTGGGGTAAGGAGAGGAAGGGAACTGATGTTACCAGAGCACCTAACACACGCCCAATACTGAGCAGGGCATCTTTCCATATGGGCCAGTGATATACTGGAGCCGGCTGTGTAGACCTCTTTGCCCAGCTCTGCGTTCAGCATTGTCGGGTCGGCAGCTTGAAATCAGCCACACTGGAGGATTTATACGATGAAATTGGCAAATGCTACCAATCAGAGCATTATTTTTTTTCTCAGAGACCTGGTTGTTAAAATATTTACCAGCACACAACCGTATGGATTCCTCACAAGTATCTATTTTACTGATGAAGAAATTAGCGTTCAGAAAGGTTAAGTGATTTACTCCAGGTCAGTAGAGGGTAGACTTGAACTTGCCCCCCTCCAAGGCCCAGGCGTGGCCTCTACTATTTGTGGCTGCACCCTCCCCTGGAACACCCTAGTGGGCTTGATCGGGAGCAGATTAGTGCATCCTCTGTACCTCGTCCTGGCTGGTGGGGAGAGCAGGAAAGTTTCACTCTCTACTTAGTCTCCTTGAAAATAAATCAGGACTCCTTGGACCCAGGCCAAGTTCCGCGGGAACCCCACGACATCTGCCTTGTTTATTAGCCACTTGAGGCCTTCTTGTTCAGCTCCGCCAAGAATGAATGAACCTAAGGAAAGATGCTCAATACCCTCGGTCGTTAGAAATGCACATCAAAACCGCAGTGAGCGATCACCTCACACCAGAAGGATGGCCACCATTTTAAACACAGAAAGTAGCAGGTGCTGGCAAGGACTTGGAGAAGTTGGAAGCTGCGCAGGGCTGACGGGGGTGTAACAGGCTGGAACCACTGTGGGAAACAGCGCGGAGATTCCTCAAAAAATTAAAAATAGAACTAGCGTATGATCCAGTGTTCCTACTACTGGGTCTATATCCAGAAGAATTAAAAGCAGAGCTCAGAGGGGCGCCTGGGTGGCTCAGTCGGTTGAGCATCCGACTCTTGATTTCAGCTCAGGTCATAATCCCAGGGTGGTGGGATCGAGCCCCACACTGGACTCTGCACTGAGCACGGAGTCTGCTTGAGATTCTCTCTCCCCCTGCCCCTCTCCTGCCTTGCTCTCTCTCTCTCTCTCTCTCTCTCTCTAAAAATATAAAAATAAAAAGCAGATCTCAGAGATATTTGCACAGTCATATTCATAGCAACATTATTCATAATAGCCAAGAGGTGAAAGCAACCAAGGTGTCCGTCAGCGGGTGAACGGATTTTTTTAAACTTGACCTCTATACACAGTGGAATATTACTCAGCCTTAAAAAAGCAGGAAAGTCTGACCCATGGTTGCAACGTGGATGAACCTTAAGTGAAATAACCCAGCCAGGACAAGAAATGCGCTGTAAGATTCACTTACATGAGGTGTAACAAGTGGTCAAACTCGTAGAAAGAGGAAGCGGAACCGGAAAGTTGCTGGCACTGGGGAAACGGGAAATCAGTGTCTAATCAGTTCGGAGCTTCAGTGTTGCCGAACGAGAAAGTTCTGGAAGGTGTTACACAGCACTGTGACTATAGCTCCCATTACTGAACTGTACGCTTAAGAATGGTTAAGATGCTAAATTTTATGTTATGTGTTTCTTACCACGAAAAAAAAGAGGGAAAAGATATTAATGGAGGTTCCAAATGGAATCCACCTTCCCCTCCTCAGTAAAAGAATGAAAGAACAGCACGGCTCACTGTGGACCCTCATGAGGCAGCCACCTCCACTGGCTCGGAGGCTGACCCCATGTGATCCAACCAGCTCTGAGGTGAACATCATTTAAGATTCTTTCAAGAGGAAACTGAGACCCAGAGCTGATTAGGACAGGGGTAACTAGTTTTGTAAGAACTCTAAAAATGAATGTTTTCATGTTTTTAAATGTTTATTTATCTTTGAGAAAAAGAGAGAGACTGCGCACAAGCTGGGGAGGGACACAGAGAGAAGGAGACACAGAATCGGAAGCAGGTTCCAGGCTCCGAGCTGCCAGCACAGAGCCCAACGTGGGGCTCGAACTCGCGAACCACAAGATCATGACCTGAGCCCAAGTCAGGGGCTTGACCAACTGAGCCCCCCAGGCACCCCGAATGCATCCATTTTAATTAACAAATACATACCTGTGCCTCCTGTGTGCCAGGCACTTTGCTAGACCCTGCGGGGTGATGTCAAGATGACACGCTCCCTCCCAAGACGCGTATATGTGAGTGGGAGAGGCACAGAGCACACAGGGTCCTGACTGTGCCACCTGCTTGGCCAGGCCTCTCCACCTCTGTGAGGCTCGGCCCAACGTCCGTGAGGCGGAGACGTCTTCCCTCGGTGGGTCTGGATGACTGAAGAATGTGTGCCCACCACAGTGGGATGCTTTATTGGATGAACAGTCACTTGATCATAAAAGGCTACCAGGCAACAGAAAGAAGGGGAGTTCTTGGCAGGAAAAACAACGACCCTGCTCTCGGGCTTAACCCTTCTCGATGGACTGGGAGTTTCTGCCTATTTCCAGGCAGGAAGCTGAGGGTCAATCTACAGGACTGATCACATTTCGGCTTCCCACTTCCCCCAGTTCTCCAGGCTCAGTAGGCGGGTCCTCAAGGCCCCCTCCCCCCCCCCAGGACCACAACAGCAGGGCGCCTTCCCCCAGTCAGGAGCCCCATCTGCATCTTACTGAGAAGGGGGAAGAGGGAAGCTGGGGTGCTGACTAGGAACGAAAGCATCTGCAAGGCTTGGACTCTTGTCTGCTTTCTGCAGCCTCTGCCAGAGCCGCCTGAGCTCGGTCTGCACTGCACAAGCCAGACCTCGGGAACACCTCATTTGGGAATGATGTGCCGGCCCCGTGGCAGCTTTCCAGCCTCCTGCTTTGAGGCTGCTCCTGGCCCCGAGGAAGGGAGCAGTTCCAAGCGGCCGATAGGCTTTGTCACCTTGGTCCTGCTCAGTAGAGCCAGCGCCAGTCACTGCCCAGCCCTGGAAGCCCAACCCTACAAAGGCCTCTTGCTCTGGGCGCTGCTCCCTGGGCGCGCGGGCCGGGCCCAGCCTTGGTTGGGGAGGAGCACCCGGGCCCCGAGCCCTCCTACGCCCAGGAGTGGCAGCAGCGGCTGGTAGCAAGGAAGGCAAGACAGCCTACAAGGAATCCAAAGGGCAGAACAAGACTTCCCTAGTTCCCCTTGGGACCCCGGGCCGGTGGCGATACAACCCAGCCCTGTAATCACACAAACAACGGCCTGAAGCCAGGGCTCAGCTGGTTAAACGGTGTTGAACCCGAGTATTTAGCAATTTGTGTGCATAAACACACGTATCTTGTGAAACACACACAGAGCGTTATTTCTTAAATTACAGAGCAATTTTCCAGGGCTTCGATTTTGATACATGCTTCCCTCACCAATTCTTTATTCACATCTTGATCTCCTTCCCGCGTCTGAAATCTCTGGCCCACGCCGGCGACACAGAACGCTGTGTGCAGGCCTACGCATACCACCAGGAAAAAAAAAAAAAAACGAGAAAAAACGGGTTTACTGCCTCTCGATGTTTAATAATACGAAACACAGCCCTTTCTGGGTTTTGATGGAGAGGAAACAGGGATCGCCCTTGCGTTGGTACGCACTTTACTGTTCCCTCCAAATGTGCCAGCCAAAATTAATGCACTAACTAATGTGAAAGGACACGTATCAGTTATGATCTGCAAAAAAAAAAAAAAAAAAAAGTGCTGGTCCATCACAACCTGTGTTGTGTTTACACCACCACAAACAAGCACTGATGATTCGTGTGTGTGTGTGTGTGTGTGTGTGCTCGTGCATATGAATTAGCATTTACTGAAAGCCCATTATTGAACATAGCTCAGTAGAACATAGATAGAGTCTCCAATGTTCCCACGTTCCAAATTCTTGGCATATACGTGCTCCTTCATTCATACGTTCACTCCACAGATGTCCAGGGTCTCCTGTGAACTTAACCACTAAGGAGAGGAAGATGCCCTAATTGACCTCACATGCCGGGGACAGGGATGGGGTGGGTGGGAAGAGAAAAGAGGAAGTCGTTAGAACAACCCTGTGGCATGCGCTGTGTTAAAAGTAAGACAACAGCTCCCAAAGGAGTCACTTATGCTAAGCCGCATGTCACGGGATCTAGACTCAGCTACAGTTTTGGCTTCTCCCAGAAACAGACTCGGAGAGCACCCAATCAGGAATGTCCTCGTTAGCACTAGCGAGGTGTCTGCCTGATAGACCCTTGCAGTCCCTGCAGGACAGTGACCTTGCCACAACCAATCTGCTGTTTGCTAGTCGAACGTCCTTGTCCAGCTCCCTTCCGCCTACAGAAGTCGTTCATTTTGTAAAGCTCCTAGAGCCCCTTTCGTCTGTTGGATGGGATTCTGTCCCATTCGTGAATCGTTGGCTGAAGCCGATAAGATCTTTAAAATGTTCTCAGTTGAACTTTGTCTCCTAACACCTGGGATGAAAGTGAAGACGGTACGCCTGGCCTGGGGGAGAGCTTCACGTGGCTCAGAGGCAGCGAGGGGGCAGTATTAGCAGACACATCTGGGCTCAAACACCAGCTTCCATTCTTACCCCCTGTGTGGCCCTGCGTCCACGTACCTAACATCTCTGATCCTCAGTTTTCTCATCTGTGAAACGGGAATAATAATTCCTACCTTTCATGGCTGTCACAAGCATTAAAGATGAAACGTGTGACGCCCTAGGGGTTGTCCGTATTTTTAAAAGGTAGATATTATCCACTTGAGTAAACGGAGTGCTGCTGGAGGCAAGAACGGATCTTGCTGTCAAGTCAACACCTGCGTGTGGATGTGTTTGAAAGCAACGTTTGTGACTGTCAACAGCAGTTCGGGGTGAAGGAGATAAGATTAGAGAAGCAGTTGGTAGTCATGGTCTGTCCACACTGAAAGGGGCTTCATCCAACCCAACCCCCATATAGGGGGGTTGCAATATATAATTGCAAGTTTATTTATTGATTTTGAGAGAGGGAGACAGAGAGAGTGCATGGGGGAGGGGCAGAGAGACAGGGAGACAGAGGATCCCAAGCAGGCTCTGCACTATCAGCTCAGAGCCCGATGCGGGGCTCGAACTCACGAGCCATGAGATCATGACCTGAGCCGAGATCAAGAGTCTCTATTCTAGAGATAGGAGCCAGAGGGCGGGAGAAGTCACTTATCCCTGACCTCCCACTGGGCTTGACCAAACTGCAGTCAGCCTCCTGTGAGTCCTCCTTTCGATGAGACCTCGTCCCGGGGCCTGTCCTGGCCCTGCCTTACCCAGTGTGAGGAAGAATTCCACCGAGAAAGAAGGAATCACCCGCCCTTGACACCTGTCCTGTGGTTTGCCCTCAGCAAGAATCCCATTAAGTTGATTTAACAAGAACCTCCCCTTTCCTCGATGTCTCCTCTTGTAGTTTTCCATCCGCTGATCCCTCATCCTGCTCGTGGGCTGTAACCCCCCCCCCCGGTGTCTCTGCGCCCTCAGAAATGAGACATGTCTCTCTTCCCCACTGGGGTAGTCGATCACAACAGTCCTGAACGAAGAGTTCTTCACTGTTCTAACAAATGGCAAAATAATGTTTTTCCTTAACAAGGTGCCGGTGCTGAGACTAGAACTTAAGACCCCTGGCTCTCTAGGCCCCTCTAAAGGCCTGTGTGGGTCTAGTTCGCTGAGAAAAAAGAAATCCCAGCCAACTGTCCATTAGCCAGATCTCCCAGGCGCCGGGCGCGGGCACTGGGGAGCCGTTGCGGCGCTCTGGCCAAAGGGCGCTGGATTCTGGCTCAGCCTTTTATTTCTTGGCTTTTTGTGTCCATTCCGTGTGGTCTTCCGGGGTCTCTGTGTCTTGTGGACTGACACTCAGAGACTCTGCTTACAGGCGGCTCAAATGAACCACCGTCATTCAGGACTGTTGTGATAGACTATCCCAACTCGGGAGAGATCCGCTCCACCGTGAGCGTGCAAAGACAGGCCGTTATTCCGGCCCATCTGACGCGGCCGGTGCTGATTGCTGAGGACCCTGGCACGCCAGCCGGCACTGGTGTCTCCCCACCCCCCGCACGCCTGAGTCAGACCTCCCCCCACCCGAGCTGGAGGAGAGAGGTCCTCTGTCTGCTGTCTAGTGAAACAGGAAGGAGGGCACTGAGGGGGCATCCAGCTGGGTGGGTTTCCCCAGGCCATGGAGCCCCTGGGCTCTGTCCCGAGCTGGGCTGTCTCTGGTTTCCACCTAAGGAGACCCCCAAGCTGCCGGCCTCCATGCCCCCTGAGGACAGACATTCCAAGGCCAGAGCTCCTGGCTCCTTCTCCAGACCGAAGAATGTCTAGGGACCCGCAGCCCTGCCCCCTCCTCACTGCCAGCCTTTGGTGGGGGCACTCTCCCCCGCCTTTCGGAGCTCTGCTGCTCAGAAGAGGCACGGGCTGCAGGCCACGTGCGATCCTGCCCTTCCCCTTGTCCCCTCCCCTCGACCACGGACTCCTGGGGCTGTGACGTCACCATGGAGACAGACATGCCCCGGAGGGCAGACAGAAGCCAGACAAGCTGGGAGGCGCTGGCACACGAGGTGCCCAAGGAGCTGGAGCTGGCCCCAAGCCGAGCCCCACAGTGAGTCTCTAAGGCCTCTGGCTCCAAAGCTGGGCTGACAGCAGATCCTTGGAAGTCCTCAGTACTTGCCTCCCTGACCCCCGCCCCAACCTGTCCCAGTGCAGGGGCTCACTTTTCTCTCAGGGCTAACACAACTGCTGAGCATCTAGTGGGGACCAGACCATTACAGGCCAACACCCACACTGGCAAGCCCAGAAGGGCGGGCTCTGGTGGCTCCGTCCCACCGGGAGATGCTTGAGCAGTTCCTAATGCTGTCACACTGCCTTCCAGGGAAGCCAGGACGGTGAAGTTACCACAAGAAGGTGAATCTGCAAGGCTTCAGCTTCCAAATTTGCAGACCCGTAATCTTCCCGAAGGGCCCAGAAAGTTCCCCAGCAGCATTATCATCTCCATGTCCTTAAGGACTGGCCAGCTGGGGAACACGGTGATGGGGTTCCCTGGGAGGCTCTGGCTTGTAACGCAGAGCAGGGCTCCACTAGGCTCGGTGAGATCCCAGCTCTTTTGTTTCTCCCTCACTCCGCCCCCAGCAAAGCTGGACTAGGGGCTCCCTCCCCACCCATCAGGGAGCTTCTGGGGACATACTCCATGCACGGTGATGCCCTGGCCAGATGCAGGTTGCTGACTTCATTCCTACTCGCACGGGACCCCCTTGGCAGACGGGAATGTGATGACTGAAGAACACTACTTTGTGGGAGGTTCACTGAGAGAGAGAAGACATTTGGATTTTGGTCCTGCTCTGCCCCCAAGAAGCCTTGAAGAATGCACTTGGCCTCCGGGAGCCTCAGTATTCTCACTTGTGAAATGAGAGCATTAGCACCTAGGAGGCATTTAATTAATGCTCGCAGGACGAATGTTGAGTGAACGACTCCAGATCCCTCAGCTCCTTACGACCACACAAGCCACTTTGTTGTTTCTTTTTAAATCTTATTTTATGTTATTTATTTTATTATTATTTATTTTTTGAGAGAGAGCGAGCACAAGCAAGAGAGAGGGGCAGAGGGGGAGACAGAGAGAGAGAGAAAGAATCTTAAGCAGGCTTCATGCCCAGCACGGAGCCCACCGTGGGGCTCAATCTCACCACCCTAGAATCATGACCTGAGCTGCAATCAAGAGTCAGATGCTTAACTGACCAAGCCACCCAGGGGCTCCCTATATGAGGCACTTTGTATTCACACCCAGCCACCTCCCTCCCCGGCCTGAGCCCAAGGCTGCAGGCCTCCCCTTTCTAGAACACTCTGAAGCGGCCCCCTTCCTCCCTTCTCTTCCTCCAAACTCCCCTTACCTTCCCGCTTACTGCCCACGGCGCCAGGAGGCCAGCGAATCCCAGTTAATCCTGAAATCCCAGTCATACTAATTGCTTTCTCTCTTGTCCTTACTTGCCTCCTAACTCAGGAGATGAGGCGTCAGTTAGGCAGCTGTTCCAACAACAGGTGCCTGGAAGGGAAATGGTCTTGGCCTAGAAGAGGCAAAGAATGTCTCCATGGACCCACAAGTCAGGAGGCTACCTATGGTGGGCTGGACAGCATCCCCCCAAATCCACAACCACCCAGCGCTCCAGAATCTGCCTTTCTGGATTTCTGAATCGGAAACAGGGTTTTAGCAAAGGTAACTAGTTAAGGATCTCGATGAGATTATATCAGATTGGGGGGTCCTAAATCCAATAGTTTATGTCCCTACGAGAAGAGGCAAGGACGCAGAGGGACAGAGACACAAGGACGATGTGAAGACAGAGCAAGGGATTGGAATTCTGCTTCCATAGCCAAGGAACACCAGGAACGCGAGAAGCTGGAAGAGGCCTGGAAGAGCCTAGAGCCTTCACAGGGGGCATGGCCCTGCCGGCATCTTGATCTCAGACGTCCAGGCTCCAGAACTACAAGAGAATAAATCTCTCTGTCGTTTGGGACATGCGATTTGTGGTACTTTGTTACTGAGGAAATGAATGCATTCCTCAGCGCCCCCCCCCCCCGGGCCCCACCACGTTTAAGCCACAGGGCTGTGAACTCTGCAAGGCCTGCCCACCTTGCACCTCCCTCTGGTGACCTTCTCCATGCCCTGGGGCTTAGGGACCGCGCACAGGCCTGCAGCCATCGTCCACCACATGCGTCTTTTATCACATCCGGGAGCCAAGCAGAAGTGCTTAGAAAGAAAAGCTGTGGGGGCCCCTGGGTGGCTCAGTAGGTTGAGCAGCCGACTTGGGCTCAGGTCATGATCTCACGGCTCGTGAGTTCCAGCCCACATCAGGCCCTGTGCTGACAGCTCGGAGCCTGGAGCCTGCTTCGGATTCTGTGTCTCCCTCTCTCCCTCTGCCCCTCTCCCACTCACTCTGTCTCTCTCTCAAAAATAAATAAAAACATTAAAAATTAAAAAAAGAAAGAAAGAAAGAAAGAAAAGCTGTGGACATTTGGCTTCTCGAGGCTGCTTGCCTGTGCGCGCTCCCTGAGCCCCAGGATCCTTCAGGATGCGATGTGTCGGTTTTTGACCAAATCTCAGCTTGCTCTGCAAGAGGATGGTATTCGTTTGTTCCCGCACGCGTGCACCCACACATGCAACCTTTACTTCGTGACGGCTGACTACCTGCCAAGCGTGTGCTCAGTGCAGAGCATGGACACGACCCCTTCCCCTGCCCCTCCTTGCTGCCCAGTGCTAAGATCCGGCTGACGACAAAGGAGCCATCAGTCCACCCAATTCTGTTATCACTAGTAACAATAACATAGCGTTCAAAGGGCTTTTGCACGTCCTTTGATACACTGAGCACCCACCTGCCCACAATCTGCGTCTCGGTGAGAAACGGGACCATTAATGCATCTGCAGCCCCATCCCTCAGAGCTGTGAGCCCCTCAAAATCTATAAGTGCCAGCTAGGTCCTGCTTTACAATTCATTCATCTGTTTTTCTCAGGCAATGGAGTAGAGCTGAGTACTAAGGCCACCAAATCCGGGACCCAGGAATGGGAGAAATGTGGAAGACACTATCTCTAGCTGTTGGGCACGGCGGCGCAGGGCACTGGCTGCCTATGGTGGGCAATTGGCGGGGTCACTGGCAGACCCGGCGTCTGGTCTGGTCTGCTGCTAGGCAGCCGTCAGACTCTGTTGCACTGCTTACCTCTCTGGGCATGGTTTTCTCCTCCACGCACCAAGGGTTAGTCTGGGTCCCTGACGTTCTTTACAGCCTTGGCATGCTGGGACCTCTCCAGGCTATGTCAATTGCTGGAGAAACTTTCTAGGCTGACTTAATAATACAAGGGATTTCAAGGATGAGCGAAGACTGTGTCTCCTGTCTTATTACTGGGGGGTGGGGGGAAGCAGAATTTCCCCTGATCACAGTCCCATTACGTGCCATGGGCCGGTACCTAAGCCTGGAGAGGTAAGGACTTCATCGCCCCCTTCAGGGAATTTACCATTTAATGGGGAAACAGAGCAGTACACAGGCAATTGTAAACATTACAATATGGTATCATAAACCTCACACTTCATGCTATGGAAATATAGAGGGGTCCCTAGCCCAGGTGGGTGGGACATTGTAGGGAGAAAACCATGGAAGGTTCCCTGGAAGAAGTGATGCCTGTGCTCAGTTTTAAAGCCTGACTAGCAGTCAGCCTTTAAGGTCAAGGACCTTAAAGCTGGAGCGTTCAGGCAGAGAAAACGTACTCAAAGGCTGGATATGGTACAGTGAACACAGAGGAACGACAGATGTCAACAGATCCATTTTCTTTTCTCTTCCTTGTAACTGCCACTTCTTTCATCTCCTAGCCGCAGCTTAACACCTACTCGCCACCCTCTGTTCTCCTTTCTTCTCCTCTTTCTCTTCCATTCTCTGAAGATGAGGAGAGGAACATCATCTAGTGAGGTCAGAGCTAGTGAGGGAACAGAAGAGAACACCAGTGTGGTGACACTGGAAAGGTAGGTTCTGTGTCAGCCTCGACAGAGAGCATGGCCCCTCCCTGTCTCCTTAGCCCACTTCGGCCCTCCTGTGAAGACCCTGTTCCTTCGAGGTGCATGCCACCCACCTATAAGCCTCCGTCTGTCTCTGCCAGGGCCATCCCATAGATTCCTGGCCACGCCCCTATTTCACAAAGACCCTGGCACCTAGCTCCCTGCCTGCACTCCAGCCCCAGGCCTGACATTAGCTTGGGTGGAATCAGCTTCCGGCACCTTGGCCTCTCATCTCCTTGATGCCCGCATCCCCAAGTACACCCTCCCCTTCAATCACCCGTTCCCCTGATTGCATCCTGGACTTCCTCATCACCCGGGACTGCTCTGCTCCTCTTCTAATCAGAAACTGAGTTTTCTCCCTGTGACCCGGCTCGTGTACTCAATTCCTCCAGCTATACGTTTTCTGACCTCATCAACAGCACCAGTTCGCTGATTTGAATCCCTCCCGCCCCCCCCTCCACCACCACCCTGCCCCGATATCCATGGCCTGTCTGCACTTCCCTTTTGACCTGGCTCAGATTTCTGGCCCAATATTCAGATACTTTACCAATATCCTTAATTGCCTTGCTTCATTGTCTTTAAATATCATCCTTGGCTACTCCCTTCCCCTCATCCTCCATAGTCCATCAGTCACCAAGTCCTGTTGAATTTTAAATAACTTTTCAAAGCACTCATGTCTTTCTGTCTCCACCGCCCCACCTGGGTCCAGGTTTCCAACATCGCTGTCCTGGACAGCCAGAAACTCTGCTTGCTTGCTTGCTTGCTTGCTTGCTTCCTTCCTTCCTTCCCTTCTTTCTTTTTTCTTTCTTTCTCTCTTTCTCTCTTTCTTTCCCTTTCTTTCTTTTTCTTTCTTTCTTTCTCCTTTCTTTCTTTCTTTCTTTCTCCTTTCTTTCTTAAAGTTTATTTATTTTGAGAGAGACAGAGAGAGAGAGAAAGAGAGACAGTGTGTGTGTCTGTGTGTGTGCGTGTGTGTGTGTGTGTGTGTGCATGCGTGCGCACAAGCGGGGGAAGGGCAGAAATACAGAGAATCCCAAGCAGGGCTTGATGCAGAGCTCAAACTCACAAACTGTGAGATCATGACCTGAGCTGAAACCAGAGTTAATGGAAACCCACTGCGCCACCCCCCAGGTGCCCCAGCGGCCCTTCTTTCAATCCTGTTTCTGTAGCTTCAGCTCTGGGGGTGGGGGTTGGGGGGATGGTGCAGCCTCTGTGATTTTTTTTTTAATGCAAATGAAATCAATTGTATTATTCTTCCTAAACCCAACCTTTCACATTGGCTTCTTCTTCCCCTCAGGATAGAGTCCTCACAAGGCTTCAGAGCTCACAGTCTGGTCCCTGCAATGCCTCTGGCCTCACCCTGTACTGTCCCCAGCTCAAACTCTGGCTCTTTAGCCATAGTTTCTTTGGGTTCTTTGACTACTGCCTGCTCTAACCTGAAGTCTGTGACAACAGGGTGTGGCCGAAGGGACCCTGGGGCTCTGCCATTCTCTCTTGCTATATGACATTGGGTTCTTCCAAAAACAACATTCTAGGAGTCAGGTCCCAGCCTGTCTGATTTCTTGCAATGATGTCCTTCTTCCTTCCAGAAGAGAGAAGATGAAATGTGGAGCTCAGACTGGGAAAGACCCTGTGGACCTTTCAATGCCTCCTGGTTATTATAATGAGAATAATGGAGTGAATGTTTATTGAGAGTTACCACGCGTCAGGTGCGAGGCTGAGGACTTTATATCTGTGATGTATTTACTTCCCACAAACCCTGGGAGGTGCCACAGTCACCCCCATTTCATGGAAGAAAAACCTGAATCTCAGAGGAGCTATGGTAACTTGATGGAGGTCACAGAGTTGGTTCCTGGCAGAAGGCAGACCTGAGCCTCTATCAGTCTGGTTTCGAAGTTCATCCTCTAATCACTTTGTTACACTGAATAGCTAGACGGGCAGGGGAAGGGCACCTCATGTTTTAGAAGTGATCTGGGGAAAGATATGTTCAAACTGTTACTGCTTTTCTCGGGTAAACTAAACTAAGGACCAACCCTGTTCCCCAAACTATAAATCTCAGCATCCAAGCAAACCATCCAAGCTCCAAAGACAGACCTCAACAGCCCTTCCATCCTGCTTGTCTTCGGGTCTCTGGGCAGCCCTGGACCCACACACGTCGTATGTTTCCTTGACAGCTCACCTAGTAGCTTCTTCTCTATGTGTGTATCTGATTGAAGCAGGTTCCAACTCTTCAATAACCCCCTACCTCCACGCCCTGCAACAACTCTGAACAATTTCCAGCCGAAGTATAAAGTACTCGTGGCTGAAGCCGGTTGAGGATGAGAGAGAGAAGGTATGAAGCATTTTGCTGACCCGCTGACACGGCCAGACACTCTTGCTGGGCTTTAAGTAAGTGTGCCCCTGGGAAGTAAGCCACCTCCCACCTGCTCACTCATACCACAATTTACGTAAGTGGTACCAAGTGCTCAGCATCCCTTTCGGTTCTAACAGGTTCTGGAAAAGCATGAGGCCGACTCTACTTCAAGGAGCTCAGTCTCGTGGGGAAGACAAGAAATGCACAATTAAGGGGCACCCGGGTGGCTCAATCGGTTGAGTGTCCGGCTTCAGCTCAGGTCATGATCTCACAGTTCCTGAGTTCCAGCCCCGTGTCGGGCTCTGTGCTGACAGCTCAGAGCCTGGGGCCTGTCTTCGGATTCTGTGTCTCCCTCTGTCTCTGCCCCTCCCCTGCTCATGCTTTGTCTCTCTCTGCCTCTCAAATAATAAATAATAAAAAGAAAAAAAAGAATTGCACAATAGAAAGATTAGCATTAAGCATTCAGACAGCAGTATAAGAACAGAGCACAAGAGTTTTTCAAAGGCAGTAACTCCAGTGCTTGCTAACTCTGTGAACCCAAGTATGTTTTGCTTAGCTTCTCTGAGCCTCAGTGGCCACATCTGCAAAATGGAGGTTATAACAGTTACTTCAGTAGCTTGTTGTAAGGAACAGTAGGGACAGGGTATGAGAAAGAGATTTACAAATACAAGAGATCACTATTGCCTCGTGGGCTTTGAAAATTAAAAGGGAGTTCCAAATGCTGAGTATTACTATTGCCCCAGAGGGAACAAGACAATTATTAAAAGGGCTTTAAAATGGATGCAGACTGTATGAACCCCTGCCTTGAATGCTCTTCTCTCTGGTGTCTGCAAAATGCACTCCCCCACATTCTTTAGGTCTTTCCTCAAATATCACATTCACGGTGACATCCGTCCTGACCACCCCATTTAACCGTGCAAATGCCCCTCTCCGCCCCTCCCCTTACACCGTATCGCATAGCCCTGATCAATTTAGTTTTCTTTTCTCAAGTACTTACTGCCTTTTAACACACTCACTCATTTCCTTTTTATATTGATTGTATACCATTTGTTCCTTACGCTAGAATGTAAGTTCCAGGAGTGCAGGGATCTTTGTTTTTTCTCATTAATGTATTTGCAACCAAGATGAGTTTCTAGTACATAGTAGGTGCTCAGTAATTTTGGTTCAGTGAAAGAATGAAGAGTGAAATGCCCGTGGAAGGGCAGCCATAGCAGAAGACATTCAGGGAAGAGTGAGTACAGGAGATAGAATACAGAAATCGACAGCTTGGTCTGGTTAGACAGGGCTGAGAGGTTCATGACTGTATTGAGTGAACCATGAGTACTTTCAAATCCCAGAACAAAACCAGAGGTGTCCCCTTGAAGGTCACTAGAGGCCGTTTGAATCCTGTAAGGGCAATTCATCTTATACATGGATAGTGAAGGGACTCCTATGTCATTGCAGAAGAAAATTGTGAATAACTTCAAGGGGAATAATTTCATTGCGTGTAGTAGTTTTCTACTATTATATAATAAATTATCCCCAAACTCGGCAACCTAAAACAACAAAAGCTTATTATCTGAATGAATTTCTATGGGTCAGGAATTCAGGCAGCTTTGTGGAGTGGTTCTGCCTCAGATCTCTCAGAAGGTGGCAATTAAGACCTTGGAAGTGGCCATAGTTATTTGAAGGCTTGTCTGGAGAGGAAAGATCTACTTCCAAGATGGCTCATTCACATGGCTCTTGGCAGGAGGTCCTTGCATGCAACGTTCCATAGGGCTGCTGGAGTGTCCTCATGACATGGCAGATAGTTTTCCCCAGAATGAGTGAGCCAAGAAAGAATAAGGTAGAAGTCATAATACCTATCATGACCTATCCTCAGATAGGTCTGCCATTTAGGCATTATCCTATTGGTACATAAGTTTTCCCTATTTAATGTAGAGGGAAATTACATAAGAACATACTCAGGAGGCAGGGAGTATTGAGGGCCATCTTGGAGGTTGGCCACCATGGAACGTAACTAAGGAAAGATCCAGAATGTATGGAGGACCACACAAATCTATGGAAAGCATTCATCACCTCCTACCACCTCCCTCTAGCTCATCAGAGAAGACTGGCCAGAAGGCAGACTTTGTGCCATTGGCCATCCAGAGCAATCCAGGCCTTCAGTTATATACACTCCCCAAGGAAAGATGTGTAGGGAAATATCTTTGTTTCTTTGGGGGGCCTGACATCCTCTGCTTGGGACCCCAGCTGCTAGTTCCTGCTTGTCAATACAGTTCTCTTATTGATCCTTCCGTAGATGAACATCAGGGCTGAGGAAGCTCAGAGTCCAACACGGGAATGACCCCGTGGCCTGAGGAAGATGACCAGGGAAAAGAACACCCCTGATGCCCTTGGAAATCTTCTACCTTCCCTAAACAGCAAGCCTTTTTAATTGGGCAGAAATAGATGCATCAATTAGGAAAGAGTCCTCTCCAGTGAAGGATTCACAGAAAAGGAAAAGAGCCAAAGAAAGGGAGTAGCTTTCAGGATCAGAGGGTCCTAGGGCCAGAAGCTATTGAGTTATATCCCTTTCTCAGGCAGGACCACCTTTCATCCAAAACATGGGTGGCACTTGCCTCTGTCATTAATGACCCCAAAAGACGGACAGCATGTATTTGTGGCAGCTTTGAGGATTTTAGTGTGAGGTTCTTTGGGCTTCTCAACCAGGGCAAAGAAAGAAAAATCTCCTTGTTCTTGTGCACCAGTATTTTCTCCTTATTTTTGATTTTCTATAAAAAGCGGCCTATGTGAGAGTGCACCATCCCATGTCACAAAACCAATCAAGAAGGCTCCAACCAAGTATAAAACTGATGGGTGCCAGAGGGGAGGTGGGTGGAGGGATGAGCAGAATGGGTGAAGGGGAGTGGGAGGCACAGGCTTGCAGTAATGGAACAAATAAGTCATGGGGACAAAGGGTAGAGCATAGGCCATATGGTCAGTGATATCATAAGAGTGTTGTCTGAGGACAGATGACAGCTACGCTTGTGGTAAGCAAGCATAACATATGGACCAGCGGCGGCAGCTTCTCTTGCTCGGGATGAGTAAAAACTTCCAGCAGGGGAGGGCCAGGAACTGTGGTGCAGGTGAGTGAAGAGTATAAGAAAGAAATGGAGGCTCGAATTTTGTGAAAGCTTTAGAAACCTGCTTCATTTCAGAGAGGTAAAACCAGGTGCTCAGTGAATGCAAAAGGAAAGCAGCTGAAAATGCTCCCCCTCTAGTTCCTTTTTTAAATTGTTTTCCTTATTTAAAAAAATTTTGGGGGTTTATTTTATTGTTGAGAGAGAGAGCATGAGCGAGGAAGGGCAGAGAGAAAGGGAGACCTAGAATCCGAAGCAGGCTCCAGGCTCGGAGTTGTCAGCACAGAGCCTGACGTGGGGCTTGAACCCACGAACTGCGAGATCCTGACCTGAGCCGAAGTTGGATGCTTAACCGACTGAGCCACCCAGGTGCCACCGTCCCCTTCCAGTTCCTTAATAATTACAGTGACAGTTATTACAATTAACATTTATGAAGCGCTGTGCTTACTTTTGCCAGGGACTCCTCCCAATGTCTGGTATCTATTGCCTTAAGTAATCACAGCAACCCACCACCTCGGCATGGACGTCCCCACTTGCAGATGAGAACCGCAGCTGACAGAGGTCGGCCAACTTGCCTAAGGTAACAGCTAGGAAGTATTGCAGTCGGAATCCAAATTCCGGCAATCTCACTCCAGAGCCCAAACGCTTAACTATGCTGTGTTTTAAGGGCTGAAGTAAGGGACCAAATACTGCCAAGTGGCGTTCATAAAATTCATGGTGACATTCACCTACACAGGCTAGAAGTCTTCTAGCTTATTGGGAGGTGAGCCCCATGATCTGGTCATTTCAGTAGAGCCTGGAGTGCTGTGGAATCTTAGGAATTCCAAGGTAGCAGGCGGCGTGTAAAAGTTCCTTTGTTTGGTCCGGGAAGAAACCCACGTGCAGACGAACTGCGCTGCCCAGGGACGCCCAGGCCTCTCCAGCCTCCGAGCCATTAGTCCTTATGACAGCCCTCACCAGGTATTCCTGCATCTGTTACCCCAGGCCATCCCACTCCTCCCCGCTCGCCTAAACTCAAGCCAAGTCTTGGAGATGTGACACGTTTTCATCCCGTATGGTGAGAAAACCACACCAAAGGCCAGAGGGAGGCAGCAGCCCGAGCTGTAGCCTCTGCCAACAGTTTGGTGCACCTCAAAGAGATGAGCACTGACGGCAGCCCAGTTTCAGCCTAGCTTCCCCGGGGGAAGCCAGCCGTTCCGTGAGTCCACGCCTTCTCCTGCCCTGCCTCCAGCGAGAAGGCTCTGGTGACTCTGCCTCTTTCTGCTCCCGCCCCCCTTCCTCTGCTCCCATTGCTTGCTGAGATTCAGTCCCAGTGTATCTGACCCTAAGGAGCAAGACCCAGGCCAGAACAACTTCTTGGATGGTCCTCAACTTGAAGAACCCCAAGAACTTATTCCATCCATTCTTCTCCCTCGGCGACCTCCTCTTTTCCTGGTCTCCTATGCAAAGCTTGCTGTCACTTCAGTTTGTCAAAGAAAGTGCCTTCTTAGCCCTGTTCTTCCTTTCTTATCCTGTATGCCAATGACCTAGATCAGAGAGGGCGATTACTTTAGCATCAGACAGTCTGGCTTTGAATCTCCACCCTGCACGTTAGCCCTGCGATCTTGTGCAAGCCACTTATCTCTCCAAGCCCACACTTCTTCCTTGGTAAAAAAAAAAAAAAAAAAAGAAGCGGGGGGGAATCATAACAGTGCCCATTTCACAGAGTTGTTGCAAGATGGAGAGTAGAAACAAAAACCACATGTAAGTGCTCGGCACAGTACCCTGCACACAGCAAGTGCACAATAGATGTTAGCCGTTAGGCTGATTAGGCCGGCAACGGAGGGACAGGAGAGCAGGGCCACTCGTCAAAAGCAGCCCTTCTAAGGAAGCTTGTGAGTAAGCCACTTTCCCAGACCAAGGGTTTCCTGGGGAATTGCTCTTGATGCTGCTGCCTGCGGTAACAGGAAGGAGAGAAGGCAATTATACAGCGTGTAACAAAAATAATTTCATTTCTAATGCCTCTCCCCTGCTGGGCCACTTAGAATCCAAACAATGACAACAAGGCGGGGGTGGAAATGAGAAGGGCAGGCACGTTTTGAAGGAGCCTGGTGACGAGCGGACGGACCCCAGGACTCACTTTGGCTCCCAGACATCTGCAGGGGCGTGGGCTCTGTGTTCTGTGCAGAGCCACAGTGCCCTGGAAGGCCCGTCTGCTCGGGCTGGCGATGGGCCTATTGATGGGCCCCTGGAGGCTGAGTCTGCCTGGATTCACTTATCATTCTCTGTCTGGGAGCAGGCTGACATCACTCAGAGTGCTCCAGGGAAAGCCAGGGGTCCTCCCTCCTTCCCCTACCCATCACTGTAGACAGCAAAGAATTCCCCTGTCTCCTCCTGGAAACCATGAAAATCCCGGCAGGTGCCATCAGATTACAACAAATTGGCCACACGGCACAAAGCTGATGTCTAATACATACATATGTAACATCAGCCTTTTCTGGGGACCCCCGAAGAGTTTACTTCTTCTCAGTTCCCATCCCCACACACTGCTCCACACTCTCTCAGATGGCCCTGCGGCCTCCAGGCCTCTGAGTTTGGGACATTGCAGCAACACGGCCTCTTCCACCCCAGGGAAGGGGGAGTCCCCAGGCCCCAGCGCATCATCTCTGGCTCCTCCCTGCACTGGAGCCAGAGCCAGCAAGGGCCTCTGCTCCTCTGCAGAGAAACATTCCCATGTCTCCTGGGGAGAGAGGAGGCTGCACCCTCCCAGGGGGCATCCCAGCTGCCAAGGGCGTTGATTTAACCCATTTATCAGATTGAGGTGAAAAGGACAAGAAGAGAGAACCGTACAGCTCAGAAGGACAAGTTGCTCTCCTTTCTTTGGACCCAAACGGGAACAAACCAAGTGGTGAATTCTCTAGTTTTACTCCTCCACCCACATGCACTGACACTGTAATCAAGCTATTTTCCACACCTATGCACTTAAATAATATGATTCTATTGTTTAAAAAAAATAAGAAAGAAATCTTCAATGACAATGGTGATAAGGACCGTCGAGAGGCAGGGGTGTATTCATGTTGGCTTCTAACACTATTAGAGTAATTGAAAAGGCTGCAGATAATCTCACCCAGAGCTGGTAAATCGGCAAACTGCAAACCCTTGGCAGTTCCATGTAGCATCCCGAAGAGCTGGAGAGCTTGCCCAGAATCCCAAAGCCAAGTCTTGGAGTCCCCTCAGGGTCATGAGAGGCCCTACTGGGGGATGAAAGAGGGGAAAGATGGTGCTGGGGTTCAGCTGAGAGAGGCGATAGACAGGGAAGGGTTCCTACCGAGGAGCTGAGCCACAGTGTGCCTCTCCTGCCGCCCATGGCTTCCAAGCATTTCCTAGATGCAGCGTGCTCTAGCAGACCTGGATGTAGAGCTCCTAGCAGAAGGGAGAAGCTTTGGTTACCAAGCCCAGTCCTGGCGGCTTGGAACTAGAAAGCTTATGCCACTGCTTTCTGGGAGCACTTCATAATAGAAGAGAGCCCACCATGTTTATGGACTAAGAGAAAAGCTACCCCATTTAGGAGTCAAGAGCATCCAGGATGCCCTCTGAGGAGTCCAAATAATCTAAGGGTTTAAAGTCCTGGTGACGATGTCCCAGCAGAAATGGGACTGAGTAGGCAGCCATGCTAAGATATTTTCAAGACCTCAAATCTCAGGTTACTGTGACAACCTGACTCTGGGAGATATGGCTTGAGATTCTGACATTATAAAACCTCAACTTTGATTCTCCTCTCCTTTACCAGTGGCTAAAACACCTTCACTGTGGGAGATTCATAGGAAGGGTGAAATGGGGATTGGCGGGTCAGAAAATATGAGTCACTAGAAGGGGCAGCATTGGCTTAAGGAAGTCTCATTATCCTTAACCCCCACCCGACCCCACACAAACTGTGCTATTTTCACAGCCATGCTACTTCCTCGACACCAGTATATGACCAATAAAGACAGCTCTTTCCAGGCCAAGTCCACATGACTCTCTCCTTACACATATTTACCCACAGAACAGTGACCTCAGACCAGTCTGGCTTCATCAATCCCAGGTGAATATGAGGCCAAAATTCTCTTTATGAGATTCTGAGCTCCCTTTGTTTTCCCTGGTAGGACGAGGAACAGAGGGTTTCTCTCAAGTTCAAATCCCCTACATCATTGCTTGTTCTAGACAGAAATAATCCAACCTTTCGGGTGAAGGTAGAAAACAGACTAGCCCACAAGCATCTTTACTGGCCTTATTCACCCCTACAAGCCTGCTAGCTTCTAGAGCACAAGAACCAAATCAATACAGCCAATATGTCACTGCCAGCAGGGCACGAGTGGCTACCAGCCTTGGGGAACATGACATGCTGCTAAGCTGAACTAATCACTCCTTGGCATTTCAGGAGCAGTTGGGTTAGCAGACCACAGCACATGCATAATGAAAGACAATAATTCCCCCAGAAGGGGAGGGTAAGGAGAACATAGTGGGTTGGCCCCTAGAAGGGGGCAGTTAATATTTACATAGGTCAACCTAAAGCCACATCGGTGATTCTTAGAGGCCAAAAATCTGTTTTAGAAAGAAAAAAAAAACTGGGAGGATCTTGGCAGAGAGGAGATTGGGCTGCATCCTTTCTTTCAGCAAAAGGGTTGAATCTGGGGGATGGACCGTCCACCAACAGTGTCACCCCTGAAGAATTTAACATGATAAACTGAAGGAGGCAGAGGGGTCAATTGAAGACCTTAATCGCGCTTCCTCTAGTCAAAGAAGTATGAACTTTTATGAGAGATGATTTCTTAACCTGCGTACATATGAATCACCCAGAAATATTGTTAAAATATACATTCCTGGGTCTCAGCTTGAGATTCTCATTCAGCAGCTCTTCGGAGAACAAAAAAAAAAAATCCATTTTTAACCAGATTTCTAGGTGATTCAGAGGCAGGGAGTTCATTAAAACAGAAAACAACCATTGGAGAAACGCTGCCTCGGATCTCTACAACAAATCAGAATCTCCCATTTTCCAAGCACCCTTCAT